>JARQOD010000005.1:165910371-165974863 GCA_033576555.1 Oophaga sylvatica | reverse complement strand
CTTGTCAAAAAATCTATCAGGTGTTATATATATTATATATCATAAATATCCATTGGATAAGAACCTATTTGCACGGCTTTCCCCTACAGCTACTTCACCTCTCTGTCAGCATGCTTAGCATTGGCATGAGGCGCCTCCCTTATCACTGTTTATCACCCTACCCATGCTCCACAACTGATCTTATACTAACATACTCCACAATCCGAACCTCTTACGTGTGATAGCTGCATAGAAATACATGCTGTCACACTAATATCAGGAGAGCAGACGACCAGTCTGAGGATTGAGATAAAATCTTTGGGTGAGTAACTCAGCACTCTTGAATCAGTGAAGCCTTGGGTGTGGGTTGGTAGGATTATGGGTGGGGCTATGGGTGAATATTCATTTCACATTTACATGCGCACGTAAATACAAAATTAATATTCATCCCTTCTTCCGCCAATAATCCCTCCCACCCTTCCCAGTCAGAATAGTTGATTGGGTGTGGTCAGACTGCTGTGTTGCTCACTGATTAGATGTGGAGGTGATGTCTGCTATAGTTCTGAAATCACAATTGCAGCCAGTAAACAAAGATCATAGCAGTGGTGGAGAGGCAGTACTGGAACTGAGGAGGATGAACAACATCTGATTCTATCATTTTAATCCAGTGTTGGTTATTAGAGACCAGAAACCTATAATCGGAAAACGTCATTTAATAATAAAGTATACTTTTTGCAATACCACTGTACACCCATTCTATAAACAGGGAGGAAAATAAGTGTTTGATGCACTGCCGATTTTGCAAGGTTTCCCTCCTACAAAGAATTGAGTGGTCTGTAATTTTATCAGAGGTACACTCAGGAGTGGGCTGGGCTGGGGGGCAGGGACGCAAATGCCTCCTCGGCTACTCTCTCCAGCAGCTGTGCAGGGCTGACCGCCTGATGGCCGCACACAGCAAACTGCATGCAGATGTGTCTGCTGTACTGTGATGCAACCGGCCTTTGACACGGCAGCGTGCATCACAGCCTGTCTCATATGCTGCAGACCATGGCTTATATGAGACAATAGCGTGCTCACGCAGGTGGCGCGATGATGTAATTGTCTAGTGTTGCTCTGCAGGCTGGAAGAGAAGACAGAGGCTGCGGCTCCTGGAATCAGGATGAAGTGAGTATAAACTTCATTATTTTTACATGAACAGGCTGTGGGGCCATCCCACTATACGGGGGGAAAATGGAGCCATCATACTATATATATGGGGGAATTGGGGCCATCATACTATATATATGGGGGAACTGGGACATCATACTATATATGTGGGGAGAACTGGGCCATCATACTATATATATATATGGGGAAATGAGGACCTTCATACTTTATATATATCTATATATATATATATATATATATATATATATATATATACAGTACAGACCAAAAGTTTGGACACACCTCATTTAAAGATTTTAAGGTATTTTCATGACTATGAAAATTGTAAATTCACACTGAAGGCATCAAAACTATGAATTAACACATGTGGAATTATATACTTAACAAAAAAGTGTGTAACAACTGAAATTATGTCTTATATTCTAGGTTCTTCAAAGTAGCCACCTTTTGCTTTGATGACTGCTTTGCACACTCTTGGCATTCTCTTAATGAGCTTCAAGAGGTAGTCACGGAAATGGTTTTCACTTCACAGGTGTGCCCTGTCAGGTTTAATAAGTGGGATTTCTGGCGTTATAAATGGATTGGGACCATCAGTTGTGTTGTACAGAAGTCTGGTGGATACACAGCTGATAGTCCTACTGAATAGACTGTTAGAATGTGTATTATGGCAAGAAAAAAGCAGCTAAGTAAAGAACAATGAGTGGCCATCATTACTTTAAGAAATGAAGGTCAGTCAGTCCGAAAAATTGGGAAAATTTTGAAAGTGTCCCCAAGTGCAGTTGCAAAAAACCATCAAGCTCTACAAAGAAACTGGCTCACATGGGGACTGCCCTAGGAAAGGAAGACCAAGAGTCACCTCTGCTTCTGAGGAAAAGTTTATCTGAGTCACCAGCCTCTGAAATCGCAGGTTTACAGCAGCTCAGATTAGAGACCAGGTCTGTTATGAGCTCGGTTGCAACAACTTTAATATACAGTGCCTACAAGTAGTATTCAACCCCCTGCAGATTTAGCTGGTTGACACATGCGGAATTAACTTGGCATTGTGACATTTGTACTGTAGATCAGCCTGGAAGTGGGAAATGCACTGCTGCAAAAATTTTGATTTATTTTTTTTTTTGTTTAAAAAACGTTAAAAGTTTAATTCAGAGTGTCATTTATTATTCAACCCCTCAAACCACAAGAATTCTGTTTGGTCCCCCTAAAGTATTAAGAAGTAGTTCAGGCACCAAGAATAATGAGCTTCACATGTGTGGATTAATGATCTCTTTTGCCAGCCTTTTCTGACTATTTAAGACCCTCCCCAAATTTGTGAACAGCACTCATACATGGTCAACATGGGAAAGACAAAGGAGCATTCCAAGGCCATCAGAGACAAGATCGTGGAGGGTCACAAGGCTGGCAAGGGGTACAAAACCCTTTCCAAGGAGTTGGCCCTACCTGTCTCCACTGTTGGGAGCATCATCCGTAAGTGGAAGGCTTATGGAACTACTGTTAGCCTTCCACGGCCTGGACAGCCTTTGAAAGTTTCCTCCCGTGCCGAGGCCAGGCTTGTCCGAAGAGTCAAGGCTAACCCAAGGACAACAAGGAAGGAGCTCCGGGAAGATCTCATGGCAGTGGGGACATTGGTTTCAGTCAATACCATAAGTAACGTACTCCACTGCAATGGTCTCCGTTCCAGACGAGCCCGTAAGGTACCTTTACTTTCAAAGCGTCATGTCAAGGCTCGTCTACAGTTTGCTCATGATCACTTGGAGGACTCTGAGACAGACTGGTTCAAGGTTCTATGGTCTGATGAGACCAAGATCGAGATCTTTGGTGCCAACCACACACGTGACGTTTGGAGACTGGATGGCACTGCTTACGACCACAAGAATACCATCCCTACAGTCAAGCATGGTGGTGGCAGCATCATGCTGTGGGGTTGTTTCTCAGCCAAGGGGCCTGGCCATCTGGTCCGCATCCATGGGAGGATGGATAGCACGGCCTACCTGGAGATTTTGGCCAGAGAACCTCCGCTCCTCCATCAAGGATCTTAAGATGGGTCGTAATTTCATCTTCCAACAAGACAACGACCCAAAGCACACAGCCAAGAAAACCAAGGCCTGGTTCAAGAGGGAAAAAGTCAAGGTGTTGGAGTGGCCTAGTCAGTCTCCTGACCTTAACCCAATTGAAAACTTGTGGAAGGAGCTCAAGATTAAAGTCCACATGAGACACCCAAAGAACCTAGATAACTTGGAGAAGATCTGCATGGAGGAGTGGGCCAAGATAACTCCACAGACCTGTGCCGGCCTGATCAGGTCTTATAAAAGACGATTATTAGCTGTAATTGCAAACAAGGGTTATTCCACGAAATATTAAACATAGGGGTTGTATAATAATTGACCCACACTTTTATGTTTAAAATTTATTAAAATTCAACTGAGCAACATAACTTTTTGTTTTGTAAGATTTATGCTTCTGTTAATAAATCCTACTCTCATTTGAAGTTTGAAGGCTCTAACTTATTTGCATCTTATCAAACCAGCTAAATCTGCAGGGGGTTTGAATACTACTTGTAGGCACTGTATAAGGGATTGCAACCGAACCCGGGGTCCGCGATGCAATTTATGTCACTGCTGCTGAACACCCTTTGGGTAACAGGGTAACAACTGACAACTAAAGGATTAAATTAGATCTCGCCTGTGTTACTTCACACTAGGGGAGATGTAGAATTGACACTATCTCCGTTAACTTCACGGGAGATATGCTATCGACTGGCATTGAAGTAGCCCTGTTAATGGCACAGAAGCCACTTGCCAGATATTTGGTTTGCACTTTGTGCTGCAAGCTGGTATAGACGTAGCCCTGTTGACTGCACAGAAGCTACGTGCCAGCCGCTAGGAAGTGCGTGTGACTAACGCCAGGCGTACGTGCTCCCAGCCGGCATGAGACCGGACTGAGCAACTCTCTGTTCAGCTTGGCAGGTGATGCCCAGGTTACGTGCCCCGCAGTCTGCTCTGGGTGTATAACTTCCCTATATTCGTAGCAAGACTGTGCCACATTGGCTACAGGTTACGCACCCCGCAGTCTGCTCAGGGTGTATAGCTACCCTATATTCGTAGCAATACTGCACACATTGGCTGCCTGCCAGGCATAAGCTAAATCTGACTGAAGGACATGTGCTAATTAGCCGAGTGAACTCTGGCATCGGCAGATCCCGGAGAGCGAAAGCTAGAGAGCATGTAGAGCCCAGATTCTGGTACGTCACACATGAGCACTACCTATTTAGTATGAGATGACCGTGCCATGGACAGACAAGCTATTTAAGGGCTAAGCTCTGCACCCAGCCATCTCGTCAATCGCATCACCGATGACGTCATCCGTGACCAATCTGGCGATGCCAGGTCAGTCGATCAGCTGACGTTAACAACCAATCACGGTTCGCCATGTCACGGACATGCTCAGTGCAGGAATTTCTGGACTTAAGCTATAACAGACCTGTCTCCTTCTGTAACCTATGCTTAAGGCTACTATTAACAAAGTCCCTGGAGACAGCTTGTACTCTCTTGTACTGACTAGGCGTTGGGATTGATGGTGAAGCTAAGCAGCATCTGCCCTGGCTGAGACCTGGATGGGAGACCATTGATGCCTCAGATCCAGGTTCAAATCCAGCCAACGCCTAACAAGGTCAATGCCACACAGAGTTCTAGCAGCAGACACATCTCTACAACAACTGTTGAGAGAAGACTTTGTGCAGCAGGCCTTCATGGTAAAATAGCTGCTAGGAAACCACTGCAAAGGACAGGTAACAAGCAGAAGAGACTTGTCTTGCTTGGGCTAAAGAACACAAGGAATGGACAATAGACCAGTGGAAATCTGTGCTTTGGTCTGATGAGTCCAAATTTGAGATCTTTGGTTGCAACCACCGTGTCTTTGTGCGAAGAAGAAAAGGTGAACAGATGGACTCTACATGCCTATTTCCCACCGTGATGCATGGAGGAGGATGTGTGGGGATTTATTCAAAATTGAAGGCATACTGAACCAGCATGGCTACCACAGCATCTTGCAGCTGAATGCTATTGCATCGGTTTGAGTTTAGTTGGACCATCATTTATTTTTCAACAGGACAATGACCCCAAAACACACACACCAGGCTGTGTAAGGGCTATTTGACCACAAAAGAGAAGTGATGGGGTGCTATGCCAGATGACCTGGCCTCCACAGTCACCAGACCTGAACTCAATCGAGATGGTTTGGGGTGAGCTGGACCGCAGAGTGAAGGCAAAAGGGCCAACAAGTGCTAAGCATCTCTGGGAACTCCTTCAAGATTGTTGGAAGACCATTTCCGGTGACTACCTCTTGAAGCTCATCAAGAGAATGCCAAGAGTGTGCAAAGCAGTCATCAAAGCAAAGGTGGCTACTTTGAAGAACCTAGAATATAAGACATATTTTCAGTTGTTTCACACTTTTTTGTTAAGTATATAATTCCACATGTGTTAATTCATAGTTTTGATGCCTTCAGTGTGAATGTACAATTTTCATAGTCATGAAAATACAGAAAAATCTTTAAATGAGAAAGTGTGTCCAAACTTTTGGTCTGTACAGTATAAACAGAGAGAGAGATAATATATACTGTATATGGCATTGAGGACCTTCAGACTATATACAGGGGGAAGTGGGGTCATTCATACTATACATAGGGGCAGTGGGTATCTTCATAATAAATTTATGGGACAGTGCGGACCTTCATAATATATGTAGGAGGCCCATCATACTATATATATAGGGGCAGTAAGGACATAATGTTTTATATTGGGGCTTTGTAGCCATTTTACTATATATAGGAAGCTCTGGGATCCTTAATTGTTATGAATGTGCTAGAGATGGTTTCTGAGCAGTGGCTCCCTCTGGTGGTTACAGACAGTACTGAACCTTTCAGTGAGGAGTGGCAATCAGGGATCACGGACTGGTCTGATATAAGGGAGGTTCCCTCCCATGATGGTTGCCGGTGATCAATTGTTCTTGTCTCAATTGTGGTTCCTGGTTCATTTGGAAGTTTGCTGGAGTCTTACCTGCATCTCCTGCTTTCAGATAAGATATTTTTTACTTTTCTTTTTGTGCTTGCTTTTTACATTGTTTTCTGCACGTTTGTGGAGGTCAGCCAGGTCCCCTCCTGGGGCCTGAGCTCCTCACAGTTTATCTGCAGCCACTGTTATTGGCTCATTTGCTTTTTCCTGTTTTTTCATCGGCTGCGGCTTGGTTTTTGTTCACACTGAGATCTGATGTTGTTCTTGTCCTCCTCAGCTACCGAAACATAACACTTAATGTATTAAAAAGGGTTTTGGGGACCAACATATTGTGTATTGGGGGCTGTAGCACCATCATTCTGTATATACAGAGTTGTGTGGGTACTCAGAACATTATTTGTTATAAATGGGGATATTCGTTTCTATTGTTTTTTTTATTTTTTGGGGAGGCATTGTTAACTTTAAGTGGTCAATTAAGGGTATTTCTTGCTGGAAGGGGCATTTGGGAAATTATATCCTTCAAAGGAGCATATAGGCCTTTGCACTTTAGGGATATTAATACTTTCTATAGAACACTTTAATTTTTTGGGGGATGGAGTAATCATAGTAATAGGGTCAGTGTTCAAGTACAAAATTGGGGTCAGTGTTCAAGTACACGTTGAGTGGGGTGTTTTTGTAAGTTGAGAATAAATGGAGACGTCGCTGGAAATGTGATAAGTCAAAATGTGTTTTTGTTGTAATTAGTGATGAGCGAGTATACTCGTTGCTCGGGTTTTCCCAAGCATGCTCGGGTGATCGGGTGAATTCCTAACAAACAGGCAATCCCCACATGTAATCAGACTGTCTAGCAGCTGCAAATTATGTAGCTGCGTCGACATACACTAATGATAATGGGGAGTATTTCCACAGCGCCCTTTCCTGAGCAGTAACAGTGCACAGCGCAGAGGAGAGCTCCATATTTTGTATGGAGCTTTATATGGGGACCAGTATCCTGTATGCAGCATTATATAGGGACCAGTATCCTGTATTGAGCATTATATTGGGTCCAGTATTCTGTATGGAGCATTATTTTGGGTCCAGTATTCTGTATGGAGCATTATATGGGGGATGGGGGGTGACATCCTGCATGGGGTATTATATGGGTGATGAAGGGGAGACAATGTGGTGCCCATAATATTGTATGGAGGACTGTACTGTCCAGTCTGTACTGTGCGCTGCGAGGATTTGGCGGTTTTTGAGCTATTGTACAATTTACAATAGATATCACTCATGTAATGGAAGAAGTGAAGTATTTGGCATTGTACTGTACCTATATTTCTCTGCCGTATCTGTGCCTCATGAATCGTGGTCTGTGTTAAAGGGGCCCACTGAGGCTCTTTCACCCAGGGCCCATAAAAACCTGGAGCCGGACCTGACTGCAGCCTACCAGTTACAAAACAGTGACATATCACCCTCCGGGTAACAATGATGCCAACAATGAGGCAACTGTGCTACTGTGGGAGATGGGTATCCATTTTAACTGTGATATTGAAATGAATAAAAACAAACCTGTCACCTTGGATAATGCTAAATACCTGCGTATAAAGGGTTAATCTGCAGGTTAATAGCACTAGGAAGGTGCTTGTCTGGTCTACTAAAAGTGTGGCACCTGGGAGAAAATTTACTTTACTCCTCCCAGAAGTCACCTATTTTTAGTCATACAGTGGCCATGACTAGGGTTGAGCATTCCGATACTGCAAATATCGGGTATCGGCCGATATTGGCTGTATCGGAATTCCGATTCCGAGTACCAATATTTTCGTTATATCGGATACCGGAATCGGGATGTCACTGTCACTGTCAGTGTCCGTCTGTCGGGTCTGTCAGGAGTCAGCGGCACTTACCGGCAGAAGATCTCCGGCGGTCACATCCCGGACTGCTTAATGGCCGCCATCCTCTTCTCCCCGGCGGTCACATGCAGTTTCTCGCGATAACTGCAGTGACTGCTGGGTAATCGCGGCCGTAAAGCAGTCCGATGACGTCACCGCCGGGGAAGCAGGTAATCAGCTGTGCTGCGTTGCAATGACAGGCTCTGCCTGTCATTGCGATGTAGCAGAGCTGGATCGTCGTGGGACTGTCGTTATGGACTGCGTCGGACAGGTGGTATACTGTTGGTTTGTTTTTTTATTTTTTTAACAGGAGATCGATGGCGTCGCAGGAATGAGAGAGTAATAAAAAAAATGAAAACTGTGTTGTCTCTTTTATTTCATTAAAGACTTTTTTCTTGCTGTGTCTTTTTTTTACACATTTAAAAACTTTGGGATTAATAATGGATCGGTGTCTTATTGACGCCTCTCCATTATTAACCGGGCTTATTGTCACCGTGCAATCAACGGTGACATTAACCCCTTATTACCCCACTTGCCACCGCTACAGGGCAGTGGGAAGAGCCGAGTAAAGTGCCACAATTGGCACATCTTTTGATGCGCCAAATGTGGGGCTGCTGTAGCCTGGTATTATCAGGCTGTTGAGGGTCAAAATCCATGGGCCTTGACAGTCTTTTAATACCAGGCCGCAGCAGTCTGCATTTTACTTGGCTGGTTAACAAAAATAGGGGGACCCCTACGCCGTTTTTTTTTCGAGGGGATCCCCTATTTTTGTTAACCAGCCAAGCTAAGCAGACTGCTGTGGCCTGGTATTATCAGGCTTGCAAGGTCCATGGATATTGGATCCTTACCAGCCTGAAAAACCAGGCCTCAGCGGTCTGCTTCATCTGGCTGGTTAACAAAAATAGGGGGGACCCCACGCCAATTTTTTTCGAGGGGATCCCCTATTTTTGTTAATCAGCCAAGATATGCAGACTGCTGTGGCCTGGTATTATCAGGCTGGCAAGGTCCATGGATCTTGGCTCCTTAACAGCCTGAAAATTCAGGCCTCAGCGGTCTGCTTCATCTGGCTGGTTAACAAAAAAAGGGGGGACCCCACGCCAATTTTTTTTTCGAAGGGAACCCCTATTTTTGTTAATCAGTTCCCTCTGACGTCACTGATGGTGTCCCTGGCTGACCTGAAGTGAAAGTGGAAAGCAATCAATTAAGCTTTCCACTTCCTCTCCTGTCAGCCAGGAGAGGAGCTCATTCATTTGGGGGTTTACTGTGAGGCTGCAGCATTAGCTGCGGTCCCTGCAGTAAACATTAACCCTTTCTGAAGGATTACACCGTGGGACCTGACTGTGCATCGGATTGGTAAGAATAATTTTGCTTTATTATTTTATTTTTATTACAGGAAATGGTTTTAGCAGGTAAATAAAATATGGTCAAAAACTGTGTGATTATTTCATTAAACTTCTTTTTTATTAAAGTGTGTGTGTTTGATTTTTCTTTCATACAATAGGATTAATAATTGATAGTTGTCTAATTGACAGCTCTCAATTATTAACCTGGCTTAAAGTGACCTTTCAATTGCAAGGTCATTTTAACCCCCTATTAACCCATTCGCCACCGCTACAGGGCAATGGGAATAGACGGGCAAAGTGCCAGAAAGGGCAAATCTAATTAGAGATTTGCCCTTTCTGGGGTGTCTGGGGGCAGATGTTAAGTAGCCGGGGGGGGCCAAAAAAAATGGTCCCTCTCTGGGCTATTATTATCTGCCCCCACTCACTGGCTTTGTCTGTCTGGTTGCGAAAATAGGGCGGGAGCCCACGCATTTTTTTTCAGCAATTTTACACCTCATATATATATATACATGTCATTGAATTTGTGACACATATATATATATATATTTATATTTATAGTTCATACACTTCTACATAGTATAATAGCCGCTAATTCAATTGCCGGCTTTTGTGAAAATGCAGAACCCGACATGAAATGACACTTGGTGTACATAGGGTTAACCATGTCTTTTCATGTAGTTTGATATCTGATTTGCACAAACAATTACATGAGTGTAAGTGTGCAAAATTTCACACCTGTAGGGGTTAATTAAAGGTGTAAATTCGTAGCAAAAAAGTCCGTTTTTTTTACAACGAATTTACACCTTTAATTAACCCCTACAGGTGTGAAATTTTGCACACATAGACTGATGTAATTGTTTGTGCAAATCAGATAGCAAAGGACATGAAAAGACATGGTTAACCCTATGTACACCAAGTGTCATTTGAAATGACACTTGGTGTACATAGGGTTAACCATGTCTTTTCATGTCGTTTGCTATCTGATTTGCACAAACAATTACATCAGTCTATGTGTGCAAAATTTCACACCTGTAGGGGTTAATGAAAGGTGTAAATTTGTAGCAAAAAAGTCCGTTTTTTTTACAACGAATTTACACCTTTAATTAACCCCTACAGGTGTGAAATTTTGCACACATAGACTGATGTAATTGTTTGTGCAAATCAGATAGCAAACGACATGAAAAGACATGGTTAACCCTATGTACACCAAGTGTCATTTCATGTCGGGTGCTTCTGTCTTTTCACAGAAGCCGGCTTTACCCGGCAATTGAATCAGAGGATATTTTACTATGTAGAAGTGTATAAACTATACATATATGTATATATATAGGTCACAATGACATGTACATATATATATATATATGTATTCTATGTGTGTACAAGGAAAGAAAGAGGTTTTTTTAGTTGCGATATTTTGTTCCCATAGACTTACATGGGACTTCCGGTATCGGTATCGGGTATCGCCGATATTTTAATGGTATCGGCGATACCATTCCGATTCCGATACTTTTGGATACGGAAAGTATCGCTCAACTCTAGTGGTGAGCACTTTGAACCCCGAAGTGCTTCACAGAAGTTTATAACGTACAGCCATAAAAATAAAAAAAATTTTTTTTACAAAAATGATTTTTTTGCCCCCAATATTTTATTTTCACAAGGGTAACAGGAGAAATTGGACCTCAAAAGTTGTCGTCCAATTTGTCCTGAGTACGCTGTTACCACATATGTGGGAGAAAAGTACTGTATGGGCACACGTCGGGGCTCGGAAGGGAAGTAGAGACCTTTTGGATTGCAGACTTTGATGGAATGGTCTGCGACCGTCATGTCGCATTTGGAGAGCCCCTGATGTGCCTAAACAGTTTAAACCCCCACAAATGACCCCATTTTGGAAAATAGACACCACAAGGAACATATCTAGATGTGTGGTGAGCGCTATGAAGCCCCAAGTGCTTCACAGAAGTTTATAAAGTACAGCCGAAAAAAAAAAAAAATTTACAAAAATGATATTTTTGCCCCCAATTTTTTATTTTCCCAAGGGTAACAGAAGAAATTGGACCCCAAGAGTTATTGTGTAACTTGTCCTGAGTACACTGATACCGCATATGTGGGGGTAAACTACTGTTTGGGCGCATGGCAGAGCTCAGAAGTGAAGGAGCACCGTTTGACTTTTTCAACGCAGAATTGGCTGGAATTGAGATTAGACGCCATGTCACATTTGGAGAGCCCCTGATGTGCCTAAGCAGTGGAAACCCCCCAATTCTAACTCCAACCCTATCCCCAACACACCCCTAACTCTAGTCCCAACTCTAACCATAACCCTAACCACAAACCTAACCCTAACACACCCCTAACTCTAATCTCAACACTAACCCTAATCCTAACTTTAGCCCAAACCCTAACCCTAACTTTAGCCGCAACCCTAATCCTAACCCTAATGGGAAAATGGAAAAACATACATTTTTTAATTTTATTATTTTTCCCTAACTAAGGGGGTGATAAAGGGGGGTTTGATTTACTATATACAGCGGGTTTTTATGATTGGCAGCTGTCACGCTAAAAGACACTTTTTATTGCTAAAAATAGTTTTTGCATCACCAGATTTTGAGAGCTATAATTTTTGCATATTTTTGCCCACAGAGTCATGTGAGGTCTAATTTTTTGTGGTACGAGTTGACGTTTTTATTGGTACCATTTTTGAGCACGTGACATGTTTTGATCGCTTTTTATTTTGGTTTTTGGGAGGTTAGAATTAACAAAAATCAGCAATTCATGAATTTCTTTTGGGGGGGCGTTTATACCGTTCTGCGTGTGGTAAAATCGATAAATTGGTTTTATTCTTCGGGTTAGTACAATTACGGCGATACCTTATTTATATAATTTTTTTATGTTTTGACGCTTTTATACAATAAAATCAATTTTATATAAAAAATAATTATTTTTGCATCGCTTTATTCTGCGATCTATAACTTTTTAAATTTTTTGCTGATGATGCTGTATCATGACATGTTTTTTGCATGACAAGATGACTTTTTCAGCGTGTTATTCCACTTTTTGTTCGGCGGTATGATGATAAAGCATTGATTTTTTGCTTTTTTTTTTTTTTAAGAGGTTCACTAAAGGGGTTAACTAGTGGGAAACTTCTATAGGGCCGGTCGTTACGGACGTGGCGATACCAAATATATGTACTTTTATTGTTTTGTTTTTTTATTCACATGAAGAAATGAATTTATTGGGGAACATTTTTTTTTCCTTTATTTTGGAATTATTTTTGCACATGTGATTTTCATTTTTTAACTTTTTTACTTTGTCCCAGGGTGGGACATTACTGTATAAAGTCAGATCGCTGGTCTGACAGTGTGCACAGCACTCTGTGAGACCAGCAATCTCATAGGCACTGCTGCAGGCTTTCTCAGCGCCTGCTATCAGCAGGCACTGAGGAAGCCGCCTCCCTGCAGGACTCCAAGGCCATCTTGGATCCGGGGTCTTGCAGGGATTAAGGCCTCAGAACAGCGCAATCACATCGCGCTGTTCTGAGGGTCTCACGGAAGCACTCAGGGAGCCCCCTCCCTGCGCGATGCTTCCCTGTGCCCCCAGTACACCCCAGTACACCGCGATCATGTTTGATCATGGTGTGCCAGGGGTTAACGTGCCGGGAGTGGTCCGTGACCGCTCCTGGCACATAGTGACGGGTGTCAGCTGTGATAATCAGCTGACACCCGGCCGCGATCGGCCGACCTCCCCCAGGAGCTCGTCCGATCGCATGGGAAGTACTATCCCGTCCATGGTCATACGGGCACAGATCACATGGACGGGATAGTACGTCCGATGGCAGAAAGGAGTTAATATCCGCTATCTATTGATATCAGCTCTCAGCTGTCTTCTTACCCGTTACTGGTTATTAAAAAGGGGGATTCCCCAAAAAAAATATGTGGGGTCCTCCCTATTTTTACTAACCAGCAAAGGCTGGGCCATGGATATTGGCCCCTTCCAAGCCTAATAAGACCGACCCTCAGCTGCCCAAGAAATGGCACATCCATTAGCTGTGCAAATTCTGGTACGTAGCCTCGGCTATTCTCAATTGCTCTGGTACGGTTGCAATCGAGGTCATGGTTTTGAGATTGATGTCAGCTGTGTAATGTCCACTGACATTAAGCCCAGGGGCTAGTAATGGTGAGGTGTTATTCAGACACCCCCTTTACTAACCCTGTAGTAAAAATAGATAAACATACATATAGTAAACAGCACTCCCCAACAATTACTGTCTTTTACCCATTTATTTTAAAAAAAAGTAATCCACAGAGGTCCCCCACAAATCCATAATAAGGAGGTTCCATGACGATCCCTGACTCTGCTCCATCTGGAGGCTGTGAATACTGGTGACATCATTAATGTGACCACTCACCATGGCTGCTGGAACACACTGAGAGTAGCCTGTGAACCCGGTTGCAGTGACGAGCGGTGACATCATTAAGATTACTGCAGATCACAGCCAGAAGTTCTCACAGTAACCTAACCTAACAGTGAACTACTTTAACCTTACTGACATCACCACTTGCAGTTTGAGAACATTTTCACACTGCGAGCAGCGACATCAGTATGGTTAAAGCATTTCACAGCTGGCGGATCACATAGAGGTTACCGTGAGAGCTGCCGGCTGTGACCTAATTTTATTGATGTAATTCCAGCCAGATTCTCAAGCTACTCTCAGTATACTCTCCACATAATTGAATGGGAACGCCTTCTATGTGGATCTAGATACATGGAAAGCTGTGCATAGTGCGGTGAACGATACCAGATGTGACACTGCCAAGATGACGCCTACTTCTGGGCGGTCTGCGTTCCACGGTGGACTGCACAATATCACAACCCTCATCCACCAGATGTGACAGAATCAGGACGTCACCTCCGGAATCACCAGCTCCTCTGCATTGGATCAGAGACCTGGAGGTGATGTTACATGCCGGGAGTAAGTGAGGCATAGCGCTCCTCTATTTATAGTAGCACAGTTTACAGGGCTCAATTGTACCACTCACCTTCAGTACATGAGTTGTGACACAAATGGCCAAACCTGAGATAGTGTCTCCGGCCACTGTAGGGTCATTTTATTTTCCCACTACTACTATCTTCTTTGCTCCCCTGATGAATCCCCTCTATTGAGTAGGAAACGCGCAGGAAGATTAACTTGCCTTCATTATTGTGGGTAACCCTTAGCATCCTACACTTTGAGACAGTCCTGTGTAATATGAACCTGCTATAGAGAACATTCAACATATTGATGAGACCAAGCCAATTTTTTATTGCGCACTGGTTTAAGCACTAGCACTTTATTTACAGTAGGTTTGGAAAGCATTCAGACCCTTTTAAATTTTTCACTCTTTATTTCATTGCAGCCATTTGGTAAATGCAAAAAAGTTCATTTTTTTCTCATAAATGTAAACTCTGCACCCCATTTTTACTGAAAAAAAACAGAAATGTAGAAATTTTTGCAAATTTAGTAAAAAAGAAAAACTGAAATCTCACATGGTCATAAGTATTCAGACACTTTGCTCAGTATTGAGTAGAAGCACCCTTTTGCGCTAGTACAGCCATAAGTCTTCTTGGGAATGATGCAACAAGTTTTTCACACCTGGATTTGGGATTTTCTTCCATTCTTCCTTGCATATCCTCTCCAGTTCCGTCAGGTTGGATGGTGAACGTTGGTGGACAGCCATTTTCAGGTCTCTCCAGAGATCTTCAATTGTGTTTAGGTCAGGGCTTTGGCTGGGCCAGTCAATAGTGGTCACAGAGTTGTTCTGAAGCCACTCGTTTGTTATTTTAGCTGTCTGCTTAGGGTCATTGGCTTGTTGGAAGGTAAATCTTTGGCCAAGTCAAGGGTCCAGAGCACTCTGGAATAGGTATTCATCCAAGATATTTCTGTACTTCGCCGCATTCATGTTTTCTTCAATTGCATCCAGTCGTCCTGTCACTGCAGCTGAAAAACACACCATGTTTCACTGTTGGAATTGTATTGGACAGCTTAGAATTATCACCAAAAAGTTCTACCTTCATCTCATCAGACCAGAGAATCTTATTTCTCATATTCTGGGAGTCCTACATGTATTTTTTTTAGCAAACCCTATGCAGGCTTTCACATGTCTAGCACTGAGGACACGCTTCCTTCAGGCCACTCTGCAATAAAGGCCTGACTGGTGGAGGACTGCAGTGATAGTTGACTTTGTGGAGCTTTCTCCCATCTCCCTATTGCTTTTCTGGAGCTCAGCCACAGTGATCTTGGGGTTCTACTTTACCTCTCTCACCAAGGCTCTTCTCCCATGACTGCTCAGTTTGGCTGGACGGACAGGTCTAGGAAGACTTCTGGTGGTCCCAAACTTTTTCCATTTAAGGATTATGGAGGCCACTGTGCTTTTAGGAACCTTGAGTACTGCAGAAATTCTTTTGTAACCTTGGCGAGATCTGTGCCTTACCACAATTCTGTCTCTGAGCTCCTTGGCCAGTTCCTTTGACCTCATGATTCTCGTTGGTCTGACATGCACTGTGAGCTGTGAGGTCCTATTTGTAGACAGGTGTGTGCCTTTATAAATCAAGTCCTATCAGTTTAATTAAACACATCTGGTCTCCAATGAAGGAGTACAACAATCTCAAGGAGGATCCAACTAAATGGACAGCATGCGACTTAAATATGAGTGTCTGAGCAAAGGGTCTGAATATTTTTGACCATGTGATATTTCAATTTTTCTTTTTCAATAAATTTGCAAAAATGTCTTCATTTCTGGCTTTTGTCAGTCAAGATGGGGTGCAGAGTGTACATTAATGAGAAAAAAAATTAACTATTTTGCATTTACCAAATGGCTGCAATGAAACAAAGAGTGTAAAATTTAAAGGGATCGGAATACTTTCCAAACCCACTGTATGTGTTTATTGTGTTTGTGTCATTTTTGGTTTTGTCCAAAGTGATGTGTTGTATTTTTATTTAAATAAAGGTTATAGTTTATATTAAGCTATACTCTTACTAGTCCTGAGTGTACATCAAATAGTGAATTCAGAAACAGTACACTGTAGCTGGTTTTTCTTTATTTTTAATAAAAAGCTGCACTAGGTGACTGGAATTTTCTGAAAGGGGACAAACACTTTTATACAGTGATTAATTGCAATGTCAGATCAGCCCCATATACAGTATAGTACATTTGTATCCAGAGGCATAATGACCTCTGTCGCAAAGGTCATGACGACTCCAGCAGAAACTTCAATTGGATGTGCGTCCTCAAACGCAGTGGGGTAGCGAATGGGAGCCAAGTATAAATGGTTTATTTTTTTCTAAGCATTAATGAACAGTGACAGAACCGGGGATACATATCAGGAGGGGGCTGAGGATAAGGGTCATACTACCAGGATGGGACCCAGGATAAGGGCCATATACCAGAATAAGGGACATGTTACCAGGATGAGAGATATATACAGTCATGACCAAAAGTGTTGGCATCACTGAAGTTGTTCCAGAAAATGAAGTATTTCTCCCAAAAAAGTATTGAAATTACACATGTTTTGTTGTACACATTTATTTCCATTGTGTGTATTGGAACAACACAAAAAACATCAACAAGCTTCTTACATCTCTCAATTGGTATTTTTGTCTACTGTAATATTTGAATGGTGCCTTATCCCAACAGATCCCTTAAGATCACTCCACAGGTGTGGAGTGCCAATACTTTTGGCCATGACTGTATATATCAGGATGGGGCCAAGGATAAGGTACATATACCAGGATGAGGGATATATATATATATTTATCAAGATGGAAACCAAGTTGGAGGGACATATACCAGAATGGGACCCAGCATAATAGACATAAATCTAAGATGGGGGATATATATCCGGATGGTGCCCAGGATAAGGGACATATATACCAGATTAGGAGATATATACCAGGATCAGGCCCAGTCAGGATAAATAGATATACACAGTACAGACCAAAAGTTTGGACACACCTTCTCATTCAAAGATTCTTCTGTATTTTCATGACTATGAAAATTGTAGAATCACACTGAAAGCATCAAAACTATGAATTATCACATGTGGAATTATACATTACACTTTACAAAAAAGTGTGAAACAACTGCAAATATGTCTTAAATTCTAGGTTCTTCAAAGTAGCCACCTTTTGCTTTGATTAGTGCTTTGCACGCAGAAAAGGTGAACGGATGGATTCTACATGCCTGGTTCCCAACGTGAAGCATGGAGGAGGTGGTGTGATGGTGTGGGGGTGCTTTGCTGGTGACACCGTTGGGGATTTATTCAAATTGAAGTGGTGAGCGTTCCAGCTCACCCCAAACCATCTTGATTGGGTTCAGGTCTGGTGACTGTGGAGGCCAGGTCATCTGACGTAGCACCCCAATACTCTCCTTCTTGGTCAAAAAGCCCTTACACAGCCTGGAGGTGTGTTTGGGGTCATTGTCCTGTTGAAAAATAAATGATGGTTCAACTAAACGCAAACCGGATGGAATAGCATGCCGCTGCAAGATGCTGTGGTTGCCATGCTGGTTAAGTATGCCTTCAATTTTGAATTAATTCCCTACAGTGTCACCAGCAAAGCACCCCCACACCATCACACCACCTCCTCCATGCTTCACGGTGGGAAACAGGCATGTAGAGTCCATCCGTTCACCTTTTCTGCATGCAAAGCAGTAATCAAAGCAAAAGGTGGCTACTTTGAAGAACCTAGAATATAAGACATATTTTCAGTTGTTTCACACTTTTTTGTTAAGTGTAATGTATAATTCCACATGTGTTAATTCATAGTTTTGATGCCTTCAGTGTGATTCTACAATTTTCATAGTTATGAAAATACAGAAAAATCATTGAATGAGAAGGTGTGTCCAAACTTTTGGTCTGTACTGTATATATATATATACATATATATATATATATATATATATATATATATATATATTATATATATACAGGGAGGGCCATTTATATGGATACACCTAAATAAAATGGGAATGGTTGGTGAAATCAACATCTCGTATTTTCACAGCATAGACAATTGCCTTCAGATACGAGATGAGCAGCATCTGAAACAACGGATACTGGAAGCCTGTGCTAGCATTTCTTCTGCAGTGTTGCTATCAGTGTGTCTAGAGTGGGAGAAGAGAGTAGCATTGACAATCCAACACAATGGGCAGCACTTTGAACACATTTTATAAGTGGTCATAAACTTGTAAATAACTCATTAAAGAATAAAGTTACGTTAAAACCAAGCACACCATTTTTTTTTCTTGTGAGATTCTCAATACGTTTGATGTGTCACATGACGCTCTTCCCATTGGAAAAAATAAAGTTGGATCCAAAATGGCGCCCATGGTCACCACCCATATTGAAAAGTTTTCCCCCTCCCATATACTGATGCACCACAAACAGGAAGTTGATATCACCAACCATTCCCATTTTATTTAGGTCTATCCATATAAATGGCCCACCCTGTGTGTGTGTGTGTGTGTATATATATATATATATATATGTATATATATATATATATATTGTAAGGTTTCACTCACTCGGCTGCTTCAGAGGTAATCAGGAGACACTTTTCTTATCCAAAAATCATCAGGTTTATTACATCATAAACCTCACAGTCACATGCAATACAAATCTTCAATGTTTCAGCTCCTGCCTGGAGCCTCACTCCTCAGACACAGAGACCTCTCTGTAATGTCCCGCCAGGACACATGGAAGTCTGCCCACGCTGGCAGACTCCCACACACTCCATTACATAGGTGTAACTCCACCCACAGGTGAGGTCAGGAATCAGGATCACATGGTTAGATAACATGGTCATGAACTCACCACAGGTCCTTTAGATACACACCATTACATACAGGTTTTATCCTAGGTATTTAGACACATACCCCTTGGGTGGGTTTGTAGGTGACTGGACCCGCCCAGCTCTCCAAGTCACCTGGAAGCCTCCCAATGTATAGCACAACTCAGCAGTAGATCTGCTGAACCAAAACATATCCAGGCTTCCATCACAGGGCCACCCACCTCTGTGATACATACCGTCCATCCATCACGTGCCTCCATGCATATCCCGAGGGCCAGACACAGTGCCCCCTAGCTGCATCAGGGGTCATTACACCACAATATAAATACCTGGATAAGGGGTCCTGGTCCAAATCTTGCACCAGGACCCATCAGACTCTAATTATGCCACTGTTTGTATCACACAAACATACAACTACCAATAAGTCTTTAACAATGGTAAGAAAACACAAGTTGTTTTTTACCTGTCATCATCGGACTGTGGAACATGTAGGAACCACAGTACTGATTAGACATAGGCAGTAGCACAAATAAAGATATACAACCAGGTACCTTATAGGTAACATCTCTGATTGTAGTCATTCTAATCTTTTTCTTCATCTGGTCAAGATGCCAAGACTACATTTTACATTCACAGATTGCCTCTCTTTCAAAAATCAGGACAGTTTTTTTTATAGCTTACGAATAATAAAACGCAACTACATTATCATTCTGTAGACATTCTGTCTTCCACACAGGTAGCAGATACAGTACCAGATGGTGTTTATCAGAAGTGATGCCGAAGACTAACGCAAGAAAAAAACAGCAATAAAATAAATCTAACCATGGAAGTATTTCTATGCTATGTAGAAGAATACATTTTTGTATTATACAATTAAGGGATATATTACAGTATTACAATGCACATATGAATGCATTTTGCTTTTGAATATTTCTTCTAAAAATGTACATGGCATGATCAAAGACAATAAAATAAGTTTTTGGTTTTGTCACTGTACTATTTGACATCTTTTTCATTCATTTAGATGTGAGTAATAATTTAGAAGAAACTAATCACATTTTTGTTCACAAACCTTTGTTAATGAGAACTCAGTGTCCTGTGTTTTTTTCTGTAGGGTAAAGCCACATATTTGTTAACTATTGATTCACACTCCTTTACGTATCCAATTAGCTGAACTGATAATCCAATATGTTCTTATGGCGTTTTATTTTCAACAAAGTAATTATAGAACATATTGATCAGTAAATAAATCCAATCTAATGAATGAAGATGATCATTTATTTATAATTTATATAATTGGGTTTTCTGTGTCATTTGTTTGACTTTTGACTCAATAGCAAAAACACAATAGTAAGCTTTATAACAGAGGTGCATAACCTTTTTTGGCTCTGGCTCAATCATTGCCAGATTGAGCCGACCACATGGGCCACAATAAAATATCACAAGCATTCCAATATAAGTATCTAATAGGTGCTGATTGCATTTTTAGGACTTCTACCTATCAGAAGGATAGAGGACCTCTTCTCTCCCACTCACACTACAGATAGATAGAGCATAAATGTATCTTTCTCGATTATAGATTATGTGAGATGCAGACACAGTCGAGAGTTTGCCTACTCCCATAAGCTACAATGATTTTGGCTGCATTCATGCATTGCCACTTGCTTACTATATGTCATATGCGTTTTACTTAGAGGATATTGTCACAGACAAGGCGCACCATTAACCCCTTTCTGTCATAGAACATACTATCCGGTCCATTTGCCCTGTGACTTAATTCCCAAGGATGGGATAGCAGCTGATCACGGACGGGTGTCAGCTGATTATCACAGCTGACACCCGGCACTTTGTGCCAGGAGCGGTCACGGACAGCTCCCGACACATTAACCCCTGGCACACTGCGATCAAAAATGATCGCAGTGTACCGGGGGCACAGGGAAGCATTGCGCAGGGAGGGTGCTCCCTGCATGCTTCCCTGAGACCATCAGAGCAATGTGATGTGATCTCGTTGTTCCGAGGGCCTCCTCCCTGCAGGACCCCGGATCCAAGATGGCCGCAGGGTCCTTTCGGGTCCTGCAGGGAGGCGGCTTCCTCAGTGCCTGCTGAGAGCAGACGCTGAGAAAGCCTCATGCAGTGCCTGTCAGATCGCTGGTCTGACAGAGTGCTGTGCAAACTGTCAGACCAGCGATCTGACTTTATACAGTGATGTCCCACCTGGGACAATGTAAAAATGTAAAAAAAATAAAAATAAACATAAGTAAAAAACATTCCTAAATAAAGGAAAAAAAATTCCCAATAAATTCATTTCTTTAATGTAAAAAAAACAACAATAAAAGTACACATATTTGGTATCGCCGCGTTCGTAATGACCCGCCCTATAAAACTGTCCCACTAGTTAACCCCTTTAGTGAACTCCTTAAAAAAACAAGGCAAAAAAAAGTTTTATCATCATACTGCAGAACAATAAGTAGAATAACAAGCGATCAAAAAGACGAATATAAATAATCATAGTACGGCTGAAAAAATCATCCTGTCCCGCAAAAAATGAGCTGCCACACAGCATCATCAGCAAAAAACTAAAAAAGTTATAGCTCACAGAATAAAGCGATGCAAAAACAATTTTTTTTATATATATAACTGTTTTTATTGTTTAAAAGCGCCAAAACATAAGAAATTATATAGATGAGGTATCGCCGTAATCGTACTGACCCAAAGAATAAAACCGCTTTATCGATTTTACCAAACGCGGAACGGTATAAAGGCCCCCCTCAAAATAAATTCAAGAATTGCTAGTTTTTGTTCATTCTGCCTCCCAAAAATCGTAATAAAAAGCGACCAAAAAATGGAATGTGCCCAAAAATGGTACCAATAAAAACGTAAAATCGTCCCGCATAAAAAAAAAGACCTCACATGACTCTGTGGGCCAAAATATGCAAAACTTATAGCTCTCAAAATGTGGTGATGCAAAAACTATTTTTTGCAATAAAAAGCGTCTTTTAACATGTGACAGCTGGCAAACATAAAAACCCGCTATAAATAGTAAATCAAACCCCTTTTATCACCCCATTAGTTAGGGAAAAGTAATAAAATTTAAAAAATGTATTTATTTCCATTTTCCCTTAGGGTTAGGGTTAGTGTTGGCGCTAAAGTTAGGGTTAGGGTTGGGGCTAAAGTTAGGATTAGGGTTAGGGTTGGGATTGGGCTAGGGGTGTGTTAGGGTTAGATTTGTGGTTAAGGTTATGGTTAGGGTTGGGACTAGAGTTAGGGTTGGAGTTAGAATTGGGGGGTTTCCACTGTTTAGGCACCTCAGGGGCTCTCCAAACGTGACATAGTATCTGATCTCAATTCCAGCCAATTTTGCGATGTAAAAGTCAAACGGTGCTCCTTCCCTTCTGAGCTCTGCCGTGCGGCCAAACAGTAGTTTACCCCCAAATGTGGGGTATCAGTGAACTCAGGACAAATTGCCCAATAATTCTTTGGGTCCAAATTCTTCTGTTAACCTTGGGAAAATAAAAAATTGTGGGCGAAAATATGATTTTTGTGGAAAAAAATATGATTTTTTTATTTTTATGGCTCTACGTTATAAACTTCTGTGAAGCACTTGGGGGCTCTAAGTGCTCACCACACATCTAGATAAGTTCCTTTGGAGGTTTCGCTTCCAAAATGGGGTCACTTTTGGGGTGTTTCCACTGTTTAGGCACATCAGGGTCTCTCCAAACGCGACATGACACCCGCAGACCGTTCCATTAAAGTCTGCATTACAAAACGTCACTACTTCTCTTCCGAGCCCCGACATGTGCTCACACAGTAGTTTTCTCCCACATATGGGGTATCAGCGTACTCAGGACAAATTGGACAACTTTTGGGGTTCAATTTCAACAATTACCCTTTGGAAAATAAAAAATTGGTGGGAAAAAAATAGAATTTTTAATTTTCATGCCCAGGCATTATAAACTTGTGTGAAGCACTTGGGAGTTCAAAGTGCTCACCACAGGTCTAGATAAGTTCCCTAGGGGATCACTTATGGGGGGTTTCAACTGTTTAGGCACATCAGTGGCTCTGCAAACTGAACATGACACCCATCAAAGTCTGCATTCCAAAATGTCATTACTTCATTTCCGAGCCCTGCCGTGCGCCCAAACAGTATTTTCCCCCCACATATGGGGTCCAATTTCCTTTGGAAAAATCAAAATTGGGGACTAAAAAAAATCATCTTTGTGGAATTTTTTTTTCTCCCCCAGGCGTTATAAACTTTAGTGAAACACTTGGTTCAAAGTGCTCACAACAGATCTGGATAAGTTCCATAGGGGTCTAGTTTCCAAAATGGTGTCACTTGTGTGGGGTTTCCACTGTTTAGGCTCATCAGAGGCTCTCCAAACACGACATGGCATCCAACCAAATCTGCGTTGAAAAAGTCAAATGGCGCTCCTTCCCTTCTGAGCTCTGCCAGCACCCAAACAGTGGTTTACCCCACATATTGGGTATCGGCGTACTCAAGAGAAATTGCACAATTACTCTTGATGTCTTGCTACCCTTGGGAAAAGAAAAATTGGGGTGAAAAGATCATTTTTGTGGAAAAAATATGATTTTTTAATTTTACGGCTCTACATTATAGACTTGTATGAAGCACTTGGACGTTCAAAGTGCTCACCACAGATCTAGATAAACTCCTTAGGGGGTCTAGTTTCTAACATGTGGTCACTTGTGGGGGTTTCCACTGTTTAGGCACATCGGGGGCTATCCAAACGCGACATGGCGTCTAATCTCGATTCCAGCCAATTTTGGTTTGAAAAAGTCAAATGGCGCTCCTTCCCTTCCGAGCTCTGCCGTGCGCCCAAACAGTGGTTCCCCCACATATTGGGTATCAGCGTACTCAGGGAAAATTGGACAACAACTTTTGTGGTCCAATTTCTCCTGTTATCCTTGGGAAAATAATAAATTGGCAACTAAAAGTTTTATTTTGTGGGAAAAAATAGGATTTTTTATTTTCTTACCCAGGCATTATAAACTTGTGTGAAGCACTTGGGGGGTTCAAAGTGCTCACCACAGATCTAGATAAGCTCATTAGGGGGTCTAGTTTCCAAAATGGAGTCACTTATGGGGGGTTTCCACTGTCTAGGCACATCAGGGGCTCTGCAAGCTGAACATGACATCCATCAAAGTCTACATTCCAAAACATCATTACTTCCTTTCTGAGCCCTGCTGTGCGCCCAGTTTTTCCCCCGATATGTTGGGTATCAGCGTACTCAGAACAAATTGGACAACATTTGGGGTCCAATTTCCTTGGGAAAAATCAAAAATTTGGGACTAAAAAATCATTTTTGTGTAAAAAAAAATGTATTTCAAACCCAGGCATTATAAACTTTAGTGAAACACTTTGGGGGTTCAAAGTGCTCACAACAGATCTAGATAAGTTCCTTAGGGGGTCTAGTTTCCAAAATGGTGTCACTTGTAGAGGGCTTCCACTGTTTATGCACATCAGGGGCTCTCCAAACGCGACATGGCGTCCAATCTCAATTCCAGCCAATTTTGGTTTGAAAAAGTCAAACGGCGCTCCTTCCCTTCCGAGCCCTGCCATGCGCCCAGACAGTGGTTTTCCCCCACAAATTGGGAATCGGCGTACTCAGGAGAAATTGCACAACAACTTTATCTGTCCATTTACTCCTTTTACCCTTGTTAAAATAAAAAAAAATATTTATAAAAGATCATTTTTGTGACTAAAAAGTTAAATGTTCATTTTTTCCTTTCATGTTGCTTCAGCACTTGTGAAGCACGTGAAGGGTTAATAAACTTCTTGATTGTGGTTTTGAATATCTTGAGGGGTGCAGTTTTTAGAATAGTGTCACATTTGGGTATTTTCTGCCATATATACCCCTCAAAATGACTTCAAATGTGAGGTGGTCCCTAGAAAAAATGGTTTTGTACATTTTGTTGTAAAAATGAGAAATCGCTGGTCAACTTTTAACCCTTATAACTTCCTAACAAAAAAAAAATTTGGTTCCAAAATTGTGCTGATGTAAAGTAGACATGTGGGAAATATTGTTTAGCAACTATTTTGTGTGACATATTTCTCTGTTTAAAGGGAATAAAAATTCAAAAGTTGAAAATAGCAAAATTTTCAAAATTTGCTCCATATTTCCATTTTTTTCTTAAATAAACGCAAGTTATATTGAAGACATTTTATGACTATCATGGAGTACAATATGTCATGAGAAAAAATTCTCAGAATCGCAAAGATCCGTTGAAGCGTTCCAGAGTTATAACCTCATAAAGAGACAGTGGTCAGAATTGTAAAAATTGGCCCGGTCATTAATGTGTAAACTACCCTTGGGGGTTAAAGGGAATCTGTCACCCCAAAATTGCCATATCAGATAAAGAAATGGCTGAGTAGTGCGTCCCATAACAAAGCTAACGGTGGGTATCATATATCATGATACCCCCGTTTTCAGATCAAAATACCTTTGTAAACTTCGTTTTTTTTCCTGTCAATCATGGCAGTCAGGTCAGGAGGGCGGCGGTTTCAATGTCCTCACCCCCCCGCTCCTCGGCATCCATTGCGTATCGCTGTCTGTGAATCCCACAGACGGCGTTCAGCTTCCCGCAATTGCGCAATTCAAATTCGGGCGGCGCAGTGTGCTTTGCCCGACAGTGGGCAAAGCATAAAATCAGTACAGCGCATGCGCTGCTCTTTCCTTTCAAGGAAAGAGCAGCGCATGCGCTGTACTGATTTCATGCTTTGCCCACTGTCGGGCTGAATTGCACAATTTCTGGAAGCTGAACGCCGTCTGTGGGATTTACAGACGGCGATACGCAACGGATGCCGAGGAGCGGGGGGGGTGAGGACATGGAAACCGCTGCCCTCCTGACCTGACTGCCATGATTGACAGGGAAAAAAACAAAGTTTACAATGGTATTTTGATCTGAAAACGGGGGTATCAGGATATATGATACCCACCGTTAGCTTTGTTATGGGACGCACTATTCAGCCATATCTTTATCTGATATGGCAATTTTGGGGTGACAGATTACCTTTAAGGGGTTAAGAGTTACCCATTACTACAGTGCAGTCTGACATTCTTCTACTCCCCAAGATTGAAAATATTTATGAGCAGCCACCACACACTGATAAAAAAATCTGTGACCAGATATTTAAGGGTCCCTCAGAAAGGAATTTAGTGCCACAAATTTTGCACCACTGCTCCATTGGAACTCCATGTGATGTGATTAAATCACAAATGTGACCCTGATTTCACCTAACGTGAGAATGTATTGCAGACCTTGATTGAAAAATTCCAGACCTTACTTAAAGAGAGGAAACATACCCAGTTCACATGAGATCTTAATGAAGTTAAAGATAATAAAGCATATAATTTCTAAACAAGCAGAACACAGAAATATCGTCATCGAATATTAATACGTCCGATACTGAACAAGGGAGAAAGCGCTAATTTCAAACAATTAGTACATGTATATGCTACCAGAAACACCTACCAGACCTACATTTTATGCCTTGCCCAAGATCCATAAAGGTTTGAGCCCTCTTAAAGGTCATCCAATAGTTGTAGGTATAGATTCCATATCACAGAATGTTGGTGTCTATATTGATAGAGTACTACGTCTGTTTGTAACATCGCTTCCCTCTTATGTCCGTGATACATCACACCATCTTACTTTACTTGAACGGATCAATAAAGAGAACAATAACATCTTGGCCTCCATTAATGTGGACGCCCTCTATAGCACTATCCCACACCACTCGGGTCTTATTGCTGTATGACATTTAATTTAAAGTAGGGCAATTAAATGACATGAACATAACATCTTAATTGAGAAACATCTCAATTTTATCTTGACACATAATTATTTCCTCTTTGATGGGAAGTACTTCCACCAGCTCAGGGCAGAGAGATGTGGAGCCCATGTGTTTCCACATATGTTAATTGATCCTTGGCTGGTGGGAAGAAATAATCATCTTTGTGGAAGAGGATAGATGATGGCACCCTTTAATCGGACTCTGGGCCAGATACATTGATGACATCCTAGCCCTGTGGTCTGGTCCAGAGTCTAATTCCATTATTTTGTGGAGTAGATTATTGTTAACAAAATTATTCTGAAATTTACCTTCAAATGCCATAACCAAAGTATAGCTTTCCTGGATTTAACAATCACAAAGAAAAAGTATGGTAGAATTGGAACATGTACTTACCATAAACCAACAGCTACTAACAGTCTGCTTAAGCGGGACAGCCACTACCTCACCCCCTCAAAAGTGAATATGCAAGGGCTAGTTCCTCCATATCAGGAGGAACTGTTTTCATATTGGTGTCTATAGAAAGCAAGCTGACAATTTATACTGAAGGTTCCAACACAGGGACTATCCACACGAGGTCCTATACAGATCTTACCACGATGCCTTTAAACAGAATAAATGGTCCCTCCTAATTAACTATCAAGATAAACAAGATTCCAGCATCACAAGAGTGATTGGCACCTTGGACAATCAAGCAAGAGCATATCAGACTTTCCAAAAATTTTGGTGGATCCTATTAGCAGACTCAAATCTGGAGGGTCTCTAGAATCATCAACACCAAGTGTAACATATAGAAGGGGAAAGTTTATCGGTGATCGATTGGTATATAATCTCTATCAAAGACCTGTTTAACCTGGGACCCGATTGGATAGAAAATCCTGTGGGTTTTTTAGATGTGGGAACTGCTCTAACCGTGAATAGATGTCACTGTGCAAAACATCTGGGAGAGTTTTTTCAATAAGGGACTTTGTCAAATGTAAGTCCACTGGGGAGATCTACAAAGCCACCTTTACACCACCAGGGAATTTAGGAAAAGAGTAGGAGAGCATCTGGGGACATTAGAAACAGATGAGATACCCCAGTTGCACAGTTGCACGCCATACGAACACCGTCCATGGGTGACGGCTTAAAGAGATTTATTTTTGTATAACTGAATTGATGAAACCTACGGTGAGGGGAAGGAATTTGGACAAAACCATTCTTAAACGTGGAATGGATTTTTATGATGAAGTCCCTATCTCATAAATGGTTAAATGAGCAAATTTTGTATACATGTTTTTTATAAGGAAATTCCCCTGAAATCCTCCTTCCATGACTATTCTGAGATCACAAATGCCGCATCCTTTACTATGTATATTTGACCTATGGCAAATTCTCCAAAAAGCTCAGAGAGGACATCCCTGTTTAAAAATGTCATGCTTATGCCATCGCATTGATGATTTCACTATTATGATATTTATCTTTAATTTTTTTCTGTAATGCCATGATCATATTTTTGCTATAATACACCCTTTGCCGTGGTATAAATGTCATTCTTATTACTTTCATGGGTGATTTAGCCTTTTAAAGCATTATGTATAGCTCCTATTCAAAATTCTCCCTATCAGGCAGTTCGTCCCACAGGGGAGAGCAGTAACAGAAAGTGTTTTTCATATGTGTCACATGTGCGCTCCACCGTAACAACCTGCCTTCCTTGGTGCACTCCAGACTGCTGTGAAGCATTTCAAGGTTGGTGTCACTGGCAGATGATCTATGCATTCCATTGTGGAATTCAAATTGGGCGGAAGTGACATCAACATCGCGCACATCTATGCATTTGCTAGCTGGAAATGAGATCAGTGCATGCCCACATTGTAGTATCATCTAGACCTCTATGGTCCATTTTTAGCACATGCGCATAAACTAAATGAGGAAAATGTAGTCCTGTAACCTAAATAGGAGACTATAATATATTGGTGTTTGTGGCTTAAACTGCTAGGGGTGGAGGGCTATTTAAAGTCCACAACTGAATCAATCATGTATGCCAGAATCATCTTATGCTGCTATCAATAGGCATCTATGAAGTATCCGTATACCAAGCCTCCTGTGGAATCAAATGGACGGGGAAACGCGTTGAGGTACTAACGATAAGTACCCTATTCTTCTCACATTAATAATGTAATTTACATATTTTAGCCTCTATAATCTCGTATATATTGTGAGTGATTATATTTTGGCTGCTTTTATGTGGGGCAGCGATTTTATAATTTTGAGACCCTAAGTACAGTATATATCTTATTCATCTCTACTTGTCTGTGGGATTTGTGGGGCTTGACAGGGGAAGAAAGGGGGAGCTGTCGATGAGCTGGGCTCCAGTCTCATAAACCATGGTGTGCCAACACCTGCAGAAAGGCAGCATCAGACAGACAGAATATCTTTCAGGGAACTATTAGGTCATAATATCTTCTCGATTTTTATTTAGATTCATCAACATCACATTTTAAACTCCCTTATACCAGTACTACGTGCACTATTTGCACCTCAGTGTTAATTCAGCAATGCATAAATTAACTTTGCTGACATAAATTACCATAACTGAGGTGAATTCTTTTAATTTAATGTCCCGACACCAGTTGGTCACATACAGTGGGTACGGAAAGTGTTCAGACCGCTTTAAATTTTTCACTCTTTGTTTCATTGGTAAATTCACAAAAGTTCATTTTTTTTCTCATTAATGTACACTCTCCACGCCATCTTGACTGAAAAAAACAGAATTATAGAAATTTTTGCAAATTGATTAAAAAAGAAAGCTGAAATATCATATGGTCATAAGTATTCAGAACCTTTGCTCAGACACTCATATTTAAGTTACATGCTGTCCATTTCCTTGTGATCCTCTTTGAGATGGTTCAACTCCTTCATTGGAGTCTAACAGTGTTTAATTAAACTGATAGGACTTGATTTGTAAAGGCACACACCTGTCTATATAAGACCTCACAGCTAACTGTGCATAACAGACCAAATGAGAATCATGAGGTCAAAGTAACTGGCCAAGGAGCTCAGAGACAGAATTTTGGCAAAGCACAGATCTGACCAAGGTTACAAAAGAATTTCTGCAGTACTCAAGGTTCCTAAGAGCACCGTGGCCTCCATAATCTTAAAATGGAAGAAGTTTGGGACCACCAGAAGTCTTCCTAGACCTGGCCGTCCAGCCAAAGCTGGAGCAATTGTCAGAGTAGAGCCTTGGTGAGAGAGTTAAAGAAGAACCCAAAGATTACTGTGGCTGAGCTCCACAGATGCAGTAGAGAGATGGGAGAAAGTTCCACAAATTCAACAATCACCACAGCCCTGCACCAGTCGGGCCTTTATGGCAGAGTGGCCAGATGGAAGCTTCTTCTCTGAGCTAGACATATGAAAGCCTGCATAGAGTTTGCTAAAAAACACATGAAGGACTCCCAGACTATGAGAAATAAGATTCTCTGGTCTGATGAGACGAAGATAGAACTTTTTGGTGATAATTCTAAGCGGCATGTGTGTAGAAAACCTGCCACTGCTGAGCACCTGCCCAATACAATCCCAACCGTGACACATGGTGGTGGCAGCATCGTGCTATAGGGGTGTTTTTCAGCTGCAGGGACAGCATGACTGGTTGCAATTGAAGTAAACATGAATGCTGCCAAGTACAGAAATATCCTGGATGAAAACCTCTTCCACTGTGCACTGGACCTCAGACTTGGCCAAAGGTTTACCTTACAACAAGACAATGACCCTAAGCACACAGCACAGCTAAAATAACAAAGGAGTGGCTTCAGAACAACTCTGTTGCTATTCTTGACTGGACCAGCCAAAGCCCTGACCTAAACCCAATTGAGTATCTCTGGAGAGACCTGAAAATGGCTGTCCACCAACGTTCACCATCCAACATGACGGAAGTGGAGAGCATCTGCAAGGAAGAATGGCAGAGGATCCCCAAATCCAGGTGTGAAAACTTTTTGCATCATTCCCAAGAAGACTCATGGCTCAAAAGGGTGCTTCTACTCAATACAGAGCAAAGGGTCTGATTACTTATGACCATGTGATATTTCAGCTTTTCTTATTTAATAAATTTGAAAAAATGTCTACATTTCTGTTCTTTTTCAGTCAAGATGAGGTGCAGAGTCTACATTAACGATGAAAAAAAAGAACTTTTTGGAATTTACCAAACGGCTACAATGAAACAAAGAGTGAAAAATTTAAATTGCAAAAAAAGTTGACTAAAGGTTCACTAAATGCTAAAACTGACCTGCCATTATGATTCTCCACGTCATTACTAGTTCAAAGAATCTAAACATGTTTATGAAAACACAAGATGCCAAAGGAAGCAACAAAAAAAGTGTCCAAGTCCATATATTAGAAATGAATAAAGTTTATTAGCTACATATAAAAGTTGAACAATTAACAAAGTATATCTACAAAAAGACACAGGGAAAGACCACACATGAAAAAATGATTATAAATATATATACATATAGGATAACTGTAATGATGATGAAAAAGGAGCCTTATCTCACAGGATCACCCCAAAGGAGCAAGTAGTATGATGTGTTAATATTATATACCTGCCCATGTGAGTAAATATATATATTGTAGAGATCCGCTCTGGTAGGCAGTGGCCGGGCCGCAGTAATGAGGCAACACACAGGCTTCCAGTTCAAAGTTCAGTGGTTCAATGATGTTTTAAAGTCCAGATAACATAAACAAAACAGAACATAAAAATACTCCAGCTTGGAGAACCACTGTTCCCAGACACACCCTTGTTGGGACGGGCTTAACTTAGCGGCCGCAGGCCAGCAGGGACCGCCAGGTGCCATTCCCCGGGTGGTCTGGAATTTGCTTTCTGGTGCTCACTGACACAGTGTACCAAAAATCACACTTCCAGGCTGACTCCAGCCAAGCTCCTTCTCTTCCACACCCACACACTACAACAGATCCTTATTAAATAGGCCTAGACCACACCCTCAGGTGAGGTACACATCACCTGAGCTGCTCACGTGACTATGACCTCATCACAGGTCTTTGTGATCAGGGAAAATCCTGACCAAACTTAAGTCTGCTGGGAGAAATATATCTCCCATCCAACAAGAGCCCCTTTGGTGTATCACATACCTCCCCCCTTTGTTCAACCTTAGGAGGGTGGACAATGACATACAGTGAACTCTGAACAGGGCATCTGCGCTCCCCTGTAGTTTGCCTGCCTGATTTTCCACTAAAATTTTGCAGTGACAGAAACCACCTGGTGACTCATGCATTCCTCTCTTTGGCTTGACTCAGCCAGGCCAGCGGGGAATGATCAGTCACCAAACGAAATGTTCTCCCCAGCAAATAATAGCGCAATGACTACAGTGCCCATTTGATGGCCAGGCACTCTCTCTCTACAATGCTGTATCTGGTTTCAGCTGACGTAAGCTTCCTACTCAGGAAACTAATGGGATGCTCCTCCTCGTTAACTTCCTGAGACAGCACGGCACCCAGACCTATCTCTGATGCAAAAAGGAAAAGCAGTTAATGAGGTCTGATAAAATATAGATTTTTTTCAAAATGTCTAAAATGTTCAGATAGAATGACATAAGTGGGGGCAATCCAATCTTATGATGCGCATAATACATAAACACGGGCTGTAAGCACAGCAAGAACATCGCATATATGATATAGTATAATCAGCCACCTAAGGGCACAATTAACTGAAGCCACAGAAACATCATGTGGTGCCAACTATACACAAATAAATAGCATGTGCTTGGATCAGATAAATACAGACGGTAGAGAGGCATCCACAAACGAATCAATATAAATGGTGGCAGAAGTAGAAATACAATGGATATTTACCAAAGAGATGCGTAGGTCCGCTGGCAAGCAGCCCTCCCCGACGTGCGTTTCGGAGTGTAACCACACTCCTTCCTCAGGGGGCGTGTATTGTGAGCCCAATGAGGGGCTCCATTTATATCACCCTGCTGCAGCGATACGCAGGCGCCTCTGGATCCCACGCAGCCGACCAGCAGTCATCCCGGAGACGCCATGGCCGGAAACACGTGGGGCCCCACGTGATCCGGCGTCTGACGTCACAGGAAATGACGCGGCCGCCGCGAGGAGCAAGAAGCGCATGCGCAGAGCCGCCAGCCCTGGAAGCCAGGAACAAAAATGGGTGCCATATTAACAATAAAGGGAAACGTGCATAATAACAAAACAATAACTAAGCATTAAAGAAATACAAAATAAATACAAAATATATACTATATACACAATATTGACATACATTGCAGGACAAATAGATAGGTATTACAAATAGCAACTGGGTACGAAATATCAACATATATATGCAGCTGAAATATAGATACGAATATACCAATATTGTGACATAACAAAGAAATAATCAAAATATAATACCTAACACGCAATCCATACATGAAAGTACAGCTAAAGCACATATAATATATGCAAACACATGACAGCAGTTAATTATATAATAATACAATCAGAACAGACATGTTAGAGCATAAAGTACAATCAATACGGCCTACAAAAATTCGCCACATATGATAACAACACATGTCCATGTAGTATAGTAGCAGCCATGCAGGGTAGTCTTGCGTAATGATCCAAGGACACCCAGGGACAGCAGGAACAAATAATGAACAATCTATAACAAAGAATAAAAAATGTTAAAATCAAGATAAAAACAGGATCATGCGGAAAACGAGATGCATAATGATGACAGAGTCGGAAGTTCACAAGAAGGGGACATAGGAGATATTCTTATTAAGGCCATTAGGATGAATGGTTTTGAGCATCCATATCCACCTAGTCTCTGCCTGAGCCAAACGTCTCGATAAGTCACCCCCCCGTATATTGATATTCAAAGCGTCAATTCCTCTCACTCTCAATAGCGAACCATCGCAATGATGGAATTTAAGGAAGTGACGCGGCAAAGTTTTCAATGTGGCGGTATCCGTGCAGGTGGAAGCTGCCGCAATGCCAAGCACATGCTCCCTCACTCTTACTTTTAATTGTCTGGTGGTAAGTCCTATGTAGAACAATCCACATGGGCAACTAGCGCAATAAATAACGTACCTAGATGTACAATAAATGCGCTGTTTGATTATAAAACTTTTAGTACCATCAGAATTAGTGAATGAGGAGCAACGTTCAATATTTGGACAAGCAACACAACCCCCACACGGTGTACAACCAGAGCTAGAAGGAAACTTATCAGGAAAGGTCAAGACCCGTTGGTCAGGATAGTGGCTGGTGGTTAATTGATCGCGCAAATTTCTGGCCCTTCTAAAGGTGAAAGAGGGTCTATCTGGAAGATACCTACCAATTATCGGATCAACTTTAAGGATAGGCCAGGCCTTCTGTACAGCCTCACGCATCTTGTGGTGCTGGGGATGATATGTAGTAATGAATCGCACTACATTAGAATTGTTTGATTGAGATGAGCTGCCATAGACCAAAGAATTCCGTGTGGAATGTCTAGCCTATGATAGGCCCTCTTAATAGTACGACTACTATATCCCCTAGCAAGAAAGCGTGACTTTAATTCCTTAGCCCTCGCCTCAAAGTCAGAGTCTGTTGAACAGATCCGCCGCAAACGGAGAAACTGTCCCACAGGAATAGCCTTCACAACATGGGAAGGATGGCAGGAAGAAGCATGTAATACCGTATTAGTTGAAGTCTCTTTGCGAAAAATATCTGTCTGTATGGCACCAGAGCTGTCCTTCTTGATAGTAACATCCAAAAAATTAATTCTAGTCGGATCCCAGACCAGAGTCAAGTGTATATTTAGATCATTGCTATTCAAAGAGGTCACGAATTGCACAAGGTCAATGGATGTGCCCTGCCAGATAAAGAAGATGTCGTCGATGTAGCGCATCCTAAAAGGGACGCGGTCCATCAACCCCTCTTTATCTGACAGGAAAAAGTCCCTCTCCCAGAACCCCAGGAAGAGGTTGGCATAGGATGGCGCAAAGGCTGCACCCATTGCCGTCCCCTGGAGTTGCAGGTTGAAGGACCCTTTTAAAACAAGAAAATTGTGAGTGAGGGTGAACTCTAGTAGCTCCAGGAGCAAGTCCCTTAAGCCTGTAGAAAGCATGGTTGTGCTGAGAAAAAACCGTACCGCGGTAATGCCGTCGGAATGCCTAATGTTGGTATAAAGGGACTCTACATCAACTGAAGCCAGTAGAGTATCACCCTCAAGACACAATCCATCGAACTTGCGCAACAATTCTCCCGAGTCTTTGAGGAAGGAGGGAAGATTGGAGACCAGATGCTGTAAATGATGATCAATCCATTTATTAACATTCTCCAAGAGGTTCCCCCTCACAGAGACGATAGGTCTGCCAGGCGGTGATGAAAGATTCTTGTGTATTTTAGGCAGTAAATACAAGGTGGCGACAGTTGGCTCCTTAATCCTAAGTGCCGAAGCCAGCCCACTGGTGATAACGCTGGTATCCACTGCTCTATTAAGAATATCATCCAATTTGGCAGTGTAGGCCGAAAGGGGATTGTACGTTAATTTCCTATAACAAACAGAATTGCATAGTTGGCGATAGGCCTCCCTTTCATACATAGATTTAGGCCAAATAACAACGTTACCACCTTTGTCGGCTGGCTTCAGCACTACGTCAGGTAAATTTTGAAGATATTTGAGTCGTGTTCTCTCATCCCTCGTCAAATTGTCCACACCTACACCCAAAGAAATTCTAGAAAAATCCTCCGTCACCACCCGGACAAACAAATCGATACTGGGACAAGCAGAGAAAGGGGGAACCTCTTGGAGCGGGGACAAATGGAGGGAGGAATCTTACCTCCATCGTCATTATGTTCCAAAGCTAGTTCCTCTAGGGTCCTTAGTGCCTCCTGTTCCTCTTCTGTAGGAAAAAGACGGGAGATATAATCATTGTAAAAATACCTTTAAGGTGATTAACCTTACTAATCAAAAATTATCTGATGCTGATGTTTATTTGCTTGGCAGGGGGCTGTCCTTGTCTCCCACATCCAGATACGATCCATTCACGGGTGTCAAGAATTTACAAATCTTTGCTAGGTCATTGCTATTTAAAAGGTATTTTTACAATGATGATATCTCCCGTCTTTTTTATTCAAAATTGAAGTCATAGTGAACCAGAATGGCTACTACAGCATCTTGAAGCAGCATGCTATTCCATCCGGTTGCGTTTAGTTGGACCATCATTTATTTTTCAACAGGACAATGACCCCAAACACACCTCCAGACTGTGTAAGGGCTATTTGACCAAGAAGGAGAGTGTTGGGGTGCTATGCCAGATGACCTGGCCTCCACAGTCACCAGACCTGAACCCAATCAAGATGGTTTGGGGTGAGCTGGACCGCTCACGGCTTCAATTTTGAATAAATCCCAACAGTGTCATCAGCAAAGCACCCCCACACCATCACACCACCTCCTCCATTCTTCACGGTGGGAACTAGGCATGTAGAGTACAGCCGTTCACCTTTTCTGCGTGCAAAGCAGTAATCAAAGCAAAAGGTGGCTACTTTGAAGAACCTAGAATATAAGACATATTTTCAGTTGTTTCACACTTTTTTGTAAAGTGTAATGTATAATTCCACATGTGTTAATTAATAGTTTTGATGCCTTCAGTGTGATTCTACAATTTTCATAGTCATGAAAACACAGAAAAATCTATGAATGAGAAGGTGTGTCCAAACTTTTGGTCTGTACTGTATGTATAGTAATTGTCCCTATGATATTGATCCACTATAGTGAAACAGGATAAACCTGCCAAAATAAATATACAGTATATGCATACAATATAATGCTAGCATTTGTCTCAAATGACAAAGAGGAAAAACACTAATAATGCATATTTTTACAGATGACAATTGAAATGCATGTCTTTAAAAAATGACAACCACATAAAATAAAGCATGAAAAAAATACATTGTAATGAGGACAACAATGTGGTCTGCCAGCATATATAAAGAGAGGCAACGAAGGTATGTGGATGCCGATGTAGTAAACACCCTACATAAATAGAGAAGGATAGGATCAACCTGTCTCAAGGTTGGAGTAGAGACCAGACCTCACACGTATCGCCACATTTAGGTGGCTTCCTCAGGGGAAAATGTGTAATAAAATCAGCCAAAGTGTATAAATAGTAATAGCTAAAAATCAGATACCGTATTTTTCGGACTATAAGACGCACCGGACTATGAGACGCACCCAGGTTTTAGAGGGGGAAAATAGGGAAAAATATATTTGAAGCAAAAAATGTGGTAAAATATTTAATAACATAAATAACATACTATTATATGTGGTGTTATTATATATAATAGCATGTTATTATGTAGCAAGCTACGGGTAGAAGATGGTGCTGCGGGACCAGTGTGGTGTCTGTAAACTACTGTGTGAAGATGCTGGAGGGTGAGTATAAGGCCGGGGTCACACATGTGAGAAATTTGCATGATTTTTGTGCGAATCTCTCTCGTGAATACCCGGCACTGCCACTGGCACTCAGACTGGAGCGTGCAGCTGCATAGAAATACTTGCAGCCGCACGCTCTTGTCCGAGTGCCGGTGGCAGTGCCGGGTGTTCACGAGAGAGATTCGCACAAAAATCGTGCAAATTTCTCACATGTGTGACCCCGGCCTGTGACTGGGGGCATAGGGCTTATATTTAAAGCCACACTCCAGCACTGATAACACTGGAGTGCTGCTTTAAGATCCCATGGGAGAACTATAACTCCCAGCATGTCCTGCAGATCCTATGGCATGCTGGGAGTTATAGTCCACCACAGGATGGCAGAGTGCTTTTTAATGTGCTGTATTTACTAACCTTTTAATTATTTTTTTCTTGTACAGTGTGTCTGAAGGACCTGTGAAGACATCATGAAGAGGCAGGGCTTTGTGTGGTCATGTGATGCTCCAGCCTGCCTCTTCATGACCTCATCACAGGTCCTCCACAGGAGCATTCAGCATGGCATCAGCACAGCCCCCAGGCTGTCAGGTTGCAATGCCTCCTGCTGCACTCTGCTCCTGCTGTCTCCTTCTACTTCCCACACAGATCCCCAGCTGCTGCAGGAATCAGGCGCTGGGGAAACCATGTGGCTCTGTCATTTGCTGCTCCCCGCTCACTGCTCAGCTGATAGGTGGGCGGGGAAGCGGCTAATTAATATTCACTGCACTTAAGTATCAGGACCAGTGGTTTCCCCAGCGCTGGATTCCTGCAGCGTAGGGGATATTTTCCTGCCTCCTGCGATCCCACTCCACCGCTGCCCCCCTCCCCACATTACATTCCGACCATAAGACGCACCCACACTTTCCTCCCAAATTTGGAGGAAAAAAAGTGCGTCTTATGGTCCGAAAAATACGGTAGTTACCAGCTGTTTGTGGGCGAGGAATGAAGGTGCACAGTGCTTAGCGTCCATCATGAAATTATACGCATAAGCAATAAAGGCCACAGTCAGTGGCGTTCCGTGAATAGAGCAGACTAAGCAGCTGCTTTGGGGCCCAGACAGGTGAGGGGGCCCACGACGGCCGCTGTCGTTTGGCAGCTGTGCTGTGCTGACACAGTACTATCTCCTTTAATTAAATATAAGCGACGGCCGGACACTGTAAACCCCCTTGAAGGTACCCTTTCCTTGTTGTCTCCTGGTCAGCAGTTGGCTTAAGTCTCTGGCTGCATTTGCATAAGAAAGCCAGCCTGCAGCCAGAGACACGTGCATCACAGGAAGCAGAAAACATTCATAAGTTTCACTCAGGGAGAGATACACTACACAAGGTGAGCCCTGCTGGCTGGGGTATGGGGTGGATTTTTTTGTTGAATGTGTCCCCTCACTGTGCTGGCACTTTATATTTACAATGGCTAGCCTCTGGCTGCACTTTGCACCTTAGGGAGTGAGGGAGTCCTGATTGCAGGCACTGTGGAGGGTGGAGGAGGGGGGCTCTGCATGCACTGTGGAGGAGGAGGATTGCCCTGCATGCACTGCAGCCACCCTTCTGTACTCCTCACAATGCTTCTCCATTAGAGCTGGTTTCATGTGATTTAACCCCTGTACCACCACCAGGCAGGATGATGCTTCCTAGCTGTAGGTAAGACCTCCAGTCTATGTCCCACCACCAACTTCACTGTCAAGGTGTGCAACAATGCATGTTCATGCAATACTAAAAATGTGCAATGCCCTGGAAATCATGGTGCAGCCAATAAATGTTACTAATTTATTCTGCTCCTTCACCCCAGAGGCATGCACCTGGGAGACAGCAATTACATGGGGCGTGCTGAGCTCATGAGGTGCCTGAGAGTGGAAGTTCTGCAGATGTTATGGAAGATATTGTGTGCGGCATTTCTGTGTCCCCTTACCTGTGATAAAATGTGTCTTGTAGTTTGTACACATGTTGGAACTTTGCATAGCTTACATATTCCAATCATTTCATATACAAAGATATGACATCCGTCTACCTGTCTTATATGATGCCATGAATGATGGGCATTGCTTGTACCTGCTGTCAGATTAGGTACCACACTTTTTACATCGGAGCACACTATGCAGCATGTTCCCTGTCAGGCTAGGTTCACATTTATACGCCTGCAGACTTAATGCGTTGGACGTATACATTAAAACGTATGCCATGCATCAAACTACGAATTTAAACAAGTACATTTGATACATATCGTACTTCCATCTTTGTCTCTATATGTTTTTTTACTTAAAAAGAATCATTTTTTTTCCATCCAGTTTTACTGGTGTCAACAGTCCCATCCCACTCCATTTTGGCATCAGTTCTGTGAGGAGGTGTCCAGAGGAATAAACTTTTTTTCACCCCACATTAAAAACGCGTACCTTTGGTCAATTATGTTTTTTTCCCACAATACAACGTGATCAGGGCAAAACATAGTCAGAAGAACATTTTTTTTACACTACGTGTTGCCCATTATGGTTTGTGTATGCCTCCATATACGTCTGAATACCATTTTTTTTTGCAATTCAGACATATTTGTCCAGCAGACTGCACTGTATAAATGTGAACCAAGCCTAAAGAAGTCCTTTTTTCCAAGGAGGATAAAGCACATCATAAACACAAGTCCATACTGTGTGTTGCTGCTTTGCAGTGTGTATTTTTGCCATGCTGATTTTACAGGTGAAAGGTATTTACTTTGAGCCTTTTTTTGGTTGTAATGGTGAATGCTTCAGGATTATCAATGACCAAAGGGGCGGCAAATTTTTCAGCCGCCCCGGGCCCCACAAACAGTTGCTACGCCACTGCACACACAAGATGGTGAGCCTGGCTGTGGGTCGATTTTTTTTGTTAAATGTGTCCCCTCACTGTGCTGGCACTTTACATTTACAATGGCTCTGACTGCACTTTGCACCTTAGGGAGGGGGGCCCGAGTGCACGCACTGTGGAGGGTGTAGGGGGCCCTGCATGCACTGCAGGTGTGTGTGTGTGTGGAGTTAAGAGCACCTGTTTTTTTTTTGGGGGGGGCCCCATTCAGACTTTTGCTATGGGGCTGTCACGCTGTATAGCAGATAAATATATATATATATATATATATATATATATGTGATGACAGTAATCTATATCAAAAGGGCAACATACTATATAACATGCGCATAGATATATGATAACATAGAATTACCTGACAGAATGTCCAGTGGGTCAATACGGAATCCGTTATACGCTGTCTCCGGCTAGAGGGTGACCGGGGTCTATGCTGACCCTAAACTGGGGTCCTAACTAATCCCTCTACCTGGAGGTACTGTTAAAGGTACAGAGGTCCAGGCCACCAGCGTAAACCCTGTCTCCTATCAATCCCTGCCAACTGTAATCTAGTCCTAAGAAGGACCCTGATTTCCACCAAAGGGAATGAACAGGTAACGGTTAATGAACAGAAAGACATACAAGAAAGACAAGAAATAAAGTAAATAAAGTCTTACATACAACACTCACACACAGTAGGAACACCTAAGGTCTCAGAGATAAACTATAAGCTATAAGAGTAAAAACAACTAAGGAACTCTTAGCTTAAGTATTCTCAGAACCGATCCAGTCTGCTAGACTACATGAATGCTTTCACCGGCATCTAACAAGCAGACTGGCAGGTATATGAAGGAATCTAATTAGAACATAATCAAAAGCAGCCGGGCGAGGCTGGACCTAGTCTTAGCAAAGAGCTAGGTAAAATTAACTCCCTCATTACCAAACACAAAGAAACAGCAACTCAGCTGTGAGAAGTCAGAGTGTGTAATCGCGATGATCCTCGTGGCGATACACCCATGACAGTACCCCCCCCTCTACGAGGGGACTCCGGACCCTCAGGGCCAGGTCTGCCCGGGTGAGTTGTGCGAAAGGTCCGAACCAATCGATCTGCGTTAACATCAGACGCAGGAACCCACGTCCTCTCCACAGGACCATACCCCCTCCAATGAACCAAGTACTGAAGGGATCGGCGACTGAGACGTGAGTCAATGATTTTCGACCCATGAAATTCCACGTTATCATTGACCACCACTGAAGGAGGAGGTAGAGGTGACGGTATGACTGGTGCCACATACTTTTTAAGTAATGACTTGTGAAACACATTATGAATTTTAAACGTAGGAGGGAGGTCCAGACGAAATGCCACAGGATTAATTATGGAACTGATCCTGTACGGCCCGATGAATCTGGGACCCAACCTCCAGGAGGAAACTTTAAGTTTTATATTCCTGGTAGACAACCAAACCAGATCGTTCACCTTCAGATGTAGACCAGAAACTCTCCCCCTATCAGCCATCCGTTTGTAACGGTTCCCCGTAACCTTCAGTCTTAACCGATCTGGAACTATCAGTCTCCCTGGAAGTCCCACAGGGGCGTCCCCCTGAGCCCCCAATACCTCCCCTCAAGCTCAGAGCATACAGCTGACACTACAACTCCCTCCTGAGGAATAGGAACCGGATCATCCGTCTTCCCGGCCCCTGGGAAAGTACGAGATAAGGCATCAGGAAGCAACTTTATTGAGCAGTCATATGCGCGATGAGGAGGTAACTCTTTACACCCCTCCTCTGAGAACATCTCCCCAAAGTCCTCCAGAAAAGGAGACAAAGTCCTAGGCACAACCGCACCGATGACCGTGCTCATGCAGTTATTCCTGCAAAATTCACCCCACTGGCTTATCTTTCCGGATTGCCAATCAATCACTGGGTTATGTTTAGCCAACCAAGGAAGTCCCAACACAATAGGAGTAGGTAGACCCTCCAACACATAACAAGGCAATTGCTCTTTATGTATTGCCCCTACTCGAAGATCTATGTTATGAACCGCTTGTACCAAGCTACCTTGACCGAGAGGTCTAGAATCAATAGAGACTATAGGGACCGATTTGGCCAATACACTCAGTTGCATACCATGCACCTGGGCAAACCGAGCGTCCACCAGATTAGCCCCGGACCCACTATCAAGAAAAACAGAAATCCTCTCAGTTCTAGTACCAATCACCACCTCCGCAGGCACGAGAAACTGAGAGGGATTTGGGGACGAAATACACACTCCCAGGTTAACTCCTTTGCTCAAAGAGGCCCGGGATGGACACCCCCCAACAAAATGTCCCTCTCTCCCGCAAAAGAAACACCTTCTAGTCTTGCGGTGCACCGCCGATTCCCTCCTACAAAAAGATGTCCCTCCCAACTGCATGGGTTCCTCAGAACAGACCAGGGGAACCTCAGTATAAGGGACTTTAGTAGTAGGTGGAGTCATCACGGGAGGCGGAGTTACCTCACGTCTTCCCCGAATTCGTCTATCAATGCGAATAGCGAGGGCCATAGCAGCCTCCAGTGATGGAGGAGAATCATACTGAGCCAACACATCTTTTAATTTGTCAGACAACCCTTGACAAAACTGGCTCCTAAGAGCTGGGTCATTCCACTGAGTATCTGTTGCCCATCTACGGAACTCAGAAGAATATTCCTCCGCTGGACGATTTCCTTGCCGTATTTTACGTAACTTTGTTTCAGCAAGGGAAACTCGATCCGGATCATCATATACCAGACCCAGGGCAGTAAAAAATCGATCCACTGACTGGAGATCTGGGGAGCCTGGAGGAATAGAGAACGCCCAAGATTGAGGGTCCCCTTGTAAGAGCGAGATAACAATTCCCACCCTCTGCTCTTCACTCCCAGATGACCGAGGCCGCAGCCGAAAGTACAATTTACATGCCTCCCGGAAAGTAAAAAATTTGTCCCGCCCACCAGTGAACCTGTCCGGGAGAGCAACCTTAGGTTCAGATCTGGTTTGCTCCGGGGGGGACAAAACCTTGGACTTAATGTCTGCCAACTCCATGGACAACCCCTGCAACTGCCGGGCCAGCTGGGCTACTGTATCCATGACAGCTGGGGAGAATCTTTAGTATGGCCGGTGAAAATGTCACGCTGTATAGCAGATAAATATATATATATATATATATATATATATATATATATGTGATGACAGTAATCTATATCAAAAGGGCAACATACTATATAACATGCGCATAGATATATGATAACATAGAATTACCTGACAGAATGTCCAGTGGGTCAATACGGAATCCGTTATACGCTGTCTCCGGCTAGAGGGTGACTGGGGTCTATGCTGACCCTAAACTGGGGTCCTAACTAATCCCTCTACCTGGAGGTACTGTTAAAGGTACAGAGGTCCAGGCCACCAGCGTAAACCCTGTCTCCTATCAATCCCTGCCAACTGTAATCTAGTCCTAAGAAGGACCCTGATTTCCACCAAAGGGAATGAACAGGTAACGGTTAATGAACAGAAAGACATACAAGAAAGACAAGAAATAAAGTAAATAAAGTCTTACATACAACACTCACACACAGTAGGAACACCTAAGGTCTCAGAGATAAACTATAAGCTATAAGAGTAAAAACAACTAAGGAACTCTTAGCTTAAGTATTCTCAGAACCGATCCAGTCTGCTAGACTACATGAATGCTTTCACCGGCATCTAACAAGCAGACTGGCAGGTATATGAAGGAATCTAATTAGAACATAATCAAAAGCAGCCGGGCGAGGCTGGACCTAGTCTTAGCAAAGAGCTAGGTAAAATTAACTCCCTCATTACCAAACACAAAGAAACAGCAACTCAGCTGTGAGAAGTCAGAGTGTGTAATCGCGATGATCCTCGTGGCGAAACACCCATGACAGGGGCCCCATGATTTCTATGTACGCCCCTGGCCACAGTCAATGGAAATGATGCACCATAATGGCGGCGGTCATGTGTTTGGCACAGTCAATTAAAGCACAGTCAAAGAGGACTTGAGCACTTTATCCTTGAGGAAGCTACATGGCAGTAGCGTAATGCGTAGTGTCCTCATCTTTTCCCCTTAGCGGGTTGCATCACTGGTGGTTTGTATTCATGCTCTATCCATTTTTTCTTTGATTGGGTTATTATTTGTTATGCCTTATTTAGCGATTTTGAGCTCTTCCTTTAAACAATTATGCTCATTAAAGATATTATTATCTATTCAGGTTGCACATATGATATTTTTGCTTGATCATCATGGCTATATGATATTTCTGATTATGTATTATCTAGATGTATATCATATTCAACTTTTCTAGCATATATTGTATTAATTACTGTGCACACCTACATCATTTTTATCCACAGTTTGCAGATAATCCACCTTCTGCTCTATATCATATTTTTTGCAGTTGTTTGTGGGAATTGTTTTTTTTCCACTAACCCTGTGTATTACGACAGTGTGCTGTGTTACAATGAGGCAACTCCTAACCCTTGTTTTTTAATTGTTTTTAACATACAGTATGTTCTTGTATATTTTTAGATATCAATACAATTTTGTTTATTCATATATTTTGTAGTCATTGAATTATATTGGATATTTGGGGCCTTACATACACCACACCTCCTTCCTCCTTGTTTGTTCTCACAATCATAAAGGATGACGTACAACAATAATGGCGGTCACGTATTCGGCGGAAGTCACAAGTATCGTCGCCATCTCATAGCGAATGTGTGAATAATAACATGAAAAGCCAGAAGTCACAATAGACACCGACTGAGGATCATACTGCTTGAAGTGTGCATGGGCACAAAATCAAGCCATGCTGGTGAAAATGACTACACGGGTATGAATACATCATAGTGCCTTTATGCAAAGTGCCCAACAAAAGTGCTGATGCAATGCTATGTATTTGTAGTACAAGTGATCGGATGATCGCAGCTTCAAGTCTCCTAAGTGGACTAACAAGTGCAGCTAAAAGTAAAAAAAAATGTTCTTAAAAATGAGAAAAAAATAAAAAGCACACAAGTTCAAATCACCCTCTTTTGCCCCATTAAAAACAAAAAATGAAAAAATATATACATACATATTTAGTATCGTTCCATTCATAAAAGTCCAAACTATGAAAACATATAATGAATTACCGTATTTTTCGGACTATAAGACGCACCGGACTACAAGACGCACCCAGGTTTTAGAGGTGGAAAATAGGGAAAAATATATTTGAAGCAAAAAATGTGGTAAAATATTTAATAACATACTATTATATGTGGTGTTATTATATATAATAGTATGTTATTATGTTGGAAGCTACGGGTAGGAGATGGTGCTGCGGGACCAGTGTGGTGTCTGTAAACTACTATGTGAAGACGCTGGAGGGTGAGTATAAGGCCAGAGTAACACATGCGAGAAACTCGCACGATTTTGTGTGAGTCTCTCGCATGAACACCCGGAACTGCCGCCGGCACTCAGACTGGATCGTGCGGCTGCATAGAAATACATGCTGCATAGAAATAGAGACAGATGATAGAGACAGAGTTGATAGAGACAGAGATGATAGAGACAGAGATGATAGAGACAGAGATGATAGAGACAGATGACAGAGATGATAGAGACAGAGATGATAGAGACAGATGATAGAGACAGATGACAGAGATGATAGAGACAGATGATAGAGACAGAGATGATAGAGACAGATTATAGAGACAGAGATGATAGAGACAGATTATAGAGACAGATAATAGAGACAGAGATGATAGAGACAGATGATAGAGACAGATGATAGAGACACATGATAGAGACAGATATGATAGAGACAGATATGATAGAGACAGAGATGATAGAGACAGATGATAGAGACAGATGATAGAGACAGAGATGATAGAGACAGAGATGATAGAGACAGAGATGATAGAGACAGAGATGATAGAGACAGATTATAGAGACAGATGATAGAGACAGATGATAGAGACAGAGATGATAGAGACAGAGATGATAGAGACAGAGATGATAGAGACAGATGATAGAGACAGATGATAGAGACAGAGATGATAGAGACAGAGATGATAGAGACAGAGATGATAGAGACAGAGATGATAGAGACAGATGATAGAGACACAGATGATAGAGACACAGATGATAGAGATAGATGATAGAGAAAGATGATAGAGACAGATGATAGAGACAGATGATAGAGACAGATGATATAGACAGAGGATATAGACAGAGATGATAGAGACAGAGTTGATAGAAATGTGACACGTATGCGTTTCATGTGCGCATGATGCGCTGCACAAAAAAACGCAAGTGTGAAAGTAGCCTAACCTTTTAATTAATTCTCTGTTGTACAGTGTGTCTGAAGGACCTGTGACGACATCATGAAGAGGCAGGGCTTTGGTCATGTGATGCTCCAGCCAGCCCTCTTCATGACCTCATCACAGGTCCTTCACAGGAGCATTCAGCCTCCCATCAGCACAGCCCCAGGCTGTCAGGTATGCCAGCTGCTCCTGCTGCCTCCTTCTCCTTCAGACACCGATCTGCCCAGCTGCTGCAGGAATCAGGCGCTGGGGAAACTGTGTGGCTCTGTGATCTGCTGCTCCCCGCTCACTGCTCAGCTGATAGGTGGGCGGGAAAACAGCTGATTAATATTCACTGCACTTAAGTAGGGACCAGGGGTTTCCCCAGCGCTTGTTTCCTGCAGCAGAGGGGATATTTTCTTGCCTCCTGCTGATCCCACTCCACCGCTGCCCACTGCCCCCTCCCCACATGTTACATTCCGAGCATAAGACGCACCCACACTTTCCTCCCAAATTTGGAGGAAAAAAAGTGCGTCTTATGGTCCAAAAAATACGGTAATCTGATTGGCAAACGGTGTAATGATAAAAGGAAACAAAGTACCAGAATTATGATTTTTTAGCTGTGGTAACGATGCAATAAAATGGAATAACATCAGCACGGTGCACAAAAAACTACGATGTCTCAGAAAATGTAGAAATTTTTTTTACCCTACAAATTTTGGATTTTTTTCACCACTTAAATAAAAAAGAACCTATTACATGTTTGGTATCTGTATACTCATAATGACCTGGATAATTATAATGGCAAGTCAGTTTTAGCATTTAGTTTACATGATAAACTGAAAAAAAAAAGTTCTTTAATTGCACTTTTTTTTTGCAATTTCACCACACTTGGAATTTTATGGCTCTGGAAAGAAGGGGAACAAAAGCTGAATACCCAAATGCTGAAAACTACTCGGGAGTGAAGGGGTTAAATAAAAAATTATACATATTTGATATCTGCGTAATCATACTGAGGGCTCATTCCCACTTGCGATCCATTCAGATGAGTGCAATTTGATAAAAAATCTGATTGGACCTCCTAATCTTCCTCCCCCACCTCCTCTGCTGAGCTACACAGCTGCATACCTAGTGGTTCACACCAAGTTTGATCTAAAACCTCATTGTCATTTTCTCTGTTCTCACACTCCTCATCTTGGAAGTCACTCTACTCTTCTTCTTGCCCTGACACCACAGTACAGACCGCGTGTGCCTCTGGTGTCAGAATTTAATTAGGATCACCTCCACCTCTGGTGGTTAAAGTCTGATGATCAAGGTTTGGATTCTGCTCAGACCCTACTTGATCTGACTCTAGATCCAATATGAAAAGATTTTGGGCATCGGTGCAGATTAGTGTTGAGCGATACGATACTGCAAATATCGGGTATCGGCCGATATTGGCTGTATCGGAATTCCGATTCCGAGTACCGATATTTTCGTCATATCGGATACCGGAATCGGAATTGTCACTGTCACTGTCAGTGTCCGTCGGTCGGGTCTGTCAGGAGTCAGCGGCACTTACCCGGCAGAAGATCTCCGGCGGTCACATCCCGGACTGCTTAATGGCCGCCATCCTCTTCTCCCCGGCGGTCACATGCAGTTTCTCGCGATAACTGCAGTGACTGCTGGGTAATCGCGGCCGTAAAGCAGTCCGATGACGTCACCGCCGGGGAAGCAGGTAATCAGCTGTGCTGCGCCGGGATGACAGGCTCTGCCTGTCATTCCGATGTAGCAGAGCTGGATCATCGTGGGACTGTCGTTATGGACTGCGTCGGACAGGTGGTATACTGTTGGTTTGTTTTTTTACTTTTTTTACAGGAGATCGATGGCGTCGCAGGAATGAGAGAGTAATAAAAAAATGAAAACTGTGCTGTCTCTTTTATTTCATTAAAATACTTTTTTCTTGCTGTGTCTTTTTTATACATTTAAAAACTTTGGGATTAATAATGGATCGGTGTCTTATTGACACCTCTCCATTATTAACCGGGCTTATTGTCACCGTGCAATCAACGGTGACATTAACCCCTTATTACCCCACTTGCCACCGCTACAGGGCAGTGGGAAGAGCCGGGTAAAGTGCCACAATTGGCACATCTTTTGATGCGCCAAATGTGGGGCTGCTGTAGCCTGGTATTATCAGGCTGTTGAGGGCCAAAATCCATGGGCCTTGACAGTCTTTTAATACCAGGCCGCAGCAGTCTGCATTTTACTTGGCTGGTTAACAAAAATAGAGGACCCCTACGCCGTTTTTTTTTCAAGGGGATCCCCTATTTTTGTTAACCAGCCAAGCTAAGCAGACTGCTGTGGCCTGGTATTATCAGGCTTGCAAGGTCCATGGATATTGGATCCTTACCAGCCTGAAAAACCAGGCCTCAGCGGTCTGCTTCATCTGGCTGGTTAAAAAAATAGGGGGGACCCCACGCCAATTTTTTTCGAGGGGATCCCCTATTTTTGTTAATCAGCCAAGATATGCAGACTGCTGTTGCCTGGTATTATCAGGCTGGCAAGGTCCATGGATCTTGGCACCTTAACAGCCTGAAAATCCAGGCCTCCGCGGTCTGCTTCATCTGGCTGGTTAACAAAAATAGGGGGGACCCCACGCCATTTTTTTTTCGAAGGGAACCCCTATTTTTGTTAATCAGTTCCCTCTGACGTCACTGATGGTGTCCCTGGCTGACCTGAAGTGAAAGTGGAAAGCAATCAATTAAGCTTTCCACTTCCTCTCCTGTCAGCCAGGAGAGGAGCTCATTCATTTGGGGGTTTACTGTGAGGCTGCAGCATTAGCTGCGGTCCCTGCAGTAAACATTAACCCTTTCTGAAGGATTACACCGTGGGACCTGACTGTGCATCGGATTGGTAAGAATAATTTTGCTTTATTATTTTATTTTTATTACAGGAAATGGTTTTAGCAGGTAAATAAAATATGGTCAAAAACTGTGTGATTATTTCATTAAACTTCTTTTTTATTAAAGTGTGTGTGTTTGATTTTTCTTTCATACAATAGGATTAATAATTGATAGTTGTCTAATTGACAGCTCTCAATTATTAACCTGGCTTAAAGTGACCTTTCAATTGCAAGGTCATTTTAACCCCTTATTAACCCATTCACCACCGCTACAGGGCAATGGGAATAGACGGGCAAAGTGCCAGAAAGGGCAAATCTAATTAGAGATTTGCCCTTTCTGGGGTGTCTGTGGGCAGATGTTAAGTAGCCGGGGGGGCCAAAAAAAATGGTCCCTCTCTGGGCTATTATTATCTGCCCCCACTCACTGGCTTTGTCTGTCTGGTTGCGAAAATAGGGCGGGAGCCCACGCATTTTTTTTCAGCAATTTTACACCTCATATATATATATACATGTCATTGAATTTGTGACACATATATATATATATATTTATATTTATAGTTCATACACTTCTACATAGTATAATAGCTGCTAATTCAATTGCCGGCTTTTGTGAAAATGCAGAACCCGACATGAAATGACACTTGGTGTACATAGGGTTAACCATGTCTTTTCATGTAGTTTGATATCTAATTTGCACAAACAATTACATGAGTGTAAGTGTGCAAAATTTCACACCTGTAGGGGTTAATTAAAGGTGTAAATTCGTAGCAAAAAAGTCCGTTTTTTTTACAACGAATTTACACCTTTAATTAACCCCTACAGGTGTAAAATTTTGCACACATAGACTGATGTAATTGTTTGTGCAAATCAGATAGCAAACAACATGAAAAGACATGGTTAACCCTATGTACACCAAGTGTCATTTCATGTCGGGTGCTTCTGTCTTTTCACAGAAGCCGACTTTACCCGGCAATTGAATCAGAGGATATTTTACTATGTAGAAGTGTATAAACTATACATATATGTATATATATATATGTCACAATGACATGTATATATATATATATATATATATATATATGTATTCTATGTGTGTATATTTAGTGTTTACAAGGAAAGAAAGAGGTTTTTTTAGTTACGATATTTTGTTCCCATAGACTTACATGGGACTTCCGGTATCGGTATCGGGTATCGCCGATATTTTAATGGTATCGGCGATACCATTCCGATTCCGATACTTTTGGATATCGGAAAGTATCGCTCAACTCTACATATAACCTTATTCGCATTAAAGAAGGGGATGAGTGGAAGACAGCATTCAATACACCTGAAAGACACAGAGAACATGGTTGTGATGCTAATCACCACTCACGGCTAACCTGTGAGTCAGAATGGTCAAGGAGTCCAAGGTCAGAAGCCAGGAGAGTACGACATAAACAGAAAGAAGAGACAAAAGTGTGGTCAGGTAACGTTCCGAGATCTGAATACCAGGAGGATAATGAATCATAGCCATTCCAATTCATCTGACACTTACAGTAAAATCACAGCGGGACCCGACAGGATAGAATAGATGGATTACATATAGTATATACACATAGAATAGGTACATATATTGATGTCAGTGACATACACATATATATGTATATAATATGTATGTATATATATATATATATATATATATATATATATATATATATATATATATATATATTACACTTTGTAGATAGATAGAAGAAAAACTGGCAATTCAGCAGCCCAGTACTGTAAAATCACAGTGGGACCCGACAGGGTAGAATAGATGGATTTCCTACAGTAAGTCGTAGAATCATAGAATGGTAGAATTGGAAGGGACCTCCTGGGTCATCTGGTCCAACCCCCTGCTCAAAGCAGGATTCACTAAATAATTCCAGACAGATGTCGGTCCAGTCTCTCTAGACTTCTATTGAAAGAGAACTCACCACATCTCGTGGCAGCCTGTTCCACTCATTGATCACCCTAAATGTCAAAAAGTTTTTTCTAATATTCAATCTGTGTCTCCTCCCATTCAGTTTCATACCATTGCTTCTAGTCTTTCCTTGTGCAAATGATAAAAAGGTGATCCTTCTGTAATGTGACAGCCCTTGAAATATTTGTAGACAGCTATTAAGTCTCCTGTCAGTCTTCTTTTTTGCAAGTTAAAAATTCCCAAATCCTGTAACTTCTCCTCTTAGGACATGATTTGCAGATCTGCTACCATTCTGGCTGCTCTTCTCTGAACTTGCTCAAGTTTGTTGATGTGTTGATGTCTTTTTTAAAATATGGTGCCCAAAACTTGACACAGATGACCAAAGATGAGTAGAAGGCAATAATGACTTCATGTGATTTAGACTGTATGATTCTGTTAACCCCTTAACGACTGCCGATACGCCTTTTAACGGCAGCAGTTAAGCGTCGGAAAATCTCTGGGGTTTCGGCTTCCAACTGGATGTGCAGCCTTTTACTACCACTCTTTGGTTGCATTGTTGAAGCAGCTGACCAACCCCTACAATTCCCATTATTATGAACTGGGTCTCCCATGGCTATGCAGTGAATGCAAGGCTTGCGGCAAATTTGCACGCACCACAATCCCCCTTGGAAGAAATGTGGAGGAGAGCCTCATAAAAAAATGTTCCCGTTACAAAGGAGCTGGTCTCCTATACTTGTACTGCCCATACACTAAGTGTATAGACTGACAAACATTTTCCCCTGTGGGGTTCACATCAACTTACTGTGTAAACTTTTTTTTTTTACGGGCATCATAAACACTCTTGAAAACAATAACGTGGTTTCCTACACAGTTGCTGCTGGGAAGGTACAGGTTTTTAGCAGAAATATGGCGGATGAGTCGTATGAAGTGATCAGGAAAAAGGGCATGTTGACTGCAGGAATGGGAACATACAGGATTAATAACAGTGGGGCTATGGGAATTATGAGATCCAGGATCCAGCCTACAATGATTAGTTATTTACACACCCCCAATTACCAGAATGCGTTTGATGTCCGTCAGAAGATAGGTGTAACAGATGTGCGTCTGAAAGATGCTCATGAGAAATTGGTTGCCAAAGACGCACGTGTCCTTATAAAGGGTAAGGTGCAAGATGCTCATGAGATGCTTAAAGAGGAGTGCACTAGCCATAACTATCAACTTATCAGTGGCACAAGGTTTTTCATCTTCACCCATACATATTACTAAGACCATCCAAATTTCACAGCTGAAAACTATTTTTTCAGGTGTAAGGAACACTGTTAAAGGAATGCCAATAAACATAGTTAACCACAAACCTGGGAAACAATATATTTCCTCTTTACAAGATATGGACGATGATGGTATTGATGACAACTTGGAACTTTCCCACATCCCCACCAAGAAGATAAAGATCACAGCTGCCAACACTGCGCAAAAAGGCCAGGAATGTCTGGAAATTCATTTTCTCTTGGGCAAACTTTACCTTTTACTAAAGTGATACAAAATGATGCTTACACAGCTCCCATGTCTGCTCAGCACGAGACTTCGCCAACTTTATTGCACACAAAGGCTCTGACCAACGCGTCACGTACACTTGTCACAAAGGAGGCCAGTTTATCAGTAGGGTCCACTCCAAAAGAGTCTGTCTTTAGCTCTTTAGAAGGCACAAAAAATTTGCATCCAAGAGTCACAGAGGAAGATATCGTGGAGCTTTTCTGTGTATGCGGTGCCTTGAAGAGCACCCGTTTTTTGAGTTCCGAAGTTGCAGAGGTTGTGTTTATAAGAAAGGAAGATGCAGTTGGTGCCTACAAAAAATACAACTACAGATACCTATATGGACAACCAATGAAATGCAATCTTCCTTTGAATGGGCAGCATGGTGGCTTAGTGGATAGCACTGCAGCCTTGCAGCGCTGGAGTCTTAGGTTCAAATCCCACCAAGGACAATATCTGCAAGGAGTTTGTATGTTCTCCCTGTGTTTGCGTGGGTTTCCTCTGGGTACTCTGGTTTCCTCCCACATTCCAAAAACATACAGATAGGGAATCTAGATTGTGAGCTCCTTCAGGGACAGCGACAATAATGTGTGCAAACTGTAAAGCGCTGTGGAATATGTTAGCGCTATATAAAAATAAAGATTATTAATAATAGCGTGATAACATCAGACAAACCCGTACTTTTAGGATTAAGTGACACCCCATCAAAAAGAAAGGAGAATCTAGAAGAAGCACAACCTCCTCCTACTCCTGTGTTGCTTAAAATCCTCCAGATGAAGTTGATCCTGATACTATCTTAAAAGCCCACTCCTCAGGGTCATCAGCAGTCATACAACCACCTGCATTTAATATTAAGCTCTGCTGACACCAACACAAATTGGAGACTGTAGTAAGAGAGATTCACAATTCACATATGGTCCAGAGACTCCTTTAAAAGAAATCCTTATTTTTTCTTCCTGGTTTTTGTTTAGCGCTGAGAATCACCAGCAGGTAGTTGATGTTTGAAGGAGACTGGCATCAGACATTGGACAATTAATCCTGCTCCCAGCATTGTAGTACAGTTCACCTTCGTTGTGGGGCAGTTGCATTATTGCATCAAGAATTTCCATTTTCCCCTTGCTCTAGTATCCTGATACAGCATGATTATTGTTCTACTGTTCTGTCAAGGGAGGCTAAATAAATGTTGAATAACTTGCTTAAATTTCTTCAATAACCTATTTCTACTTGAAAGATAATCTTTGTTGTTTCATAGTTTTATTATCTGGATTCCTACAAATGGATCTCAAGACCTCATATTCCAGTAAATGGGGGGGGGGGATTACTAAGTGTCCACCAACTGTGTTCTAGACAAATACATTTTTTATGCCTAATTAATGTTTCACACTGTAAAAATGTCATCCAATACTTAATGCCCTGCAGCTGAAGCATGTTGTGATATCTGTGATCTGAATACAGAGAAATGCCGAAGGGAAATAGATCACTCTAATAGTGATCTAAATGCTGAGATGTGTACATAGGAATGCTAGTAGGACATAGAGTGTTGTTTTCTATCAACTTCATCTGCATTTAAAAGTTTTTATTTAATGCTGGTAATTAAAACAAAATAATTCTAGTGTTGGCAGGGCGCAGTGCCAAACTACGACTATCTATTTGCGCTTTCTGTACAACCCTATAATAATAATCTTTATTTTTTTATATAGCACTAACATATTCCACAGCGCTTTACAGTTTGCACACATTATCGTCACTGCCCCCAAATGGGCTCACAATCTAGATTCCCTATCTGTATGTTTTTGGAATGTGGGAGGAAACCAGAGTACCCGGAGGAAACCCACGCAAACACAGGGAGAACATACAAACTCCTTACAGATGTCGTCCTTGGTGGGATTCGAACCTAGGACTCCAGCGCTGCAAGGCTGTAGTGCTATCCACTGAGCCACCGTGCTGTCCATATAAATTTTTTTAAATTGATATTTATTTGAAGTCCTCATTGGGAGGAGGGAGACACAAGAAACGATAGGTGAACTTTGCTGAGACCAAAAATACCCCTTTGCAAACAATAACATAGCTGTTGCATCACGGAGCACGGTCATCCTGGTGATCTAGTGGGTATTGTCTGAAGAGATGTGGATGATGGCCTCCTAAAAATCTTTGCTCAATTTAAAGTAGCGGATCTCCTATACTTGCAAACATTTCCCCCTGGGGGTACACATCAACATAATGTGAAAACATTTTTTTTACTGGCATCAAAAACACCCTTTAACACAATAAGGTGGCTGTTGAATCACGGACCACAGCCACCATGGTCATCTAGTGGTGCTGGATGGTGATGATGAGGATAAGGAGAAGGAGGAGGACGACAACAGCAAATAGGCGAAAACAGGAAGCGTATTCCCATGTGTGGGTGTGAAAGGGTGCATGGTAATAGAGTTCCCAAAAAAGACACTGGCTTACAGTTTGTTTCGCTGCTATAATTTGTTGTTTTACAGATGTCTGGCCCAATCTAGCAGTTGTTCATTTTTATAAGAGTCAGCCTGTCAGCATTTTCAGTTGACAGGCAGATGCGCTTATCAGTTAGAATTGAAACAGCTGTACTAAATACCTGCTCTGACAAAATGCTAGCGGCAAGGCGGGCCAGGACCTCCAAGGCATACAGAGCCAGTTCATGCCACGTGTTCAGTTTGGATACCCAATAATTATATGGCACAGAGGAATCACAGAGGATGTTGGTACGGTCAGCAAGGTACTCGCTCAGCATCTTCCAAAAAAATGCGCTCCTTATGAGAGTACCCTGCGCCTCAGGGCCTGTGCGATGGGAGGGTCTGAGAAAACTCTCCCAGAACTTTGCCAGTGTTACCCTGCCTCTGTTGGATTGGAGTTGTGCCTCTCTTGCCTGTACTCTTTGGTTGTCCAACGAACTGTGACCTATGACACCAGCGTTTTCAGATGGGAATTTTTTTAATAATTCCGCAACAAGAGCCTTCTGGTACTGCACAATTTTAGTAGACCTGTCTGCCTCTGGAATAAGAAATAGAAAGTTCTCCTTGTAGTGTATGTCTAGAAGTGTCACCAACCAGTAATGACTGACACTCAAAGTTTTGAGAACGCGAGGGTCTCGGGAAAGGCAGCGTATCATAAACTGAGTCATGTGTGCCAGACAACTAACAGGCAAGACTTCTGTGTCCTCACCAAGAGGACGACTTACCATGCCCTCCTCCTCCCTGTCCTCAGGCCATCCATGCTGAACAGATAGTATGACAGTTGTGCTTCTAGTATCATCTAGAGTGCAAGAAAGTAGCTCCTGTTCTTCCTCCTCCTGCTCTTCCTCATTGTCACCCAATCCACATTGGGATGAGATGAGGCTGGGCTGTGTGTAATCACCCTGTATGGTTCCTTGCTCTGTTTCATCAGTCTCCGCCTGCAATGCATCCTCTTTGATTGTGAGCAGAGAGCATTTCAGAACACACAGAAGTGGGCTGGTGACGCTAATTATGGCATCATCGCCGCTCACCATCTTGATGGAGCCCTCAAATGACACAATTTTTAGCCCACAGATAGGTGAGGCTTGTGACGGAGATACCACACTGTAAAATATGTGGCCTATATTTTTTATTTTTTATAGCAAAATAGTGTCACCAACTAGGGTAGTGTGGTGTTCTCATGTGGTGTATGGCTGAGGGTTGTACTCCTGACAGGGTATGATGTATCTTACGGTGGCCAAGCTTTCTGTCAGGAGAAGAGTCATTCCGTCTCAAATTACACACACACAGGATACTCCACAATACAATGTTTGCACAGTAACTGCCTCTAGGCAGAAGATGATGATGTTGGTAGTAGTTGGTGCATTTGAGCCTCTGTCATGAAGCAGCCGTAAGAATTTGAAACAGAAGTCTTTTTACAAAAGGTAAAGGGGCAAATTATTATTTACAAACAGCAGTAAACTCCAGTGAAGGACAGAAGTTTACTGTCAAAACTTAGTCCCTAATCCCGAAGTTCTTTCTGTACATTGTCAACTCTGTGAATATTGTTCAAAAATATTCCCAATTGTTTTTCTCTCTGTTCTGGTACTAGTCGAGTGTGATTTGCTAGCTCTTTCATTACTAAATAATCATCTCTCATTCTATCAGTTAAACCTGTTAAATTGCAGAATTCTGGAATCAGAATAATAGGCCCTGTTGGTATTTTTCCTGGACCGCTTGCTTTTTTGGGATTGTGTATGAGAGCAGGATGTTTCAGGTCTGTGATCTGCTTGTTATATTGATTTTTGTAATAATCAATAAAACTGATTTCACAGCCATCTGACTGCTTGAAAGCAGACTCCGGAGTTAAATCCCAGTTGATATTGTTTCGGATCTGCAACTCAAGACTAGGGCAGAAGGGGAAGAAGCTGACCCTGTACTAGGACTAGGCTGAAGCTCTACGATGGAGTGGGCGACCCACTACTTGTGAATAGATCCACCGATGTTTCCTAGGCTAAACTCAAATGAAGACCTAAAGGTAGGGGGAAGGGTATACCTGAATGATATATGGACTGGGAACAAAAAGCGGGTAACCTCCTAGTAGGAAAATAGAGGAAGCTGCAGATGCGAAAGGAAAACCAAGAAACAAAGCAGGCAGAACTAGAGATCCCAGAACTGCACAATATCAAACACAGAAAGCTATCAAAGCACATAGCCAGAACTCTAGCTGATTAACACTGTTGTCCAGCAAGGACTGGGTCTCAGGTGCTGGGTAATAAAGGGTGATACAATCACTTAACATAAGACAAACCCAGCACCAGGGGAAAAAGACCAGCAGTCAGAAAACCACAACAAGTTGGCGGATGGTCAAAATGAAATAGATTCTAATAGATATCATCACTATGATATGTATGTACGATTGTTGTATTTGGTAAGAACTAACTGTCCAATCAGTTCTTTACTGCAAGCATCATAAAAGCCATGTGATCCAATTTTCGAGTGCAAATTGTACATTACATCCAGAACAGTTTCACTTCGAAGGACTTTGTGTCTCACATCAATACACTACATGATACTAGTCTCATACTGCAAAATTGAGGTGGTAAATCCTTGCAACACAGATAAGTTGTGTGTTCTGACTTCTGTAACATCATTTGGGTGAAGATGCAAGAGCCGAGGAACAAATGGAGAAGGATGAGGTGGTGGACGTGGAACAGTCAGGAAATAAAGAGGATAATGATCCCCTCTCTGTTGTCCATGGTTGATGAGAGGGGATGGAGGAAGCAACCTTGAGTATTACCCCGCCACCAACATACCAGGGTCTTGGACATCATGGAAGCATCTGATACATGGGCGCCTTCTTGCTGCACTATCTTCAACATGATGCCAGTATTCTTAGGGTTAAAAATAGTGCTAACTACTGGGTTTCCACTCTGTTAGATCCACAATACAAGAGTAAATTTAGCCAGTGAATGAATGCAGAGGATGGTGCAAAAGTATCTAGAGTTCAATATCAATGCCATCGGGGGAGTTGGAACCTTTTGCATTTTGATCTTCAAAAATGGAAGAGTAGCCTGAGCTTTTCTGTTAATCCTTGGTGTTTTTTTCATGCCCGGCAGCCAGCTTTCTGTTAGAACGTGTCTTCAGCGCTGCTGGTGGTGTCCTGATGGAAAAGCGCATCTGGCTGTCCCCTGAAAGTGTAGATTGCCTAACTTTCATCAAAATGAACAAGCCATGGATATCCAATGCCTTTTGCATCCCAGTTGCAGACTGGGCATACAAGTTGATGGTGTCATTTTTAGTGTCATGCATTGATCCGCATTATTGCAGTCTGTGCCACCTTTGTGGTGGCTTCTGTGTCTGCTGTTGCTACTGCTGCTACAAACATTTTTTTAATGTAGAGACTCCTTACTGGGTCTCCATCTTGTGGGTTGCCTGTAGTAGGTTTGTCAGAGGCCTATTATACAGTTTCCTTTTTAGTGGTGTGTGACAATTTTTTGAAATCTGATGGTTTGTGACAATAATTTTTTGAAATGTGGAGAATCCAAGTTGGGGCTCCATATGGTGGGTTATCTGTGTAAGTAGGGCTCCCAGACAGGCAGGCCTCCACTTACTTTCAGTCAACTGCCTGTGTTACTTTCTCTACATTTTTCTACCAGTAGTACTGTATGAAACTGATGTTTGTGACATCTGGGTGTGGCTGAAAAAAGAAAAATTGAATGTGTTGAATGAGATATTAGGGCTACCAGCTAAGAAGGCTTTCACCACTCCTTTAACCACCTGGTTCTCATTGAAACTTAAATTATTTTTGAAACATGTTTTTCTCATGCAGTCTTGATGCTAGGGTTTCTAAAATCGTTTTTGATAGTCACAAATCTTGTGCCAAATCCTTCAATTCATGCTGGTCAAATCTAGTGATGGACGATCACTAAAATGCTCGGGTGCTCGTTGCTCGGTTCGAGCAAATTGGAATACTCGGGTACTCAGACAGAACAATGAGCCCAATGTAAGTCTAAGGGAGACCCGAGCATTTTTACTATGATCCCCCCTAGGGGGTCCTTTTAAGGTCTAAAAACAAATGAAAATGATGGAAACACTGCACAAATGACTCAAGGACATCATGGGGATAGCCCCTGGAAGCATTTCTGACTCCTAATTCACAGCTTTAAACAATGTCGTCAGAGTTTTATGCCATTTTTATCGGTGCATCAAAAAACATACCAAAATGAAACCAAAACGGATTTTGCAGTGAAATATGTCAAGGTACATCCTTTCCAGGTTAATGACTTGTATATAAGGCAAAATAATTAACCCCAGACCAAAATGTTCCTCCCTCACTTGGGCTATGTTCAGACAAACCATTTTTGAAGCGTTTTTCAACTTTAACATTGCTTTTAACCAATACAATGCATTTACTTGGAAATGTCATTGTAACATTTAATAACCCTAGCTGGCCATGTGGTGTGTGACACATAAGCAGACACATCTTGTTTCATTTATGAATGAGGGACTCAAAGTCACAGAGCCTATTTTTACCGGGGCATCAGGCGGCATTAATCTTCTTAAAGGGACATTATTAAACAGTGGGTCTCCTAAACTGTTATTGCCTATTCAGAGAGTGGATGGGCTGCCAAGAATTACGACACACCATAATACCCTTTCATGACAGGTACAGGGGGGCTTCCAGAAAAAATGTTGCTTTGAATGCAAGGCCTGGCTGGCCCCAATAAGCTTTTCAAGCTACGTACTGGATGGCCACTGGAAAATCCACTTCACATTATTCATTTTGTACTCCCATTCTGTTTTCTTATGCATTGACTGCAAGGCCTGCCCTGCTACCAAGTCATATGCACCCCAATAAGCCTTTGAACCCACATACTGGATGGGCACAGGAAAATCCATTTCACATTATTAATTTTGTACTCGCATTCTGTTTTCCTATGCATTGACTGCATGGCCTGCCCTGCTACCAAGTCATATGCACCCCAATAACCCCAACACTGGCTGTAGCAGCACAGAACACGCTAACTCTAGTGATCTAGTGGCAGCGGATGATGAGACGTGGAGGAAGGGCTGATTAAAAAATAGGCCCAATTTAAAGGAGCGGGTCTCCTAGACTTGGAATGCCGATACACTTAGTGTATGGGCTGGCAAACATTTCCCCTGTGGGGTACACCTTAACCGTTTTCAGAAAAAGTATTTTATGCACAGCATAACCACGCACCCTTGTTAATAATTTGACACTGGCTGTAGCTGCACGGAAAACGTAAACCCTTAAGATCTAGTGGCGGTGGATGATGAGACTTGGAGGAAGGCCTGATTAAAAAATAGGCCCAATTTAAAGGAGCTGTCCGCATAAGGATTTATAGTAGTGTCGCTAAAGAAAAAGCATACCCATCGCTGTATTTCTATTTTGTTAGCCAATTGCATGTGTTGTCCGACAATATATACTATGAGGTGTGTCTGCTGCTGCCCGGTCAGTGATGGCCGTCCCCACTCGGCATCAGTGCATCTCATTCCTTTACTCTGTTCTCTGGCATTGCCTGGGAGATGGCTAGGCACCGGCTGTCGTCAGTTTGCATCGGAGAGTGTAGGAACATTTTCACTGGTACATTTCCCCTTACTGCTCATGCACATGAGCGAATTCCTTCCATGCAATTGGTGTATTTTCTTTATGTGACCGCATCCAGCTGGATATAAATATGGGTTACTTTACATTGTTGGCCATGCCCCCCGAGGAAGCGGTTCCTTTACCGCGAAACGCGCGCTGGGTTCAAAGACCGGCGCCCACCCTCTTAACCACAACATGATGGGTATGTTTTTTCTTTAGCAGTCAAAATATATTGTAGCACTACCGTGATGTGCACAAGTAGGTTTCCCAACCAAATACCCTCAGGGGCAGGGCGATGGGAGGGTCTGAGAAAACTCTCCCCACACTTCCACTGTCTTTGCTGGCTTGGAGTTGTGTCTCTCTCAGCTGTACTCCTTGCTTGGCCAACAAACTTTGACCTCTGCTGCCAGCGTTTTCAAATGTGAATTTTTTAAATAATTTCAACAGAAGGGCCCTCTGGTCCTTATAAGAAAACATAAACAAAAGGATGCTGGAATGCAGTCGGGTAGGAGGGGTCCAAGGGTGGGGGTTCTAGATGAGAAACTCAATATATTCGACTCTGTAACAAAAGGAGAACAAAGTTAGTAAGATAATTACAAACTTCTCAAAAGGTACATATTATGCTGGAAGGATGCAGAAGGGGATACTTTACAGATGGGGATGGAATCATATAATACGAAGATGATGAGACATTCCACTTAGATTTTAATAAGATGTTCTGATTCCTAAGTAATGTACATAAGGTATCAGCCAGTATTGAAAACAAAAAGGTTAATAGCAGGGGAATATACGTGTATATTCTTTACATCTTACAATAACCCTCAGCAACGCTCATAATTGTACATAAGCAAAGACTCCTAAATAAAGGAGAACAGATCATATTCCCTATTTAGACCCTTTCTATCTCTTATTTCAGAGGCAGACAGGTGTATTAAAATGTTGGAGGACCAGAGGGCCCTTCTGTTGGAATTATTAAAAAAATTCACATCTGAAAACGCTGGCAACAGAGGTCAAAGTTTGTTGGCCAAGCAAGGAGTACAGCTGAGAGAGACACAACTCCAAGCCAGCAAAGACAGTGGAACACTGACAAAGTGTGGGGAGAGTTTTCTCAAACCCTCCCATCACCCTGCCCCTGAGGCGCAGGGGACTCTCACATTGGAGTGAAAGTTTTTGAAAATGCTGAGGGAGTACGTTGCTGACCATACCAATGTCCTCTGTCATTCCTCTGTGCCTTCTAATTATTGGTTATCCACACTGAACACGTGGCATGAACTGGCTCTCTCCACGGCGCACTTGCGCTGTACTCAAGGTCAAGGAGCACACGGCGCCTCGCTCTCTGGCGGTTACTGGACAATCAGTGCCTTGGTAAATGGCAGTACCACTTTTAGTGGCTGGAGACAATGGGAAATGTCCTTTGCAGCGCCACTGCTCTAAGGACGGATCACGCTACTCAGCCTCCTATGCGCTGCTTGTCCACGCCACAAATCTTTGATGTCTTGCCCGCTTTCGCTTAAGCTGACCTTACGCCTCTAGTTCAACGGGTCTGTCTGCTGCATTTCGCCACAGCGTCGGCACTTCGGGTGCATACTGCACTGCCCCCATTGCTGCTTACATGGTCATAGCTGGGGACTCACTCCTGCTTTGCTTTTTTTTCCCTCAGCTTCTGGCCAGGTTCCTTGTCTAAACATGACCCCTCTTTCTGTGTAATGGGGCCTGTCAATTACCCTATTCCTTCCGCCGGGAAACAGAGGACGCAGCCTTGACAGTACCGGACACGGCGCAGCACAGATACCCGCAGCCCGGTCATCCAGACTCCGTACATATCTAGCATATCCGTTCTTTAAAGCAAGCAGCATAGAAGGCATGATTCTAAGAGCACTTGGTGCTCGAAGCGCGTCCAGACTTCAGTGGGCAGTCACTGTATGTTGCGGTTAGAGTTGAGCGATACTTTCCGATATCCAAAAGTATCGGAATCGGAATGGTATCGCCGATACTCAAAATATATCGGCGATACCCGATACTGATACCGGAAATCCAATGTAAGTCTATGGGAACAAAATATCGGAATTAAAAAAACCCATTCTTGCCTTGTTTGGTTAATTGGGGGAGGTTGAGGAGACATTAAAGGCATAGATGTTTAACCCAATCAAATGGAATAGCATTAATATATTTTTTTTTAAAGATGTTCGGATTGACGAAGAAATTGACAATGTTGTTAACGTTTTTTCTATTTTGGCAAATATGTATATTTCACAACTTCCATGCTCTTCACCTTTTTAACTTTTGACACACTTTCTCCTTCATAATCTTCAGCAGCATCATCTTTTTCATCAAATTATTCTTCATCTTCACCTTCTTTATCTTCTTCTTAAACTTCTTGCTATTCATCTTTTTGTTAACATTACTCATATTCTTCTTATTAAACTATTCTTCTTCATATTCTACTTCATCTTCATCTTCTTCATCATATTCTTATTTGTGACAGAGATTCCTGTACTTGTAATCTGTAAAAGTATGAATTTTTCATCCTTCCGTTCTTGCTGTCACAAAAGATTTAAATTACAACAGTATTTGTCCGTGTTCAGTTTAGCCTGCAGCAGCAGGCATTTTCCAGGGGCACCACGAGGAGGAACGGACTAACCCCCATACACTGCTTAGTCTTCTTCTGCTTATAATTTAGAGCATATATTTTGCTCTTCATTTTGGTCTTATACTTCATGTTCTTCTGCTTTTTGATCTTCTGCTTATTGTTCTTCTGTCTCTTGTTCTGTATCTTGTAGTTTGTCTTAACCTTCTTTGTCCTGTTGGTGATCTTCTTTTGGGTAATATTTTATTTCTTCTTTGTGATGGTGTTCAGGCTGGTTGGCTTGATGCTCGTCGTCCTTGTGGTCGTCATCTTCTTCGGGGTGGTCATCAGGGTCGTCGTCTTCATTGTTGGAGATCCAGAGTGATTACCCAAAAAAACATTTAAAAAATCTTCAATTTGTAAATGTAGCTGAAGGTACAAGAAGGCTGACTAACTTCCGAGAACCAGCTGACGTTACTGGAACCCGGACGGGTAGCAGAAGGTACAAGAGCCAATGCAAGTAACGAGGACCAGCTGACTGTGCTGGAACCCGGAGGGGCAGCAGAAGGAAAAGAGCCAATGGCACAACCGAGGACCAGCTGACGTTACTGGGACACGGTTACTAAGCAGGAGGTACCTGTGCTCCAAAGCACTACCAAGGACCAGCAGACGTTGCTGGAACTCGGATACCGAGATGGAGGCACCTAGTCCAAAGGCACTGCGGAGAACCAGTTGACGGTACTGGAACCCGGACGGGTACCATAAGTCACCCATGAAAATGTAAGTTGACAGGCCGCAAGCCGTCCGCAGTTACCGAATCACACAGTCCTACAGTGGGTGCTTGTCCTATTGTCACAACGGAAACAGCCTTTATTTACATATCCCACAGCACACATAGGAATGACCAAAACTGCAGGCACCATATAGTCGGCTAACCA
>JARQOD010000005.1:165748719-165910271 GCA_033576555.1 Oophaga sylvatica | reverse complement strand
TTGTTTAGTGTGGCAACCCTTTAGTGTGCAAAATTTCACACCTGTAGGGGTTAATTAAAGGTGTAAATTCGTAGCAAAAAAGTCTGTTTTTTTACAACGAATTTACACCTTTAATTAACCCCTACAGGTGTGAAATTTTGCACACATAGACTGATGTAATTGTTTGTGCAAATCAGATAGCAAAGGACATGAAAAGACATGGTTATACCCTATGTACACCAAGTGTCATTTGAAATGACACTTGGTGTACATAGAGTTAACCATGTCTTTTCATGTCGTTTGCTATCTGATTTGCACAAACAATTACATCAGTCTATGTGTGCAAAATTTCACACCTGTAGGGGTTAATTAAAGGTGTAAATTCGTAGCAAAAAAGTCAGTTTTTTTACAACGAATTTACACCTTTAATTAACCCCTACAGGTGTGAAATTTTGCACACATAGACTGATGTAATTGTTTGTGCAAATCAGATAGCAAACAACATGAAAAAGACATGGTTAACCCTATGTACACCAAGTGTCATTTCATGTCGGGTGCTTCTGTCTTTTCACAGAAGCCGACTTTACCCAGCAATTGAATCAGAGGATATTTTACTATGTAGAAGTGTATAAACTATACATATATGTATATATATATTCACAATGACATGTATATATATAAATATATATATATATATATGTATTCTATGTGTGTATATTTAGTGTTTACAAGGAAAGAAAGAGGTTTTTTTAGTTACGATATTTTGTTCCCATAGACTTACATGGGATTTCCGGTATCGGTATCGGGTATCGCCGATATTTTAATGGTATCGGCGATACCATTCCGATTCCGATACTTTTGGATATCGGAAAGTATCGCTCAACTCTAATCACCAGGTACTCAAAATGCCCTTCAGGGGTATTGAATGCCGTCTTCCATTCATCCCCGTGCTTAATGCGAATAAGGTTATACGCCCCCCTGAGGTCAAGCTTGGTAAACCAAGTAGCGTTTTTCACCCTGGAAAACAGGTTAGAAATCAAGGGTATACGGGTATTGATATTTCACAGTAATATTGTTCAAGAGACGATAATCAATACACGGCCTCAATGAACCATCCTTTTTGGCCACAAAGAAAAAACCGGCACCTAAGGGTGAAGAGGATGGTCTGATATGACCCTTCTCCAATGATTCCTTGATATAAGACCGCATAGCGTCATGTTCAGGTACAGACAAGTTAAAAAGGCGACCCTTAGGGAATTTACTACCCGGCACTAATTCAATAGCGCAGTCATAGCTCCTATGGGGAGGCAAGGATGCAGATTTACTTTCGCTAAACACATCAGAAAAATCAATCAAAAAGTCAGGAACATCCTGAGCCTGGGGGGAGGCAGAAAAAACAGGAGTGTTGGTATTAACACATTGGCAGCCCCAACTGGTTACAGACACAGATTTCCAATCCAAAACAGATTATGAGACTGTAACCAAGGGAAACCAGCACGATAATGTCATGCAGATTATACAGAACCAAAAATTTGCAGCACTCCTGGTGATCAGGTTCAACCCTCATTATCACCTGAGTAGAAAACTGGGGTTTATTCTCAGCCAAAGGGGTAGAATCGATTCCCAGTAGGGGAATAGACTTCTGTAGGGGTATCAAGGGAAACCCACAACGTCTAGCAAAATCATAATCCATCAGGTTAATAGCTGCTCCAGAATCAACGAAAGCCTGAGCAGAAAATGAGGACAGAGAGCATATCAGAGTGACAGTTAATAAAAACTTAGTCTGAACACTACCCAAGACAACTGAGCGTGCAAAACGTCTTCCCCGCTTAGGGCAGACTGAAATAGCATGAGAGGCATCACTACAGTAGAAACATAACCCATTGCGCTTTCGAAACTCATGACGCTGTGCCCCAGACACCACTCTATCACACTGCATGGGTTCAGAAGCTGGTTCACAAGGCAACACCATTCCATGCATACTTCTCCGCTCACGCAAACGTCTGTCAATTTGAATCGCTAATGACATAGAATCATTGAGACCAGAGGGGACAGGGAATCCCACCATAACATCCTTTACATTATCTGACAGACCCTTCCGGAAAAGGGCTGCCAAAGCGTCGTCATTCCATTTGGTCAGGACTGCCCACCTACGGAATCTCTGACAGTATAACTCAGCGTCATCAAGCCCCTGATTTAATGCCAACAAGGCCTTTTCAGCTTGATCAGTGACATTAGGCTCATCGTACAATAACCCCAAAGCCTGAAAAAATGCATCAACATCACTCAAAACAGGATCCCCAGGTGTCATGGAAAAAGCCCAATCCTGAGGATCGCCGCGCAGGAGAGAGATGATAATTTGAACCTGCTGCGCTGCGTTCCCTGAGGACTTAGATTTTAAGGCAAAAAACAATTTACAATTATTTTTGAAATTCTGAAACTTAGCTCGATCCCCTAAAATCAAATCTGGCATGGGAATCCTAGGTTCCACAACAGGCAACCTAGCAAGATAGGTAGCAATACTCTGAACCTCAGTGGCAAGCTGATCCACATGGCCAGACAACTGTGCAAACTCCATTGAGAGAAAAGATCCTCCCCAGCACCCAGAGATACAGAGGGAAAAAAAAAATGCAACAAACAGAAAAATATCTCTGACAACCTTTTTTTTTTTTTTTTCTTTCACAATATTTTACCCTTCTGTGAGTACCACACAATTTACAGTGATACTGTTATGATTTGGTAGCTGAGGAGTGCAGGTAAAAAAAGGCAATACACCAGAGCAGTTGGAAACTATGAGATTGCAGTACCCTGACTAACCACCACAACTAGAGGCAGCCGTGGAGCATTCCTACGTTGGTCCTAGACGCCTCGTCACAGCCTGAGAAACTAACTACACCTAAAGATAGATATAGGAAAGCTATCTGCCCCGGAGCAGAACCCCAAAGACAATAGAAAGCCCCCAAACATGTAATGGTGGTTAGACAAGATGAAATACTGACACAGAAAGAAAATAGTATGAGCAAACGCTGGGGCCCAAACTAACTAAATAGAAAAGGACAGGAAGGGTACTTACTGCAATCCCAGAAAACCCTGAAAAGCACCAACACCACTAATTTCAAAAACACCTGAGATCACACGACCTCTACCACCTAAATTAGTTCTCTGGTGTAACAAAATCAAAACAGCAGCCACTGAAAAAACTGGAAAAAGCAAAAGTACATACATAAGTGGCTGAACTAAACTGAGAGGGCAAAAGCCCCCGGAGGGGACCCTGAAGGCCCCCACAGAAGTGCAGGACAAAAATGCAAAAATATAGCACAAAAACAAAAAGAAGAAAATGTCTTATCTGTTAGCAGGAGATGCAGACACGACACAGCAGGCTACAAGGGAAACAGGAATGAAGGATTCAGACCAGAACAATTGATCACCAGCAACCCTGATGGGAAGGTGACTCCCTTATATAAGACCAGTCAGTAACACCTGATTCCCAGTCCTCACAATCTTCACTGGACAGACCAGCACCGCTTGTAACGACCAGAGGATGCCTCTGCTCAGAACTCATCTCAAACCCATTCACTGCACACAACTGTTCAGTAGCTGTGAAAGGCCCGTTTGTGTACTTCTATATTGTTTGCAACCAATGTATTTGATACGGATGGAAGCACGTCACAGTAATTGATTTGAATTATTTGAAATAGAATGTAGCAGCAACAATTAGAGAAAAAGGTCAAGGATGAGGCAGTGAGACACGCTCAGCAGAGTACAAGCAGCAGTGGTTGAAGAACTAACTGGAGCGGGATCTGCACTCCAAAAATGAAAACCTCTGACTACAGTAAACACTGCACACAACTGTTCAGTAGCTGTGAAAGGCCCGTTTGTGTACTTCTATATTGTTTGCAACCAATGTATTTGATACGGATGGAAGCACGTCACAGTAATTGATTTGAATTATTTGAAATAGAATGTAGCAGCAACAATTAGAGAAAAAGATCAAGGATGAGGCAGTGAGACACGCTCAGCAGAGTACAAGCAGCAGTGGTTGAAGAACTAACTGGAGCGGGATCTGCACTCCAAAAATGAAAACCTCTGACTACAGTAAACACTGCACACAACTGTTCAGTAGCTGTGAAAGGCCCGTTTGTGTACTTCTATATTGTTTGCAACCAATGTATTTGATACGGATGGAAGCACGTCACACTAATAGATTATTTTTTTTTTAAATAGAATGGAGCAGCACCAATTAGAGAAAAATGTCAAGGATGAGGCAATGAGACACGCTCAGCAGAGTACAAGCAGCAGTGGTTGAAGAACTAACTGGAGCGGGATCTGCACTCCAAAAATGAAAACCTCTGACTACAGTAAACACTGCACACAACTGTTCAGTAGCTGTGAAAGGCCCGTTTGTGTGCTTCTATATTGTTTGCAACCAATGTATTTGATACGAATGGAAGCACGTCACACTAATAGATTATTTTTTTTTTAAATAGAATGGAGCAGCACCAATTAGAGAAAAATGTCAAGGATAAGGCAGTAAGACACGCTCAGCAGAGTACAAGCAGCAGTGGTTGAAGAACTAACTGGAGCGTGATCTGCACTCAAAAAAAAAAAAAACCTCACAGACTAGAGTGAACACTGCACACAACTGTTCACTATCTCTGAAAGGCTCCTTTGTGTAATTGTATAGTGTTTGCAACCAATGTATTGGATACGGATGGAAGCACGTCACACTAATAGATTTGATTTTTTTTAAATAGAATGGAGCAGCAACCAATTAGAGAAAAATGTCAAGAATGAGGCAGTGAGACACGCTCAGCAGAGTACAAGCAGCAGTGGTTCAAGAACTAACTGGAGCGTGATCTGCACTCCAAAAAAAAAAAACCTCACAGACTAGAGTGAACACTGCACACAACTGTTCACTATCTCTGAAAGGCTCCTTTGTGTACTTCTATAGTGTTTGCATCCAATGTATTGGATACGGATGGAAGCACGTCACACTAATAGATTTGATTTTTTTTAAATAGAATGGAGCAGCACCAATTAGAGAAAAATGTCAAGGATGAGGCAGTGAGACATGCTCAGCAGAGTACAAGCAGCAGTGGTTGAAGAACTACCTGGAGCGGGATCTGCACTCCAAAAATGAAAACCTCTGACTACAGTAAACACTGCACACAACTGTTCAGTAGCTGTGAAAGGCCCGTTTGTGTACTTTTATATTGTTTGCAACCAATGTATTTGATACGGATGGAAGCACGTCACACTAATAGATTAGTTTATTTTTAAATAGAATGGAGAAGCACCAATTAGAGAAAAATGTCAAGGATGAGGCAGTGAGACACGCTCAGCAGAGTACAAGCAGCAGTGGTTCAAGAACTAACTGGAGCGGGATCTGCACTCCAAAAATGAAAACCTCTGACTACAGTAAACACTGCACACAACTGTTCAGTAGCTATGAAAGGCCCGTTTGTGTACTTCTATATTGTTTGCAACCAATGTATTTGATACGGATGGAAGCACGTCACACTAATAGATTATTTTTTTTTTAAATAGAATGGAGCAGCACCAATTAGAGAAAAATGTCAAGGATGAGGCAGTGAGACACGCTCAGCAGAGTACAAGCAGCATTGGTTCAAGAACTAACTGGAGCGTGATCTGCACTCAAAAAAAAAAAAACCTCACAGACTAGAGTGAACACTGCACACAACTGTTCACTATCTCTGAAAGGCTCCTTTGTGTAATTGTATAGTGTTTGCAACCAATGTATTGGATACAGATGGAAGCACGTCACACTAATAGATTTGATTTTTTTTAAATAGAATGGAGCAGCACCAATTAGAGAAAAATGTCAAGGATGAGGCAGTGAGACACGCTCAGCAGAGTACAAGCAGCAGTGGTTCAAGAACTAACTGGAGCGTGATCTGCACTCAAAAAAAAAAAAACCTCACAGACTAGAGTGAACACTGCACACAACTGTTCACTATCTCTGAAAGGCTCCTTTGTGTACTTCTATAGTGTTTGCAACCAATGTATTGGATACGGATGGAAGCACGTCACACTAATAGATTTGATTTTTTTTAAATAGAATGGAGCAGCACCAATTAGAGAAAAATGTCAAGGATGAGGCAGTGAGACGCTCAGCAGAGTACAAGCAGCAGTGGTTGAAGAACTACCTGGAGCGGGATCTGCACTCCAAAAATGAAAACCTCTGACTACAGTAAACACTGCTGTAATGTATGTAGTACAGTTCATATAGCGTCTTGTGCTTGGGTGCGATGAAAATACATGAGACACAGGTTTGATATAGAAGGTCTTGTATTACTTCATACAAGTGGCAAAAATAGTCACACAGTTTGCAGATACAGAAGCAGGAGACACAGCAGGCCAGAGTAACTTAAGCTAAGCAATCACTTTCCACAACAGGTTCAGGATCTTTTTCTCTGTTACCGTAAGTCCATGCAATCGTGGATCTTTCAAAGAGCAGGGTTCCAGAATCCACAAGTGTTCAGAGTTCCTCAGTAGGAATAGCTGGAGTACATAGTCCAAGGCTTCCAGTAGTCAGGTCACAGGTTCACTGCAGGCTAGATTCTGAAGCACTGATTGCTCAGCTGTGGCTGCTTAAGAAGCAAGAGGGATTGAATCAGGGCGGGAACATGAAAGCTGAAAACTCCATATTGACTGAGGGCAAGATAGCTGCAGCAAGAGAGAAAGCAAAATGGCTGACGGAAAACTGAGTTTCAAGAACATGTACAAAGAACCTTACATTACTCCCCCCTTAGGGACAACCTCCAGATGGCCTCAGACCAGGCTTGTCTGGGTACCTCTGATGAAACTGGCGGAGCAAACGAGGAGCATTAACGTTATTGACTGGTTCCCATGAGTTGTCCTCCACTGGGTAGCCCTGCCATTTAATCAAATATTGTAACTGATTTCTGTATAACCTGGAATCTAGAATTCTTTCCACCACAAATTCTTCCTGACCATCGACTAGCACTGGGTCAGGGCAAGGAGAAGAACGTCCAGGAAACGTATTGGGTGTTGCAGCCTTTAGTAGGGATACATGAAAGACAGGGTGGATTCTCATAGTTCTAGGCAATTGAAGACGACAAGCAACGGCACTTATAATTTTACTGATTTTATAGGGTCCAATGTACTTATGTCCCAACTTAGACGATGGAATCCTTAACTTAAGATTTCTGGTTGACAGCCAGACCAGGTCTCCTACCTTGAAAGCTGGTGCAGGTTTACAAAATTTATCTGCTGCTTTCTTGTACCTTTCCTGAGCCAATTCCAGATTCTCCTTTAGAAGATCCATATTCTTCTGTAAAGACGTGATTCTTTCGGCCACTGCTGGTAAAGGCGTTTCTATGGGAAATCGTGGAAGAATGTTAGGATGATAACCTAGATTGGAGTAAAAAGGAGACTGCTTAGTGGAGGCGCTCTGAGAGTTGTTATAAGAGAACTCAGCCAATGGAAGTAGATCCACCCAATCATCCTGTAGGTGGCAGATAAAGCAGCGGAGATACTGCTCCAGAGTTTGATTGGTTCGTTCGGTCTGTCCATTAGTCTGGGGATGAAAAGCAGAAGAAAGGATTACTTTAATGTCCAATGCTGCACAGAAATTTTGCCAAAACCTTGAAGTGAATTGCACCCCTCGATCCGAAATAACCTCATCCGGTACTCCATGTAAGCGAAACACATCTTTAATCATCAAATCTGATGTCTGTTTTGCAGTGGGTAAGCCGACACAAGGAATAAAATGAGCTGCCTTTGTTAAACGATCAACCACCACTAGAATGGTGTTTTTCCCTTGAGAGGTTGGTAACTCCACAATGAAGTCCATAGAAATGGATCCCCACGGGCAGGACGGGGTGGGAAGAGGTTGTAACAGACCAGTTGGTGAGGAGCGAGGTGTTTTGCATCTTGCACAGACTTCACATGAAGTGACATAGTTTAAAACATCCTTCCTGCAAGTGGGCCACCAAAAGAAACGAGAAAGAAATTCCTGTGTCTTTAGAATTCCTCTATGCCCAGCTATCTTGGAATCGTGAATGAGTTGCAATACTCTCAATCTGACTGTTTCAGGAATATACAGACGTTGTCCCAGAATCCACACACCATTCTTAAAGACAAGACTTACGTCCCTTGGGGGTTGTGCCAACAAGGAATCCGCATGGTATGCTTCCTTGATGTCCTTAAGTAGGTCTTGATTATGAATCACTCCCAGGAATCTAGAGTCAGGAAGAATAGTCTTAGGAGGAGCAAGTGGACGGGTCTCTGCTGAATGAATCCTAGAGAGTGCATCAGCCTTTCCATTGCGCGATCCTGGTCTATAAGAAATGACAAAATTAAATTGGTTTAAGAAAAGATTCCAGCGAGCCTGGCGAGGAGTCAGGCACTTAGCCGACCTGATAAATTCAAGGTTACGATGGTCTGTCAGGACGACTATTTGCTGTGCAGCTCCCTGAAGAAGGTGTCTCCATTCTTTGAAGGCGGCAATAATGGCCAACAACTCTCTATTGCCCACATCGTAGTTCCTCTCAGCCGAAGACAACTGCTGGGAAAAGAAGGCACAGGGATGCAAGACATTCTTCTCACCTGTTCTCTGAGAGAGTATAGCTCCAACGGCACAATCTGAAGCATCCACCTCTATTATGAAGGCAAGTTCAGGGTTGGGATGTACCAAGATAGGTGCGGTGGTAAATTTATCTTTTAGACGAGAAAATGCTTCCTGGGCTTGGGGAGTCCAGGAGAACCTAGACTCTTTCCGGGTAAGTTGGGTGATAGGTGACACTACCTCAGAGAAATTCCTAATGAAACGTCTATAGAAATTGGCAAACCCGATGAAGCGCTGCACCTCCTTCACATTTCTAGGACTTGGCCAATCCTTGATGGCTTGGGTCTTACTTCCATCCATACTAATTCCTTGTGTAGACAGTACATACCCCAGAAATTGAATTTCGGTCCTATGGAATTCACACTTTTCAAGTTTGATGTAAAGATGGTTTTGTCTTAGACGTTCCAAGACCATTCTCACATGTCCATGATGTTCCTCTGTGGAGTTAGAAAAAATTAGAATATCATCTAAATAAATCACCACGAATGTATCTAGGAGTTCCCTGAAGATGTCATTCACCAAGTGTTGGAAAGTGGCTGGGGCGGCACTCAGACCAAAAGGCATAACTAAATATTCAAAGTGTCCATAGCGTGACCTGAATGCAGTCTTCCATTCATCCCCAGGTCTAATACGGACCAAGTTATAGGCCCCACGGAGATCCAATTTAGAGAAAATTTTGGCATGCCGCACTCTCTCCAATAACTCAGGGATTAAAGGCAATGGATAACGGTTTCTAATAGTAACCTTATTGAGTTCCCTATAGTCTACGCAGGGTCTCAGAGATCCATCTTTCTTCTTCACAAAGAAGATGGGTGCACCTGCAGGAGATGAAGAGGGGCGTATGAAGCCCTTGGCTAGATTTTCGTCTATGTAATCCTTTAAAGCCTTTAGCTCAGGCCCCGCCAGGGGGTAGATCTTACCAAAAGGTATCTCTGCTCCAGGCAATAATTCAATTGGACAATCATATGGACGGTGAGGGGGAAGCTGGTCAGCGTTCTTCTTGTCACATAAATCCACATAGTCCTGGTATACAGCTGGTAGTTCAGGGACTGACATGGTTCCTTTAGGAACAGAGCAAGCTGAAACTTCTGGACTCATCTGTTTCTCTGGAAAGTGTAATTCCTTGGTCTCCCAGTTAATGGTAGGGTTCTGATCCTGCAGCCATGGTACCCTAGAATAATGGGAAAGTGGGGAGAAGAGATAAGCATAAAGGACAGTTTCTCTTGATGATCTTTACCCATAAGGACCCTTAAAGGGTCTGTTTCCTGATCCACTGGTCCAGAGGTCAGCAGGGAGCCATCCACAGTTTCCATCTGTACTGTAGTAGCCTTCTTCACTGAACGTATCCCCTGTTTCAGAGCAAAGGAGACATCCATAAAATTCCCACTTGCCCCTGAGTCGATCATAGCAGAGCTAGACACCCAGACTGAGTTAACCCAGAGTTTGATGGAAAGGAAGCAATGAGAATTGTTTTTCCTACAACTCAGCTGGGACACCGCTGAGGAAACTTGAAAAATTGCAGCGTTTACACAGTCATCGTCCTCAGAAGTAACGGAGTTTAAGTCCGAGAAATCAAGATCTGTTGCTGTAGATCTCTCTGGAGCCTGAGGCTCGGACCTGACAGATCTCCTCTCGCAACACTCACAGTGAATGAGTGCTGCAGTAGTCTTACGAGAACGGCTGGGGCAGTTTATAATGAAGTGCCCTGACTTACCACAATAGAAACATAGATTTTCCTTAAAACGATGTTCCTTGCGTGCATCACTAACCCGTCTTTGTAAAGAGTCTACCTGCATGGGTTCAGGTTCAGGTTCCCGTGTGATCCTACTCAAAGTTTCCTTAGCTGGGGAGGAAGGTAGGAAAGGTTAGTGCGATTGCTTTCGAACCATCTCTCTTGCCTGCGTTCAGTCAGGCGAGCATCAATACGGATGCAGAAGTTAATAAAGTCACCTAACGCAGTGGGAGGGTCGGCACGAGCAAGTTCATCCTTAATTAGTGGAGACAACCCCTTTCGAAAAATAGATTTTTTGGCGGAACTGTCCCAGGTGGTATCAAGGGCCCATCTCCTGAAATCCAAGGCATATTCGGCTACCGAGTGCTTACCTTGGCGCAAAGTTAACATGGCTGCTTCAGCTGTTGCACCTCGATTGGGGTCATCAAACACCTGCCCCATGACTGAAATGAAAGCATCAAGATGATCCAAACATTCATCCTCAGTCTCAATCAGAGGGTTTGCCCCCATCAAAGCCTTGTTGGTAAGTAACATAATTATAGTAAGCACTTTAGATCGTTCAGTGGGAAATTGTGAAGCATGTGCAGAAAAAAACAGATTGCATTGGTTAATAAATCCCCTGAATTTTTCACGTTCACCGCCAAAACGAAAAGGGGCAACTTGGGAATCCCAGAACTTGGGGCTACGGCAGGAGCCTGGACTCGCTCCTCTAGAACCTCAATCCTGGCTCGCAAATCCTGGGCAGTCTGTCCAAACACTTGCAAATTGTGATTAGTGAGGTCCTGTAGGTTTGTAAAACGGGTTTTTATAGTCTGTAAATCTGCAAGGATATTATCAGTCACTCCGCAAAGTTCCTTTATGCGGGCCTCCATTTTCCAGATCTTTTAAGACAGGAGTACTGGAAGGAGAGGAGAAAAAAAAAAAAAAAAAAAAACAATAGTGTTTACCTGTGGTAACACTGCAAAGAGAAAAAAAAAATTAAGGGAACTGCTCACCTGGAATGGTTGTGAGAAGTCACAACCACTATCATCACAGAAAGTTCAACCGGACATCTGATATCCACAGTTACAGCAGACACAAAAAGAGGGAAGAGAAAAAAAAAAACAATAGTGTTTACCTGTGGTAACACTGCAGAAAAAAAAACTTAAGGGAATTGCTCACCTGGAATGGTTGTGAGAAGTCACAACCACTGTCATCACAGAAAGTACAACTGGACGTCTGATATCCACAGTTACAGCAGACACAGCCTTCCCAGACCCAGCAGACACTAACGTTTTGGCTTCAGAATCCTGTAATGTATGTAGTACAGTTCATATAGCGTCTTGTGCTTGGGTGCGATGAAAATACATGAGACACAGGTTTGATATAGAAGGTCTTGTATTACTTCATACAAGTGGCAAAAATAGTCACACAGTTTGCAGATACAGAAGCAGGAGACACAGCAGGCCAGAGTAACTTAAGCTCAGCAATCACTCTCCACAACAGGTTCAGGATCTTCTTCTCTGTTACCGTAAGTCCATGCAAACGTGGATCTTTCAAAGAGCAGGGTTCCAGAGTCCACAAGTGTTCAGAGTTCCTCAGTAGGAATAGCTGGAGTACATAGTCCAAGGCTTCCAGGAGTCAGGTCACAGGTTCACTGCAGGCTAGATTCTGAAGCACTGATTGCTCAGCTGTGGCTGCTTAAGAAGCAAGAGGGAGAGAATCAGGGCGGGAACATGAAAGCTGAAAACTCCATATTGACTGAGGGCAAGATAGCTGCAGCAAGACAGAAAGCAAAATGGCTGACGGAAAACTGAGTTTCAAGAACATGTACAAAGAACCTTACAACTGCACACAACTGTTCAGTAGCTGTGAAAGGCCCGTTTGTGTACTTCTATATTGTTTGCAACCAATGTATTTGATACGGATGGAAGCACGTCACACTAATAGATTAGTTTATTTTTAAATAGAATGGAGAAGCACCAATTAGAGAAAAATGTCAAGGATGAGGCAGTGAGACACGCTCAGCAGAGTACAAGCAGCAGTGGTTCAAGAACTAACTGGAGCGGGATCTGCACTCCAAAAATGAAAACCTCTGACTACAGTAAACACTGCACACAACTGTTCAGTAGCTGTGAAAGGCCCATTTGTGTACTTCTATATTGTTTGCAACCAATGTATTTGATACGGATGGAAGCACGTCACACTAATAGATTAGTTTTTTTTTTAAATAGAATGGAGAAGCACCAATTAGAGAAAAATGTCAAGGATGAGGCAGTGAGACACGCTCAGCAGAGTACAAGCAGCAGTGGTTGAAGAACTAACTGGAGCGGGATCTGCACTCCAAAAATGAAAACCTCTGACTACAGTAAACACTGCACACAACTGTTCAGTAGCTGTGAAAGGCCCATTTGTGTACTTCTATATTGTTTGCAACCAATGTATTTGATACGGATGGAAGCACGTCACACTAATAGATTAGTTTTTTTTTTAAATAGAATGGAGAAGCACCAATTAGAGAAAAATGTCAAGGATGAGGCAGTGAGACACGCTGAGCAGAGTACAAGCAGCAGTGGTTCAAGAACTAACTGGAGCGTGATCTGCACTCAAAAAAAAAAAAACCTCACAGACTAGAGTGAACACTGCACACAACTGTTCACTATCTCTGAAAGGCTCCTTTGTGTACTTCTATAGTGTTTGCAACCAATGTATTGGATACGGATGGAAGCACGTCACACTAATAGATTTGATTTTTTTTAAATAGAATGGAGCAGCACCAATTAGAGAAAAATGTCAAGGATGAGGCAGTGAGACACGCTCAGCAGAGTACAAGCAGCAGTGGTTCAAGAACTAACTGGAGCGTGATCTGCACTCAAAAAAAAAAACCTCACAGACTAGAGTGAACACTGCACGCAACTGTTCACTATCTCTGAAAGGCTCCTTTGTGTACTTCTATAGTGTTTGCAACCAATGTATTGGATACGGATGGAAGCACGTCACACTAATAGATTTGATTTTTTTTAAATAGAATGGAGCAGCACCAATTAGAGAAAAATGTCAAGGATGAGGCAGTGAGACACGCTCAGCAGAGTACAAGCAGCAGTGGTTCAAGAACTAACTGGAGCGTGATCTGCACTCAAAAAAAAAAAACCTCACAGACTAGAGTGAACACTGCACACAACTGTTCACTATCTCTGAAAGGCTCCTTTCTGTACTTCTATAGTGTTTGCAACCAATGTATTGTATACGGATGGAAGCGCGTCACACTATAATTTCAATTGAATGGAGCAGCAAGAATTACACTAAAGAAAAAAAAAAGAGTCTGTGAGTGACACGTGCAGATGCCTTCAAACAGCGTTGGATGCAGAGCAAACTGCAGCGTCACCTGCACTCTCACACACACACCTTGCACAGAGCTGTTAAAACAACACTGCAAGGCAAAAGGAACCTTTACACAGCGGTTGGTAAACTAGCCTGCCTAAAGCACAGTACACAATATCGCAATCTCTAACTGTCCCTCAGAGTCAGCAGAGCAGCGTTCTGTCCCTAACTGAATTCACAGCACAGTGACGCTAAAATGGCGGTGGCGCCTTTTATAGTGCATTCTGACATCATTTCAGCATCCAATCACAGCCATGCCATTAGTTAACATGACCGCAGCATTACAGGATGTGCCCACACTTCTTAGGATTCCTCATTGGCTGACTAAAATCACATTGCCTCTCAAAGAATTATGGGAACTTCCGATTCCGGTATACGATATATGAAAAATATCGGAACTAAGTATCAGAATTCCGATACAGCGAATATCGGCCGATACCCGATACTTGCGGTATCGGAATGCTCAACTCTAGTTGCGGTATTTTCATTCATTCACCGCTGAGACTAGTACAGCAGCCATGCTGGATTTTTGTATTTTAATATGTGCCTAAATAAAAGGATGATTTTTATATTATTTCCGGAGCTGGATTTTCTTCTCTTCATGTATTGCAACGTCTGGAAGTGACGTATCCTTGCTCGGATGGACTTTGGATCCATGGAGGTGAGCTGAACTATTTCTTTACTATTCATAGAAGGCATGTACTTCCAATTTTCAAGAGAAAATTTTACAGTACATCCAGAACAGTTTCAATTTTAAGAAATTTGTAACTCATATATGACCACAAGATGACACTAATCTCATACTTAAAATTTTTGGTGAAAATAATTTCCCCACTGATAGGTTGTGTATAGTGTTGAGCGATACTGCTCGATATCTAAAAATATCGGATCGGAATGGTATCACCGATATCACTAAATATCGTCGATATCCGATTCCGATACCGGAAGTCCAATGTAAGTCTATGGGAACAAAATATCGCAACTAAAAAAACACTTTCTTTCGTTGTAAACACAAAATATACACACATAGAATACATATATATATATATATATATATATACATGTCATTGTGACATATATATATACATATATTTATAGTTTATACACTTCTACATAGTAAAATAGACTCTGATTCAATTGCCGGGTAAAGCCGTGACATACCCCATAGAAGTCGACGGGCTCGGTGCCGAGTACCCCCAAAACCTCTGGCTCTGTGCGACTCAACTTGGGCGTCACGAACAGGATTCTGTAGCTCGCTATAAGCGAGTCCTGTGTGCCTGAATTGAACTGGTTTTGTGCTTGAGAATTGCTAAAATCATCAGAGAATGTATTTGCCATTTTTCAGCCATATCTGCGTCACGACGAGGCACTGGTGAAGAAGAAGGGCGTGCTCTTCGTGGGTGTACACTCACTCAGTGGCGCGAAAACGATGGCCGACCACTCTAAATGGTACTGCAATGTAAGATCGTGCCCCACAGCTCTTGAGTTCCGCCTCCTCATCCTCCTCAGTGTGCGGAAACTAACACGAAGGTCCCGCCTCACTACAAAAGAGGGGCCCTTTCCAGATGCTAATGACACATGTGACTTGGCAGAGATGGCTAATGGACACGAGCAGAAGTGTGAAGGGATGGAGCAGTCAGAGCTCTCCCCCCACGGAAGCGACCCGATCGCCACGGAACCACCGTTGGGCACCCGGTCTGTAAACCCTCCTACGCTGCAAGAAGCGGAGGATACCCTAAGAGGCCTGGCCCGGCACCGGGAGGAGGTTGCCCGGATGGAAGCCAGCTGGCGTGCCCTAAAACTAAACTTGGAGCGGCGCCAATCCCTCTTACCTGAAGTGTCTGTACCGGATGGTGAGGCACCCGTTCTAGTAGAGGAGTCCGTGCGGGCATCCCAGCCCTTGCAATGTGATCCGGTTGACGTTGTCGCAGTGGAGGCACCCGTTCCTGCAAAAAACGCTGCACCGGCAGCACCCCAGATCCCGCTGTCTGCCCCCGTCGCTGAGACAGAAGAAGCGACACCCGTCCTCATGGAGGAGGCCGCGCAGGCACCAGAGGTCTACCTGTCTGTACCGGAGCCCCGACTGTCATCTGTTCCAGAGCCGGCTGCTTCCTCCGCAGGTGAGCGCCGCCAGGACTGTCGGGCGCCAGGAGAGCTGCCGCAAACCGGACATCGTAAGCTGCAGTTTGATGGTGGAGACATGGAGATGCTGGTGGAGGAGAATTACAACCGGCGTCAGGAGGAAGAGTGGAGACGTTGGGAGAGAGAAGCCGAGCGACAAAGGGAGCAGCGTGAATCCCAGAAGCTTCGCCAACGTCACATCGAGAAGGACCGGGCAGATAAGGACCGGATGAGAAAAGATAAAGGAACCCTGATGGAGCCGCGGCGTAAGGGTGCAGTACGGAGCTTTAAATTGAAAGCTGGTTGGGGCTTCATCCAGGAGCCTGGACTTTATTTAGAAGTGTTTGTGACCCGGCGGGACGTGGAGACTCACCTCCCAGAAGGACACCCGGGGAGGGACCTGTTGCCAGGAGACTTGGTAACTTACACCCGACACTGGGGTTACAATGGATGGTATGCCCTAAATGTCACCAGGTGCGACCCCTGGTCCCCAGAGTGTCAGGAACCTGTGAGACCCTCGGAGCCTTCAGCCTCCCACATCCAGGCCTCTGCACAAGTGCCCACCCCACGCCGTAAATCTCCCCAGCCTCCCTCAGTGGTCTCCTCAGCAGCCCCAGCTATGGACATGATAATGATAGCTGGCCCGTACCCGGCGCCTGTTAGGCCCCCTGGGGTTCGTTCAGTCCGGGACATAGGGTTCCAGACCTGGAGGGAGACGAAAGAGGTGGCCACACAGACACAGATAGCGGGTCACGACTTGACTGTACAGGCCACACGACGTCATCAGGTCCTGGTGGTCCTTGGTGTCTCGGATGTTTGGCAAGCATCAGAAGAGTACCAGGTGGTACCTGGAACACCCCTGCCAAAGAATTATAAATAACCTGGACAGGGTCCCTGTATGTAAATAGTTAAATTGTTGATGTACCCGGACGGGTGAATGTTCATAAAAAAGTTTTTTAATTTAATAAAAAAAACAACACAGTTTTCATTACTTTTATTACAGTCTCATCCTGCAACGCCATCGATCTCCTGTAAAAAAAATGAAAAAAAAAAAAACAGCAGTATGCCACCTGTCCGACGCAGTCCATAGTAACGAGTGTCCCACGACGATCCAGCTCTGCTACATCAGAATGACATCAGAGGCAGGCAGGCAGGCAGAGGCTGTCATCCCGGCGCAGCACAGCTGATTACCTGCTTCCCCGGCGGTGACGTCATCGGACTGACTGCTTTACGGCCGGGATTACCCAGCAGTCACTGCAGTTATCGCGAGAAACTGCATGTGACCGCCGGGGAAAGATGATGGCGGCCATGAAGCAGTCCAGCCCGTGACCGCCGGAGATCTTCTGCCAGGTAAGTGCCGCTGACTCCTGACAGACCCGACCGACGGACACTGACAGACCCGACCGACGGACACTCACAGACCCGACCGACGGACACTGACAGTGACAGTGACAAATCCGATTCCGGTATCCGATATGACGAAAATATCGGTACTCGGAATCGAAAGCCCGATACAGCTAACATCGGCCGATACCCGATATTTGCAGTATCGTATCGCTCAACACTAGTTGTGTATGTTTAGAATTATGTTACATAATTTGTGTGATTAATTATTCGTACCTATTTGGTTCACAATATATTCATCTTTTTCTTCAACACTTTGCAATATAATGTTCAAGTAGTGTTGAGCGATACTGCTCGATATCTAAAAATATCGGATCGGAATGGCATCGCCGATATCACTAAATATCGCCGATATCCGATTCCGATACCGGAAGTCCCATGTAAGTCTATGGGAACAAAATATCGCAACTAAAAAAAACCTTTATTTCCTTGTAAACACTAAATATACACACATAGAATACATATATATATATATATACATGTCATTGTGACATATATATATACATATATTTATAGTTTATACACTTCTACATAGTAAAATAGACTCTGATTCAATTGCCGGGTAAAGCCGGCTTCTGTGAAAAGACAGAAGCACCCGACATGAAATGACACTTGGTGTACATAGGGTTAACCATGTCTTTTCATGTCGTTTGCAATCTGATTTGCACAAACAATTACATCAGTCTATGTGTGCAAAATTTCACACCTGTAGGGGTTAATTAAAGGTGTAAATTCGTTGTAAAAAAAATGGACTTTTTTGCTACGAATTTACACCTTTAATTAACCCCTACAGGTGTGAAATTTTGCACACATAGACTGATGTAATTGTTTGTGCAAATCAGATAGCAAAGGACATGAAAAGACATGGTTAACCCTATTTACACCAAGTGTCATTTCATGTCGGGTTCTGCATTTTCACAAAAGCCGTCAATTGAATTAGCGGCTATTATACTATGTAGAAGTGTATGAACTATAAATATATATATATATGTGTCACAAACTCAATGACATGTATATATATATATGAGGTGTAAAATTGCTGAAAAAAAATGCGTGGGCTCCCGCCCTATTTTCGCAACCAGACAGACAAAGCCAGTGAGTGGGGGCAGATAATAATAGCCCAGAGAGGGACCATTATTTTTGCCCCCCCCGGCTACTAACATCTGCCCCCAGACACCCCAGAAAGGGAAAATCTCTAATTAGATTTGCCCTTTCTGGCACTTTGCCCGTCTATTCCCATTGCCCTGTAGCGGTGGCTAATGGGTTAATAAGGGGTTAAAATGACCTTGCAATTGAAAGGTCACTTTAAGCCAGGTTAATAATTGAGAGCTGTCAATTAGACAACTATCAATTATTAATCCTATTGTATGAAAGAAAAATCAAACACACACACTTTAATAAAAAAGAAGTTTAATGAAATAATCACACAGTTTTTGACCATATTTTATTTACCTGCTAAAACCATTTCCTGTAATAAAAATAAAATAATAAAGCAAAATTATTCTTACCTATCCCATGCACAGTCAGGTCCCACGGTGTAATCCTTCAGAAAGGGTTAATGTTTACTGCAGGGACCGCAGCTAATGCTGCAGCCTCACAGTAAACCCCCAAATGAATGAGCTCCTCTCCTGGCTGACAGGAGAGGAAGTGGAAAGCTTAATTGATTGCTTTCCACTTTCACTTCAGGTCAGCCAGGGACACCATCAGTGACGTTAGAGGGAACTGATTAACAAAAATAGGGGTTCCCTTCGAAAAAAAAATGGCGTGGGGTCCCCCCTATTTTTGTTAACCAGCCAGATGAAGCAGACCGCTGAGGCCTGGATTTTCAGGCTGTTAAGGAGCCAAGATACATGGACCTTGCCAGCCTGATAATACCAGGCCACAGCAGTCTGCATATCTTGGCTGATTAACAAAAATAGGGGATCCCCTTGAAAAAAATTGGCGTGGGGTCCCCCCTATTTTTGTTAACCAGCCAGATGAAGCAGACCGCTGAGGCCTGGTTTTTCAGGCTGGTAAGGATCCAATATCCATGGACCTTGCAAGCCTGATAATACCAGGCCACAGCAGTCTGCTTAGCTTGGCTGGTTAACAAAAATAGGGGATCCCCTCGAAAAAAAAACGGCGTAGGGGTCCCCCTATTTTTGTTAACCAGCCAAGTAAAATGCAGACTGCTGCGGCCTGGTATTAAAAGACTGTCAAGGCCCATGGATTTTGGCCCTCAACAGCCTGATAATACCAGGCTACAGCAGCCCCACATTTGGCGCATCAAAAGATGTGCCAATTGTGGCACTTTACCCGGCTCTTCCCACTGCCCTGTAGCGGTGGCAAGTGGGGTAATAAGGGGTTAATGTCACCGTTGATTGCACGGTGACAATAAGCCCGGTTAATAATGGAGAGGTGTCAATAAGACACCGATCCATTATTAATCCCAAAGTTATTAAATGTATAAAAAAAGACAAAGCAAGAAAAAAGTCTTTTAATGAAATAAAAGAGGCAACACAGTTTTCATTAATTTTATTATACACTCATTCCTGCGACGCCATCGATCTCCTGCAAAAAAAGAAAAAAAACAAACCAACAGTATACCACCTGTCCGACGCAGTCCATAGTAACGACAGTCCCACGACGATCCAGCTCTGCTACATCGCAATGACAGGCAGAGCCTGTCATCGCAACGCAGCACAGCTGATTACCTGCTTCCCCGGCGGTGACGTCATCGGACTGACTGCTTTATGGCCGGGATTACCCAGCAGTCACTGCAGTTATCGTGAGAAACTGCATGTGACCGCCGGGGAAAGATGATGGCGGCCATGAAGCAGTCCAGCCCGTGACCGCCGGAGATCTTCTGCCAGGTAAGTGCCGCTGACTCCTGACAGACCCGACCGACGGACACTGACAGACCCGACCGACGGACACTCACAGACCCGACCGACGGACACTGACAGTGACAGTGACAAATCCGATTCCGGTATCCGATATGACGAAAATATCGGTACTCGGAATCGAAAGCCCGATACAGCTAATATCTCCCGATACCAGATATTTGCAGTATCATATCGCTCAACACTAGTTGCAAGAGTTAAAGCAACTTGTTGAAGTGTGTTTTACCTCAAATTGTGAAACTACTTGTCAATTGTCATCTTTACTATTTCTCCATTCCGTGTGTGGCTAACCACCTCATTAATGTAATTGAGTTTCTTTGTCAAGAAAACAGCTACACCAATACCACGTGCTTTTCCTATTAATTCATCATGCTGTTGAAGTAGCTGTGAGATTAGGGACCTACATAACATCTGGGGACTGTAGATAAAATGACACTGTGCCAACATCCACTGGGGTATAGCTACCAAGTTGACATAGTTTGTGCACAGCTGAACAGAGTTGTCAGAAAAAAAAAATTCCTTCAATAACTTGTTTGATTGATTGTCTAGTGGAAACACATGAGGTTCTTAGTTTAACATTTTGATCAGGCTGTATGAAGCCCGATATGAGCTGGCACGGAGATACCACACCGAAAAATGTGTACCATGAATTTTTTTTATTTTTTTGCAAAATACTGCTGTATATAAGTACTGTGACACTCAGGACAAAACAAGAAAACTGCCGTAAACTGACAAAAATTTGAGCACGCTCAGATATGAGCTGGCACGGAGATACCACACCGAAAATGTGTAGCCTGTATTTTTTAATTTTTTTGCAAAATACTGCTGTATATAAGTACAGTGACACCCAGGATAAAAAAAGAAAACTGCCGTAAACTGGCAAAACTTTGAGCACACACAGATATGAGCTGCCACGGAGATACCACTACGACAAATGTGTGCCATGTTTTCTTTATTTTTGGGCTAGCTAGTGCTGTATATGAGTACTGTGACACCCAGGAAAAAAAGGAAAACCGGCCTTAACTGGCCAAACTTTGAGCACGCACAGATATCAGCTGGCACGGCGATACCACTACAACAAATTATTGCCCTGTTTTTTTTGTATTTTTGGGCTAACTTTTGCTGTCTATCAGTACTGTGACACTCAGGACCCAGGACAAAAAATGGAAAACCGGCCAAAACTGGCCAAACTTAGAGCACGCACAGATATAAGCTCGCACGGAGATACCACTGCGACAAATATGTGCCCTGTTTTTTTTTCATTTTTGGGCTAACTAGTGCTGTATATCAGTAATGTGACACCCAGGACAAAAAAAGGAAAACCAGTCTAAACTGGCCAAACTTTGAGCACGCACAGATATTAGCTGGCACAGAGATACTACTACGACAAAATGTATTTTTTTGCTTTTTTTGGCTAAACAGTGCTGTGTATAAGTACAGTTTCACCCAGGACACAAAAAAGATAAACCACCGTAAACTGGCCAAACTTTGAGCACACACAGATATGAGCTGCCACTGAGATACCACTACGACAAATGTGTGCCCTGTTTTTTTTTTAATTTTTAGGCTAAAGGGGTTTTACATTTAGCGATGCAGCAGCGATCCCGACCACGATACTACCCGGTCAGGATCGCTGGTGCATCGCTAAATGGTCGCTAGTGAGCTGCCACACAGGCAGATCTCACAGCAACTTAGCGACGCAGCAGCGGTCGCTACTTACCCTTCAGATGCGTCGATCCTGATGTCCTCCTGCCCGCATCCACGCGTCGCTCGTCAGCACCAGCAGGAAGTGCCCGACGAGAAATGGAGCTGCCCATTCTCGCGCGATCAGCGACAGACAGCGGGGGAGCCGGTCGGAGGTAAGCATCACACATAGCGATATCGCTAGTAACATCGCTGCTGCGTCACCAAATCAGTGATGCTTTAGCGATATTGCTGGCGATATTGCTATGTGTAAAAGGCCCTTAACCTGTGCTGTATATCAGTACTGTGACACCCAGGACAAAAAAAAGAAAACCGGCCTAAAGTGGCCAAAATTTGAGCACGCACAGGTATCAGCTGGCACAGAGATACCACTACAACAAATGTGTGCCCTGTTTTATTTGTAATTTTGGTCTAACTGTGCTGAATATCAGTACTGTGACACTCAGGACCCAGGACAAGAAAAGGAAAACCGGCCTAAACTGGCCAAACTTAGAGCATGCATAGATATCAGCTGGCACGGCAATACCATGACAAATGTGTGCCCTGTTTTTTTTATGTTTGGGCTAACTAGTGCTGTATATCAGTACTGTGACACCAAATACAAAAAAAGGAAAACCGGCCTAAACTGGCCAAACTTTGAGCAGGCACAGATATGAGCTGCACGGAGATAACACTACGACAAATGTGTGCCCTGTTCTTCTTCATTTTTGGGCTAACTAGTGCTGTATATCAGTACTGTGACACCCTGGACAGAAAGGAAAATGGCCTAAACTGGCCAAACTTTGAGCACGCACAGATACCAGCTGGCACGGCGATACCACTACGACAGATGTGTGCCCTGTTTTTTTTTATTTTTGGGCTAACTAGTGCTGTTTATCAGTACTGTGACACCCTGGACAGAAAGGAAAATGGCCTAAACTGGCCAAACTTTGAGCACGCACAGATACCAGCTGGCACGGCGATACCACTACGACAGATGTGTGCCCTGTTTTTTTTTATTTTTGGGCTAACTAGTGCTGTTTATCAGTACTGTGACACCCAGGACAAAAAAAGGAAAACCGACATAAACTTGCCAAACTTTGACCACGCACAGGTATGAGCTGGCACGGCGATACCACTATGACAAATGTTGTTTTTTGTGGTTTTTTTTGGCTGAATAGTGCTATACAGTATATAAGTACAGTTTCACCAAGGACAAAAAAAGACAACTGCCGTAAACTGGCCAAACTTTGAGCACGCACAGATATGAGCTGGCATGGAGATACCACACCGAAAAATGTGTGGCCAGTATTCCAATTACACATAGGGCTAGCGATATACGGCCAATATATCCTACAGATAGCAGCAGCAGCAGCACCAGAACACTGGAGGTAATGGACCCTCTTGATGTATGCAATGAAATATATACACACATACAGTGCCTGCAGGCCTTGCACTGATGTGTATAGAGCGGCGTACACTACCCTACTTACCTAACCATGGAACCTAGATACTCCGGAATTAGTCCTTAGAAGGACTGTTGGTTTAGCTGGATTTGAGTAGTTTAGGATGGTAGTCCCCACACTAACTAATAAATCCCCAATTCTGAACCTATATCGACAGCAGCTCTCCATACACTATCTCAATCCGGATGTTGTGTTATGGTAGCTGAGGAGAATTAGCAAAAACAGCAATACACCAGAGAGGCTGGAACCTATTGGATTGCAGTAACCCGAACTAACCACACAACTAGAGGTAGCCGTGGAGCGTTCCTACATTGATCCTAGACGCCTCGTCGCAGCCTGAGAGATAACTACACCTAAAGGCAGAAAGATGAAAGCTATCTGCCCCGGAGCAGATCCCCAAAGACAATAGGAAGCCCCCAAACATGTAATGGAGGTTAGACAAGAAGAAACACGGACACAGACAGAAAATAGAATGAGCAAACGCTGGGGCCCAATCTGTCTAGACAGAAACTTACAGGAAAGGATACTCACTGCAATCCAAAAAAACCCCTAAAAAATACCAAATCCTCTGATTGCAAAAACACCTGAGATCATACAATCTCTACCACCTAAATCAGATCTCTGGTGTAACAAAACTAAGCCGCAGCCACTGAAAAAACAGGAAAGAGCAAATGAACAAATAACAGTGGCTTCAGATAAACTGAGAGGAGCACAAGCCCCCTGGAGGGGACCTGGCTGACCTCCACAGAAGTGCAGGGAACAATGCAAAAAGCAAGCACAAAAATAAAAGCAGAAAACATCCCATCTGACAGCAGAAGATGCAGGCAAGACTAAGCAAACTTCCAAATGAACCAGGAACCACAATTGAGACAAGAGCAATTGATCACCGGCAACAATCATGGGAGGGAACCTCCCTTATATCAGACCAGTCCGTGATCCCAGATTGTCATTCCTCGCTCAAAGGTTCAGTACTGTCTGTAACCACCAGAGGGAGCCTCTGCTCAGAAACCATCAATAGCACATTCATAACACCGGAGCTGAATGCGCCAAGCAGGGTGGCTTCTGGTCTCTTATACCCCTGATGATGCTGTGCGACCAGCCAATCACTGCACGACCACAACAAATATGGCTGTGGTGTTTCATTGCCTGGCAGACAATCCCTGCATCGTTTTTGGGTCTGTAAAGTCCGCCAAAAAAACTGGGTGGAGACCTTAGTTCCCGCCGAGTAATCCCGGAAATGCTCGGTGCTCACCGAGTACACTGAGTAGCGTGATACTCGGGTGAGTAATGAGTAGTGGTGAGCATGTTCGCTCATCACTAGTCAAATCTCTTACGAACTGAGACATCTTCAGTTTCAAAATCTTCACTATTGCTTTCACTTTGTTCTTCTCCATAATGATGTCCTTGAAAACGGTGTAGCTCAAGAAAAACTGGCACTGCGATTTCAGCTGAATGAGGCCCCGTACATAAAGCTGATGGTGGACTAGGCACTCTGTTTTATATTTATTTTTTCATGTTATATCCTGAAGTTTTCACTTTAAAAAAGTAACAGTCACTGGAATGATCTCTTGGCTCTCACCATTAGTTATACTAAAAGGCATCTTATCACGTGTTCCCTTCATCCACATTCTTATTCTCTTGGCACACGGCTTGCACACCTTGTGAGGGGCCCAAGACCTAATTTGATCTCCATGTTTTACTTTGAAATATGCAAAAGAGGATGGCTTCACAAATGTGCTGAGGTTTGTCCTTTGACTGGGAATGGTGAAACAGCCACTAATATAACAAAATTAATCAGGGATGTTTAGAACCCCTTTATATGTTTGGTTTTTGCTTTTTTTCAAGCACTTCATAACAAAACTGGTTTAACTAAATTGATACATGTCTTGAGTGAGATTTCAACTTTTTGTAGTGGTGACATTTGAACTTTCAGAGTTTTATTGCTAAATGATTCTCATAAACAGTATGTGCAAATTAAACAAACTGCAAGGAAAGGACCTCGTATGAAGATCTTAGAAATGTTCTTTTATAAATCACAAAATGAGAAGCAGGAGGACATGGTATCTCAGCAACAACTTGACAACAGATGTAAAATGCTGCCTTAGAGAATAGAAAACACATCATTTGTCCCTGGCATAGGTGTTTAACATTCTAAACCACTCTTACCATAAATTAATTTTCTCATACACAAGCAGTATGTTATATTTGGATTAAGCATTTCTTGATATAGCTCCTCATATGCATTTCCTAATTTATTCTAATATATTAACAGAGAAAAATAATTCCCAGTAGTAACTGCAAAAAGCAGTGTAAAAAATCAAGACACTGTCTAGCACCCATTCTTTAACACATTCTAAAGAAAAGCAATGCATGTTATACATGAAAAACATGACCCATTGTTTCCTTTGTGATTTGAACAGGACAATCCTTATTTAACCTTATTCAACATAACTGTCTTAAGGTCAAACTGTCTCTATTGCCCATAGCAAACAACTTGCATTTTACAATAGCAATTAGAGAAATGAATGAGGCCCATAATATCATTCCCTTTCAATCAAATGGTTGTTTTTGATAAATTTAATGCATCATGATGGATACACTTACCCACCACACTTGTGCCCCCCACAAAGAATTGTGTTAGTGGATGCTTATGTGCACACATATTGTCATGAGTAGCTTTGGGATTAGGTAGTTCAGAGGTTAATCTGGATGGCCTCACTCTGGGATTCTGGGAGGCTCCATATAGCCTCATTGTGGAGCCATTCCCTGTCGCTTATACTTTGACCCTTGGCCGAGTGTGTGTGACCCTGTGCTTTGTGCTTGTGCTACTTTATGCTTGCTTGGTTTTGACTTGGTTCTGATCCCGTTACGAGTTCTGCCTGTCCCTCCTGTACTACATTGCTATTCCCGTGTATGACTCCTGGCCTTCATCCTGACAATTCTCTGCTTATTCCTCTTGTACTGCACTGCTATATCCGTGTACAACTCCTGGCCTATGTTCTGACTATTCTCTGCTCGCCCCTCCTGTACCGCACCGTCCTCTCCTTGTATGACCCCTATTTGTCGGACCTGAGTTTCCCTCTTTACTACTCCAGGGTCCCTGTAGCATCCTGCACTCATCTCCATCAGCAGGATGCTAAGCTCCGCCCACTGTGGTCACATGATAGCAGGTCCTTTTGCTTTCTGCTACCTTCAGCGTCTCCTCTCACCACGTTGCTCAGGTCCCATCTGCCTGAGCTTCTCCTGCAGAATCTGACCCCGGGCGCAGTGTCGGTGAGTCACCTTGCTCAGCCGTGGCAGTTCGCCGGCGCTGACAGGATCATGATACATATCCATTCACAGAAACAAAGAACAATTTTGCTGTTTAATTTCCAGACTTAAAGGGGTACTTTTGGGAAGAAAAAGCATTTTTGTACTGTCCCTGCCCTCATAATCTATAAAGATGAGATTCCCAGATCAGTTCTATTATCTTTAGAATACTTGTAATTCAGTGTGACAGGAGCTGCCCCTCATTGTTCCTCCCTCCCATCTTGGACAACAGGTCACACAGTAGTGTGAAGCTCCCAAGTGTGAGTAATAACTAGTCCAAGAAAAGAGGTCCTGGCCAAACCCTCTGTTCTCCACAGGGAAGCAGCTATTATCAGGAGACATGCTCTAGTAACAGCATAGAACTGCACACTGCTATAACATCTCAGATGGGAGGGGTAAATAGTTTGAGGTGAGTGGTTGTGACAGGGTGAAGCCTGTTACCTTCCAGTAGTCCTGAAGTGAAGGAGACATTATCAAGGGGCTAGCCATTTCTAGAAACCGGGGGCAGGTCACGGACCGCCACGCCCCCTCATATAATGCTGCAGTGAAGGAGACATCAGAGGCCTGGCTGCAGCTACTAAAATCCAGAAGCAGACTGTGCCCCTCTTCTCAGACAGACTTCACACTGCTGTGCGATGTAATGTCCCATATGGGATGAGGGAATGCTGAGAGCAGCTCCTGTCACACTGAATTACAAATGTTGTAAAGATAATAAAGATTATAGAAGTACACTGGGCTATCTCATCTTTTTAGTTTATGAGGGAAGGGACAGTACAAAATTGTTTTATCTCCAGGAGTACCCCTTTAACTATTTGTGCACTGATGCCCAATTTTTTTTCAGTTTGATCCAGGGCCGGATAAAGTGGGGTTCAAGAAGATCTAAATCCTTATCAACAAACATTAACTCTGGGAGTTGAAGGTGATCCTGATGAGACTCAGATATTGAGGTGCATGTGGATTGTACTCTGCTGTCACGGCAGGAGGAGGAGGGTTACTCTCAGGGCGAGGAGTGGGAGAACAGAGAGGATGATGATGAGGTGGTAGATATAAACTTGGTGTAAACCCTGTAGCATGCAGCTGAGTAGCTCAGCATAGGAGAAGGAAGAAGACAAGGAGGTTATATTGCGACTTCCCACAGACACAGAGTTATGAAACCACAAAAAGCAATAGATCCTCAGCCCCAACTCTGTCAGTGGCCAGCAGAGTTCGCAGGTCTGCAGTTGCCTAGCTAAGGTCTTTTTTCAATCCAACAAAAATGACACAAATGATAATATCTGCCAACTTTGTTAACCCCTTTCTGCCATTGGACATACTATCCCGTCCATGTGACCTGGGCCCGTATGACCATGGACAAAATAGTACGTCTCAGCAATCGGCCACGCTCCCTGGGAGCGCGGCCGATCGCGGACGGGTGTCAGCTGATTATCACAGCTGACATCTGGCACTATGTGCCAGGAGCGGTCACTGACCGCTCCCGGCACATTAACCCCTGGCACACCGTGATCAAACATGATTGCGGTGTACCGGGGCACAGGGAAGCATCTGTGTGCTTCCGTGAGACCCTCAGAACAGCGCGATGTATTGCGCTGTTCCAAGGGATCCTCCTCCCTGCGGGACCCCGGATCCAAGATGGCCACGGGGTCTTGCAGGGAGGTGGCTTCCTAAGTGCCTGCTGAGAGCACGAGCTGAGAAAGCCTGCAGCGCTGCCTGTCACATCGCTGGTCTGACAGTGTGCTGTGCACACTGTCAGACCAGCGATCTGACTGTATGTTCAGGGCCTACGGAACACACCTAATAGATATTACGGAGAGGTGCGTTCGCAGCCCGGGATCTACCGTGCAGGCATAGCCTGCTGCTAGTAAGATGGCGCAAATAGGCAGTATGAGCGAACTCTGTTATCCCGCAGAGTCGCAAATGTTAATGCCGTAGCACTATATGGCGGTATGGGCGAACTCTGTTATTCCACAGAGTCGCTAACAAAGACTGTGTCCTGTCAGACTCACAGGGGACACAGATGACTGCTAAGCGGATTGAAGTCTGTGGTTATGCAATCAGAACACTAGCAATAATCTCCTCACCGGAGTAGCCGGTATTCTAATGGCGTTTTCAGCCGAACCCTGAACACGTGCATACAAAACTCCTCACCGGAGGTGCCGGTATTCTAGGGGCTTATTTCAGCCAGACCTAACCACATGCATACATGACCACACTGGCGCAAGCACATAACAGATTTGATACTAGTGCACGGCCATGCGGTTAAGCCACCTTTTTATAGTAGCAGCTACAGGACCTTCCAGAAAAGGACCAATGAGAAACTGTTCCAGAACACAAGCAGTTTCAGGACCTTCCTGGCAGACCAATGGGAGTCGCTGCTGTAACCGAGCATGTGACCCCTTATCTCCAATGGGAGATCTTGCCCTGGGCATGCTCAGATGGAGAAAGCCAGGGCTTGGTCCCAGGACTGCCTGCTCCAGCACAGGTTATAATAGAGGAACCAGGAGAGGCAGCAACAAGCCTCTGCACAGTATTAGACCGAGCGAGATGCTGGGACCGACGTCTCTGATGAGCAGGCTCCACTGCGGCCGGAGATGGATGGGGGACAGCAGCGGGACTGGTTCGAGATTCACCTTGTGCAGCAGCGGGAACTCGATCCCTAACACTTTAGACCAGGAGTGAGGAATCTTTTTTCTGCCAAGGGCCATTTGGATATTTATACCATCCTTCGAGGGCCATACAAACTCCGCCCACAAAGTACATCCTGACTCTGGCACTGGTCTCAAGGCGAAATCTTGCATTGCATGTTCAGTAGTGAACACTGCGTGTTGTGCTCACAGATCAAGAAGAAATTAATGAGGTTGTGGCAATCAAAATACAGCTCCCTGCCAAACTGTCCCACTAGTGAACCCCTTAAAAAAAAAACAAAAAAAAAAAAAACAATGCATTATCATCATATTGCCGAACAAAAAGTGGAATAAAACGCGATCAAAAAGACGGATATAAATAAACATGGTACCGCTGAAAACGTCATCTTGTCCCGCAAAAAACAAGTCACCATACAGCATCATCAGCGAAAAAATAAAAAATTTATAGCTCGCAGAATAAAGCGAAGCAAAAATATTTATTTTAATATAAAAAATTTTTTATTGTATAAAAGCGCCAAAACATTAAAAATGATATAAATGAGGTATCGTCGTAATCATACTAACTCGAAGAAGAAAGCTGCTTTATCGATTTTGCCACACGCGGAACGGTATAAACGCCCCCCCAAAAGAAATTCATGAATTGCAGATTTTTGTTAATTCTAACCTCCCAAAAATCGAAATAAAAGCGATCAAAACATGTCACGAGCTCAAAAATGGTACCAATAAAAACGTCAACTCGTACTGCAAAAAATAAGACCTCACATGACTCTGTGGGCCAAAATATGCAAAAATTATAGCTCTCAAAATCTGGTGATGCAAAAACTATTTTTTGCAATAAAAAGTGTCTTCTAGCGTGACAGCTGCCAATCAAAAAAACCCGCTGTAAATAGTAAATCAAAACCCCCTTTATCACCCCCTTAGTTAGGGAAAAAAATTAAATTAAAAAAATGTATTTATTTCCATTTTCCCATTAGGGTTAGGGTTAGGGTTGCGGCTAAAGTTAGGGTTAGGTGTTATGTTTCGGTAACTGAGGAGAAATAGCAAAAATAGCCAAAGTAGCAATACACCAGAGAGGCTGGATACTATTGGGTTGCAGGGCCCTAAACTAACCGTAACACTCCCGATTACCCACGTCATAATTACGTTCAGTTGGAGAAAATTTTCGAGAGAAGAAGGCACAAGGGTTACTCTTAGAGGTCTCTGGATCACTTTGGGACAAAACGGCACCTGCCCCAATCTCAGAAGCATCAACCTCCACAAGAAACGGCAGAGAAACATCAGGCTGCCATAGAACAGGAGCAGAAATGAATCTCTGCTTAAGTTCCTGAAACGCAGAAACTGCCTTAGGAGGCCAATTCACCACATAGGAACCCTTTTTGGTTACGATAAAAATTGGCAAAACCCAAAAATCTCTGAAGAGCCTTGAATGTAGTAGGTTGAAACCAATCACAGATGGCCTGAACCTTGACCGGGTCCATTTCAATAACAGATGGAAACAAAATGAATCCCAGAAATGAGACCTTCTGTACACCAAAAAGACACTTTGATCCCTTCACATACAGTGCATTCTCTCTCAAAATCTGGAACACAGTCCGAACATGTTTCACATGAGAGTCACAGTCGTTGAAAAAATCAAGATATCATCCAAATAAACAATCAGAAATTTATCCACAAAATCCCTGAAAATATCATTCATGAAGGATTGGAAGACGGAAGGGGCATTCGTAAGCCCAAAAGGCATCACTAGGTACTCAAAATGCCCCTCTGAGGTATTAAACGCCATCTTCCATTCATCCCCGTGCTTTATGCGAATAAGGTTATACGCCCCCCTGAGGTCAAGCTTGGTAAACCAACTAGCACTTTTTTCTCTCTGGAAAATAGGTCAGAAATCAAGGGTAACAGATATTGATATTTAACAGTGATTTTATTCAGGAGGCGATAGTCAAGACACGGCATCAATGAACCATTCTTTTTGGCCACAAAGAAAAAAAAGGCACCCAAGGGTGAAGAGAATGGTCTGATATGACCCTACTCCAAAGACTCCTTAATATAACATCGCATAGCATCGTGTTCAGGTACAGATAAATTAAAAAGGCGACCTTTAGGAATTTTACCCCCAGGCACTAACTCAATAGTGCAGTCATAGCTCCTGTGAGGAGGTAAGGATGCCGACTTACTCTCGCTAAACACATCAGAAAAATCATTAAAAAAGTCAGGGACATCCTGAGACTGGGGAGAGGCAGAAAAAACAGGAGTGTCAGTATTAACACATTGGCAGCTCCAACTGATCACAGACACAGATTTCCAATCCAAAACAGGATTATGAGTCTGTAACCAAGGGAAACCCAGTACAATATTGTCACGCAGATTAAGCAATACCAGAAATTTGCAACTCTCCTAATGATCTGGTTCAACCCTCATTGTCACCTGAGTAGAAAACTGGAGTTTATTCTCCGCCAAAGGGGTAGAATCAAGCAAAGGAATAGACTTCCACAGGGGTATCATAGGAAACCCACAACGTTTGGCAAAGTCAAAATCCATCAGGTTAATAGCTGCTCCTGAATCAACAAAAGCCTGAGCCGAAAATGTGGACAGGGAGCAAATCAGAGTAACAGTCAACAGAAATTTAGTCTTAACACTACCCAAGACAACTGAGTGTGCAAAACGTCTTCCCCACTTAGGGCAGACAGAAATAGCATGAGAAGCATCACCACAGTAGAAACATAACCCATTGCGCTTTCGAAACTCATGACGCTGAGCCCCAGAAGTCACTCCATCACACTGCATGGGCTCAGGAGCTGGCTCACAAGGCAACACTATCTCACGCATACCTCTGCGCTCACGCAAACATCTGTCAATTTGAATAGCCAAAGACATAGAATCATTGAGACCAGAGGGAACAGGGAATCCCACCATAACATCCTTTACATTGTCTGACAGACACTTCCGAAAAAGGGCTGCCAAAGCATCATCATTCCATTTGGTCAGGACTGCCCACTTTCGGAATTTCTGACAGTACAGTTCAGCGTCTTCACGACCCTTATTTAATGCCAACAAGGTCTTTTCAGCTTGATCAGTAACATTAGGTTCATCGTACAATAACCCCAGAGCCTGAAAAAATACATCAACATCATTCAAAACAGGATCCCCAGGTGTCAGGGAAAAAGCCCAAGCCTGAGGGTCGCCGCGCAGCAGAGAGATGACAATTTGAACTTGCTGTGCTGCGTTCCCTGAGGACTTAGGCTTCAAGGCAAAAAACAACTTACAGTTATTTTTGAAAATTAGAAATTTAGACCGATCCTCCAAAAATAAATCTGGTATGGGGATCCTAGGTACCACAACCGGCAACCTAGAAGATAGGTAGCAATACTCTGAACCTCAGAGGCAAGCCGCTCCACACAGCCAGACAACTGTGCAAACTCCATTGAGGAAAAAAAAAAATCCTCCTCAGCACCCAGAGAAAAAGAGGGAAAAAATTCTACAAACAGAAAAAAAAAAATTCTGACAACTCCCTTTTTTCTTTTTCCTTTTTTACAATTTTTCCCTTCTAATGAGTACAAGATAATTTTCAGTGTGGCCGGTAATACTGTTATGTTTCTGTAACTGAGGAGAAATAGCAAAAATAGCCAAAGTAGCAATATACCAGAGAGGCTGGAAACTATTGGGTTGCAGGGCCCTAAACTAACCTCAACACTAGAAGTAGCCGTGAAGCGTACCTACGGTGATCCTAGACGCCTTGTCACAGCCGGAGAGATAGCTACACCTAAAGGCAGAAAGATGAAAGCTAAATGCCCCGTAGCAGAACCCCCAAAGAAATAGGAAGCCCCCAAACATGTAATGGCGGTTAGACAAGAGGAAAATACGAACACAGAGAGAAAATAGAATGAGCAAACGCTGGGGCCCAATACTGTCTAGATAGAAAAGTATAGGAAAGAATTCTGACTGCAATCCTAAAAACCCAGACAAAAATACCAACACTTCTGATTAACAAAAAACCTGAGATCACACGAACTCTACCACCTAAATCAGATCTCTGGTGTAACACACAGCAATTCAGCAAATAAAAAGTGACACTGGAACAGAGCAAAAGTGCAAACACAACTGAGCACAAATGCAGCGCCAGGCCCCAAAAGGGGACCAGGCTGAAGTCTACTGCAAGGCAGCAAACCAACAAGGAAAATCCAACCAGAGGAAAAAAAACAGCAAATAACTTATCTGAATGAAAGCAGGAATGCAAGCTGAGCTCCAAGCAAGACCTGAAGAACAATTGATTACCGGTAAGGCTGCTGGGAGTTCAGGTCACTTATATCAGACCATTCGGATCCAGATGAAAGCCATTCAGCAATTAGTTCATTACCTCAGCAACCACAAGAGGGAGCCCCAGCTCCTTAGTCGCCTCCAACGTATTCACAACAGTTAGAGTTGGTGGCTAAAGTTAGGATTAGGGTTAGGGTTGGGATTAGGGTTAGGGGTGTGTTAGGGTTAGGTTTGTGGTTAGGGTTATGGTTAGGGTTGGGACTAGGGTTAGGTGTGTGTTGGGGTTACGGTTGGAGTTATAATTGGGGGGTTTCCACTGTTTAGGCACATCAGGGGCTCTCCAGATGTGACATGGCGTCTGATCTCAATTCCAGCCAATTCTGTGCTGAAAAAGTCAAACGGTGTTTCTTCCCTTCTGAACTCTGCCATGCGCTCAAACAGTAGTTTACCCCCTTATATGGGGTATCAGGGTACTCAGAGAAATTGCACTATAACTCTTGGAGTCCAATTTCTTCTGTTAGCCTTGGGAAAATAAAAAATTGGGGGCGAAAATATCATTTTTGTAAAAAAAATGATTTTTTTTGTTTTTACGGCTGTATGTTATAAACTTCTGTGAAGCACTTGGGGCATCATAGCGTTCACCACACATCTAGATAAGTTCCTTAGGGGGTCTATTTTCCAAAATGGGGTCACTTGTGGGGGGTTTAGGCACATCAGGGGCCCTCCAAATCGACATGACGCCTGCAGACCATTACATCAAAGTCTGCAATCCAAAACGTCACTACTTCCCTTCCGAACCCATACGTGTGCCCATACAGTAATTTTCTCCTACATATAGGGTTTCAGCATACTCAGGACAAATTGGACAAGAATTTTTGGGGTCCAATTTCTCCTGTTACCCTTGAGAAAATAAAAATTGGAGCCGAAAATATTATTTTTGTGGAAAAAAATTATGATTTTTTATTTTTATGGCTCTACATTATAAACTTCTGTGAAGCACTTGGGGGTTCAAAGTTCTCCCCACACATCTAGATTATTTCCTTGGAGGGGGTCAATTTACCAAAATGGGGTCACTTGTGGGGGGTTTCCACTGTTTAGACACATCTGGGGCTCTCCAAATGCGACATGACACCCGCAGACCATTCCATCAAAGTCTGCAATCCAAAACATCACTACTTCCCTTCCGAGCCCCGACATGTGGCCATACAGTAGTTTTCTCCCACTTATAGGGTATCAGCGTACTCAAGACAAATTGGACAACTTTTGGGGTCCAATTTCTCCTGTTACCCTTGTGAAAATAAAATATTGGGGGCGAAAAAATCATTTTTGCAAAAAAAAATAGATTTTTTATTTTTACGCTGTACGTTATAAACTTCTGTGAAGCACTTCGGGGTTCAAAGTGCTCACCACACATCTAGATAAGTTCCTTGGGGGTCTATTTTCCAAAATGGGGTCACTTGTGGGGGCTTCCACTGTTTAGACACATCAGAGGCTCTCAAAAAGCGAGATGGCGTTCAGCCAATTCTGCGTTGAAAAAGTCAAACAGCGCTCCTTCCCTTCCGAGCTCTGCCATGCACCCAAACAGTGGTTTACCGCCACATATGGGGTATCAGCGTACTCATGACAAATTGCACAATAACTTTTGGGGTCTTATTACCCTTGGGAAAATAAAAATTGGTGTGAAAAGATCATTTTTGTAAAAAATATATGATTTTTTAATTTTACGGCTCTACGTTATAAACTTGTGTGTAGCACTTTGGGGTTCACATTGCTCACCACAGATCTAGATAAGTTCCTTAGGGGGTCTATTTTCCAAAATGGGGTCACTTGTGGGGTTTCCGCTGTTTATGCACATTAGGGGCTCTCCAAATGCAACATGGCGTCCAATCTCAATTCCAGCCAATTTTGGTTGGAAAAAGTCAAATGGTGCTCCTTCCATTCCAAGCTCTGCCGTGCGCCCATACAGTGGTTCTCCCCCACATATGGGGTATCATCGTACTCAGGATAAATTGGAAAACAACTTTTGTGGTCCAATTTCTCCTGTTACCCTTGGAAAAATATAAAAATTGGTGACTAAAATATAATTTTTGTGGGAAAAGAATAGGATTTTTTATTTTCATGCCCGGACATTATAAACTTGTGTGAAGCACTTTGGGGTTCAAAGTGCTCACCACAGATCTAGATAAGTTCATTAGGGGGTCTAGTTTCCAAAATGGGGTCATTTGTTGGGGGTTTCCACTGTTTAGGCACATCTGGGGCACTGTAAACTGAACATGACCCCATCAACGTCTGCATTCCAAAACGTTATTACTTCCTTTTCAAGCCCTGCCGTGCGCCTAAACAGTTTCCCCCCCCACAAATGGGGTATCAGCGTACTCAGTAAAATTGGACAACAACTTTTGGGGTCCAATTTCCTTGGGAAAAATAAAAAATTTGGGACTAAAGAATTAATTAAAAAATTATTTTTGTGGAAAATTGCTTTTGTTTTTTTTCACACCCAGGCATTATAAACTTTTGTGAAACACTTAGGGGTTCAAAGTGCTCACAACAGATCTAGGTCAGTTCTATAGGGGGTCTAGTTTACAAAATGGTGTCACTTGTTGGTGGTTTCCACTGTTTAGGCGCATCAGGGGCTCTCCAAACGCGGCATGGCGTCCAATCTCAATTCCAGCCAATTTTGGTTTGAAAAAGTCAAACGGCGCTCCTTCCCTTATGAGCTCTGTCGTGTGCCCAAACAGTGGTTTTCCCCCACATATGGGGTATCGGCGTACTCAGGAGAAATTGCTTAACAGCTTTACCTGTCCATTTCTATGGTCTGGCAAACATTTCCCCCTGGGGGGTACACATCAACATACTGTGTAAAAAAAATTTTTATGGACACCATAAACACCCTTGAAACAGTAACATGGTTTTGTACACAGTTACAGGTGGGAAGATGCAGGTGTTTTGAAGAAATATGGTGGACGAGTCATTGGATGAAGTGATCAGGAAAAGGGTCATGGTGACCGCAGGATTGGGAAAGGACAGGATTAATTACAGGGGAGCTATGGGAGGTTTGAGATCCAGGATCAAGCCTACAATGATTAGTTTTTTACCCACCACCAGTTACCAGAATGCGTTTGATGCTCATCATAACATAGTTGTAACAGATGTGCGTCTGAGGCTCAGCCTAAAAGATGCCAGTGAGAAATAGGTTGCCAAAGATGTACGTGTCTGTATAAAGGGTACAGTGTTGACGGTAAATGAAACAACCTGCTGGATGCTCGTGCAAAAAAAAGTTTAAAGAGGAGTGCACTGGCCATAACTGTCAACACACACGTGCCAAAACATTCTTCATCTTCACCCATACATATTACCAAGAACATCCACATTTCACATCCGCAAAAGATTTTTCCAATATATGGACGATGAAGGTTTGGATGACGACTTGGAACTTTGCAAAATTCCCACCAAGAAGATGAAGATCACAGCTGCCCACAAATATTATATTTTCACATGATCTGCTGCCCTCTGGTTTTTATGTGTGTTTGACAGATGTTTTTATCACAGACAGAAATATAATTGCAAACATATGAGTAACAAAAGCTTATATTGACAGTTAGAATGAGTTAATGCAGCAAGTCAATATTTGCAGTGTTGACCCTTCTTCTTCAGGACCTCTGCAATTCTCCCTGGCATGCTCTCAATCAACTTCTGGACCAAATCCTGACTGATAGCAGTCCATTCTTGCACAATCAATGCTTTCATTTTGTCAGAATTTTTAGGTTTTTGTTTTTCCACCCGTCTCTTGATGATTGACCACAAGTTCTCAATGGGATTAAGATCTGTGGAGTTTCCAGGCCATGGACCCAAAATCTCTATGTTTTGTTCCCTGAGCCATTTAGTTATCACCTTTGCTTTATGTCAAGGTGCTCCATCATGCTGGAAAAGGCATTGTTGATCGCCAAACTGCTCTTGGAGGGTTGGGAGAAGTTGCTCTTGGAGGACATTCTGGTACCATTTTTAATCCATGGCTGTGTTTTTAGGCAAGACTGTGAGAGAGCCGATTCCCTTGGCTGAGAAGCAACCCCACACATGAATGGTTTCAGGATGCTTAACAGTTGGCATGAGACAAGACTGGTGGTAGCGCTCACCTTGTCTTCTCCGAATGAGGCGTTTTCCTGATGTCCCAAACAATCGAAAAGGGGATTCAGCAGAGAAAATACCTTTACCCCAGTCCTCAGCAGTCCACTGCCTGTACCTTTTTGCAGATTATCAGTCTGTCCATGATGTTTTTTCTGGAGAGAAGTGGCTTCTTTGCTGCCCTCCTTGAGACCAGGCCTTGCTCCAAGAGTCTCCGTCTCACAGTGCGTGCAGATGCACTCACACCTGCCTGCTGCCATTCCTGAGCAAGCTCTGCACTGCTGGTAGCCCGATCCCGCAGCTGAAACACTTTTAAGAGACGGTCCTGGCACTTGCTGGTCTTTCCTGGGCGCCCTGGAGCCTTTTTGGCAAACAATGGAACCTCTCTCCTTGAAGTTCTTGATGATGCGATAGATTTTTGACTGAGGTGCAATCTTTCTAGCTGTGATACTCTTCCCTGTTAGGCCATTTTTGTGCATTGCAATGATGACTGCACGTCTTTCTTTAGAGATAACCATGGTTAACAGAAGAGAAACAATGATGCCAAGCACCAGCCTCCTTTTAAAGTGTCCAGTGGTGTCATTCTTACTTAATCATGACAGATTGATCTCCAGCCATGTCCTCATCAACACCCACACCTGTGTTAATGGAGCAATCACTGAAAAGAGGTTAGCTGGTCCTTTTAAGGCAGGGCTGCAATGATGTTGAAATGTGTTTTGGGGGATAAAGTTCATTTTCTAGCCAAATATTGACTTTGCAAGTAATTGCTGTTAAGCTGATCACTCTTTATAACATTCTGGAGTATATGCAAATTGCCATTAGAAAAAGTGAAACAGTAGACTTTGTAAAAATTAATATTTGTGTCATTCTCAAAACTTTTGTCCATGACTGTATTTGCTCTTCCTGTCCAACCCTATAATTTTTTTCAAATTAATATTTATTTGGACTCCTTATTGGATGGGGGGTTAGTCACAAGAAACGATAGGTAAACTCTGCTGAGAAAAGAAAGAGGCTAAGTCTTCAGCAGAAATGGGAGTAGAGGGAGGAGGTGCTAGGGACAGAGTACAGAAATGAAAGTTTTGAAAAGCTGTTTATGGTTGTGAGACTGGGAGGATATGAGAGATGAGAAATATTTTTTTTCCATACAGAGCGTGTACTTGAAGCTGTTGATGGCCTGCTTGTATGTGATTAAGTGCTCGGCAGAACGGGATCTCTTCCATTTACACTCAACGACCTTGGAAGCCCGTTTCAGTTCTTTGGTCAGGCTGGTCAGCCAGGGTTGCCTGTTGATTGTACGAGCTTTGATGTGCATAAGGGGGGTGTCCATATCGAGTGCTGCTGTTATTATGGTGTAATATAAAGTGCCAGCAGCATTGGTGTCATTTAAGGAAGCTATGTCATTAAGAGGGAGAAGGTGTTAGGGTTCGATTTCCCGCTGCTGCACAAGGGGAGTCTCGAACCCGTCCCGCTGCGGTCTCCCATTCATCTCCGGCCGCAGTGGAGCCTGCTCAGCAGAGGCGTCGGTCCAGGTGTCTTGCCCACTCCACTACTGGGCAGTGTCTTGTTGTTGCCTTTCCTGGATCTGCTATTATAGTCAATGCTGGAGCAGACGTCTTTGGGACTAAGTACTGCATTTTCCCTTCTGAGCATGCCCAGAGTGAGATCTCTCATTGGAGATCAGGGGTCACATGCTCAGGTACTGCAGCAGCTCCTATTGGCCCGCCAGTAAGGCCCTGTTACTACGAGTCTTCTGGAACAGGCTTCTCATTGGTCCTTGTTCCTGGAAGGTCCTGTGGCTGTTGCTATAAAAGGGTAGCATGGCTGGGCCGCCATGCGCTAATATCAACCATTGTATGCTATGCGCCAGTGTGGTCATGCGTGTGTGTGGTTAGGGACCCGGCTGAAATAAGCCACTAGAATACCGACTTAATCGTTGAGGAGTTTGGTGTGCTAGCTGGTCAGGGTCGGTGTCCTAGATGCCCTAGATTACCGGCATAACCGGTGAGGAGTTTGATTGCCGTATTCAGGGTCTGGCGTTCAGACGCCATAGATTGCGGGTGACTCCCGCGAGGACATTAGCGCATGACCACGTATTATGCTCGCTTAGCAATTATCCGTGTACCCGAGAGCCTGACAGGACACGGTACTTTTTCTCAGCGGCTCTGTGACGTAACAGGGTTCGCTTTTGACGCTAGACAGCGCCCTAGCGTTTTACTTTGCGGCTCACTGAAGTTAAGTGAGTTCGCACCTATCGCCATATAGCGCTGTGGCATCCCGTTAGCGGCTCTGGGATTAACAGAGTTCGCACTTACTGCCACAACGCGCTACGGCGTTTATTTTTGCGACTCTGCGGGATAACAGAGTTCGCTACTTTCGCCATCTTATTAGCAGCGGGCTTCGCCTGCACGGTGGACCCGGGCTGCGAACGCACCTCTCTATTATATCTATTAGGTGCGTTCCGCAGACCCTAACATAATATTAGCGCCAGGGTCTGGCTAGTAAAATGGCGGATGACCAGCGTCTAAGGCAGAATATCCAGCAGCTGGAGGGAAGGTTGGCGGCTCTTGAGCGCACAACCTCAGCTGTGGATATTACCGCAGTCGCTGTTCAGGCTGCTAGTGTGGCTGCAGCCAGTTTGTCCTCTGCTACCTCTGTCCCTACATTATCCCACCTCCCGCTTCCTGACAAGTTTGCCGGTGACAGCAAGCAATGTCGGGGATTCGTGAGTCAGTGCTCTATACAGCTCGAGCTTCTGGCTGCACGTTTCCCCACGGACCGGGCACAAGTGGGTTTTGTACTGTCTCTACTCTCGGGCAGAGCGTTGGAGTGAGCAACACCGCTGTGGGAGCGTGACGATCGTGTGGTGCGGAGTGCTCCTCGGTTTTTGGAGGCTCTGAAAAAGGTCTTTTTAGGACCTCAGGTCACGCACGATACGGCACTCCAACTACTGACAATGTCACAGGGCTTGTCCATGGTCAGCCAGTTCTCAGTCCAATTTCGGACTTTGGCCTCTGAATTAGAGTGGCCAGATAAAGTACTTATTCCAGTGTTCTGGAGAGGACTGGCAGACCATGTAAAGGACGCTTTGGCTACCAGGGAGATTCCTGCCACACTGGAGAAACTCATTTCTATATCTACCCGCATCGACCTCCGTTTTCACGAGCGGAGGTTAGAGCGGACCCAGTGTAGGCAGAGGTTTCGGATGGCACCCACCTTTGTCAAACCTCTGGAATTTCCCGTTCGGGCGTCTGACTCCCCAGAGACCGTGGAGAATACTCGAGTGGGATCTAAGTCTCGGACCACTCGAGTATCCGTGGTCTGTAGAGTGTGTCAGCAGTCAGGACATTATGCCAACCGATGTCCCCAGCGAATAAGTAAACGGTCATGTTCCGTGACCATGGGTGCAGGGTCATTAGACGCGAGGGATTTTGCTCCGAAGATGCTCCTTAAAGGGTTAATCTCTCTAGGTTCATCCACCCTTCCCGCCAAGCTTTGTGTGGACTCTGGGGCAGAGGGAAATTTTATGTCCTCCTCCTTTGCCTCTCGCTATTCCATACCGCTGGTGACGCTCGCCGAACCAATATCGGTGAGAGTGTTGAATGGAGCAATCCTGCCCTCACAAATCACCCACCAGACTGTCACTCTACCTCTGTCTATGTCTCCTTCACATCAGGAGAATATATCCCTTTTTGTCCTTCCTGAGGGAATAGATGAGGTTTTGTTGGGATTACCCTGGCTTCGCCACCACTCTCCCCATATTGAGTGGTCCTCTGGGAGAATACTGGGTTAGGGTGATCATTGCAGAGACAAATGTCTCAGAGAGGACGTTCAGGTTTCCACAACGGAGATACCCATAGATCTTGATTTCCTTCCCAAGGTTTATCGGTCATACGCAGACGTATTCTCCAAAAAGGCAGCGGAGACTCTGCCGCCTCATCGCCCTTATGACTGTCCTATAGACCTCTTGCCTGGAACGGAGCCCCCTCGGGGAAGAGTGTATCCTCTCTCTCTTCCTGAGACGGAGGCCATGTCACAATACATCCAGGAAAATCTGGTCAGAGGGTTTATTAGGAAGTCAGTGTCACTAGCAGGGGCAGGATTTTTCTTTGTGCAGAAGAAGAATGGAGAATTACGACCGTGTATAGACTATAGGGGTCTTAACGCCATTACCGTTAAGAACAAATATCCTTTGCCCCTAATATCTGAGCTCTTTGATAGGCTCCGGGGAGCAAGGGTATTTACTAAGCTGGATCTTCGTGGTGCCTATAACCTGATCCGCATCCGTGAGGGGGACGAATGGAAGACGGCGTTCAATACCAGAGATGGACATTACGAATATCTTGTGATGCCCTTCGGGCTCTGTAATGCTCCAGCCGTCTTCCAAGATTTCGTAAATGACATCTTCCGGGACATGCTTGCCACCTCTGTGGTAGTCTATCTGGATGACATTCTCATCTTTTCTCCAGATATGGACACCCACCGGAGAGATGTTTGCAGGGTCTTCGACCTCTTGCGGGCAAATTCCTTATATGCGAAGTTGGAGAAGTGTGTGTTTGAGCAGGAGTCTTTGCCATTCCTGGGCTATATCATCTCCACTCAGGGATTGGCTATGGATCCTGCCAAACTACAGGCTGTAATGGATTGGCAAGAACCCCACTCTCTTAAAGCGGTGCAGCGCTTTATGGGGTTCATTAATTACTATCGCCAATTCATTCCCCACTTCTCTACTTTGGTTGCTCCCTTGGTAGCCTCACCAAGAAAGGAGCCAATCCCAAATTGTGGTCAGAGGAGGTCTCCAAGGCCTTTACTTCAATCAAGTCCCATTTTGCTAGCGCTCCTATCCTACATCGTCCCGAGGTTGATAAGCCTTTTATATTGGAGGTAGATGCCTCGTCCGTTGGTGCTGGAGCAGTCCTTTTTCAAAAGGATGCTCAAGGTCGTAAACATCCTTGCTTCTTCTTCTCCAAGACCTTCACACCTGCGGAGAGGAATTATTCCATTGGGGATAGGGAGTTGCTATCCATGAAGTTGGCCTTTTCTGAGTGGAGACATCTCCTGGAGGGGGCTCGCTTTCCCTTCCAAGTGTTCACTGACCACAAAAATTTGGTCTATTTACAGACCGCCCAGCGGCTAAATTCCCGTCAGGCCAGATGGTCCCTGTTCTTCTCCCGATTCCATTTCACCCTCCATTTTCTCTCAGGGGAGAAGAACATTCGTGCTGATGCTCTGTCTCGCTCCGTGGTGTCCTCTGAGGAGGTGGAGGAGGAGCCTCGGCTGATTGTCCCACAGAGAGCCTAAGAACTGTGGCCCCCGGTTTCGCTTGAGTCTGTGCCTCCGGGCAAGACTTTTGTGCCCATCAATTTGCGACCGGAGGTTCTCTCTTGGGCACACTCGTCCAGGGTGGGTGGACATTTTGGGGCAAAGAGGACATCTGAGTTGCTGGCGAGGACATACTGGTGGCCACATATGGTCCGTGACGTCAGGGAATACGTTCAGGCATGCGTCTCCTGCGCCAAGAATAAGTCCCCTCGACAACGGCCAGCTGGGTTACTCTTTCCTTTACCGGTGGCAGACAGGCCCTGGGAGATGGTCGGGATGGATTTTGTGGTTGGCTTACCCAAGTCTCGGGGCTGCACCATCATCTGGGTGATAACCGACCACTTCTCCAAAATGGTGCACTTGGTGCCGTTACCACGGTTACCGTCTGCACGGGCCTTGGCAGCATTATTCATTAGGCATATTTTCCGCCTACACGGTATGCCAGACAAAATTGTTAGTGATCGAGGTCCCCAGTTTGCTCTCGGTTCTGGAGAGAGCTGTGTCGTTTACTCGGCATTGAGTTGAATCTCTCCTCTGCATACCATCCCGAGACGAATGGGTTGGTAGAGAGGGCCAACCAGACCTTGGTCACATACTTGCGACATTTTGTCTCTGCCAGGCAGGATGACTGGGCATCCTTGCTACCGTGGGCTGAGTTTGCTCTAAATAATGCTGTGGCTGACTCCACCGGAGAGACTCCATTCCTCCTGAACTACGGTCAGCATCCGCGGGTACCAGTGCCTATGCCCGTGTCTTCCGCCGATTCCAGGGTGGCAGACTGGGCTGTGGAGGCACGGGACATTTGGGACCGCACTCAGGATGCCATTCAGGCCTCCAAAGAGAGGATGAGGTCTTCGGCCGATGCCCATCGGCGCCCCGCTCCTACGTTTGCTCCGGGTGACCTAGTGTGGCTTTCTGCCCGAAACATCAGGCTACGGGTAGAGTCCACCAAGTTGGCACCTCGCTTTTTGGGCCCCTTTAAAGTTCTTGAGCAGGTGAACCCGGTAGTTTACCGCCTAGCCCTTCCGCCTCGCCTTGGTATCACTGACACCTTTCACGTGTCCCTCTTGAAACCCGTGGCCATTTCCCGGTTTTCCGAGTCATCTGCTGGGACGTCGGGTTCATCTACGACGATCATGAGGAGAACGCCATTGTTGGGTGCAAGGTGGTACGAGGCAAAAAATTTTATTTGGTGGATTGGAGGGATTATGGGCCTGAGGATAGATCCTGGGAGCCTGCCGAGCATGTTCACGCTCCGCAGCTCATCGCTGCCTTTGAGCGCAGCGAGGCCCAGAGAAGGGGGGCCCAAGGAGGGGGGGTAACGTTAGGGTTCGATTTCCCGCTGCTGCACAAGGGGAGTCTCGAACCCGTCCCGCTGCGGTCTCCCATTCATCTCCGGCCGCAGTGGAGCCTGCTCAGCAGAGGCGTCGGTCCAGGTGTCTTGCCCACTCCACTACTGGGCAGTGACTTGTTGCTGCCTTTCCTGGATCTGCTATTATAGTCAATGCTGGAGCAGACGTCTTTGGGACTAAGTACTGCATTTTCCCTTCTGAGCATGCCCAGGTGAGATCTCTCATTGGAGATCAGGGGTCACATGCTCAGGTACTGCAGCAGCTCCTATTGGCCCGCCAGTAAGGCCCTGTTACTACGAGTCTTCTGGAACAGGTTTCTCATTGGTCCTTGTTCCTGGAAGGTCCTGTGGCTGTTGCTATAAAAGGGTAGCATGGCTGGGCCGCCATGCGCTAATATCAACCATTGTATGCTATGCGCCAGTGTGGTCATGCGTGTGTGTGGTTAGGGACCCGACTGAAATAAGCCACTAGAATACCGACTTAATCGGTGAGGAGTTTGGTGTGCTAGCTGGTCAGGGTCGGTGTCCTAGATGCCCTAGATTACCGGCATAACCGGTGAGGAGTTTGATTGCCGTATTCAGGGTCTGGCGTTCAGACGCCATAGATTGCGGGTGACTCCCGCGAGGACATTAGCGCATGACCACGTATTATGCTCGCTTAGCAATTATCCGTGTACCCGAGAGCCTGACAGGACACGGTACTTTTTCTCAGCGGCTCTGTGACGTAACAGGGTTCGCTTTTGACGCTAGACAGCGCCCTAGTGTTTTACTTTGCGGCTCACTGAAGTTAAGTGAGTTCGCACCTATCGCCATATAGCACTGTGGCATCCCGTTAGCGGCTCTGGGATTAACAGAGTTCGCACTTACTGCCACAACGCGCTACAGCGTTTATTTTTGCGACTCTGCGGGATAACAGAGTTCGCTACTTTCGCCATCTTATTAGCAGCGGGCTTCGCCTGCACGGTGGACCCCGGGCTGCGAACGCACCTCTCTATTATATCTATTAGGTGCGTTCCGCAGACCCTAACAGAAGGGACTCGGAGAGTGAGTATAAATTGAGGTGTTGAAATATGCAGCCAACGCCCCACAAGCCACAATGATTAATTCCCACATTTCTCATCTGCGCTCGAAATGTTGCCTATTAGGCTATTGGAGACGGAAGCTTTCCGCAACCTGACGATGATGGCTGTCCCAAGGTACTCATTTTTCCCAGCCGCCACAATTTCTCCTGTTATGCCGTACCGGCATTACACAAGCACGGGTCCCACAACATTACCCGTGCCCTCCCCAATGCTGTTACTGGGAAAGTCCACCTAACCACAGACACGTGGACAAGTGCTTGTGGCCAGGGACGGTACATCTCTTTGATGTCACACTGGGTTAACACAGTGGAAGCTGTGACCCAGTTGGACCTTGAGAGACCATGTCACAGATGTATGGAGGAGACAGGTTGTGGATGGCTTTGTATGTCATACTTAGGGTTTTAAACTGTAGCCTCTGCACAATAGGAAGCCAGTGAAGGGCCTGGCAGGGATGAGAGGAGGTGTAATAACTTTACTTTGGATGGAACACGTCCTCTCAAGGCCGAGGATTGTGGGCACTGCATCAATCAGGGTTGTCCCCACAGTCTACAGCTTCTGCAACTCCACCTCCTCATCTTCAGCCTCCATCTCCCAATTGACCACATCAGTCACAAGCTGGAAGCACTGCAGCACTGCCTCAGCCAAGCTGCCACAGGCTGTGCTAAAGCTAATATGCTTAGGTGACAAGCCGCACAATGCTGAAGAGTTGTGGACATCTCTGAAAGAGCAGGCCGATCTGTGGCTGACACCGTTGAACCTACAGCCAGGCATGGTCGTGTGTGACAATGGCAGGAACCTAGTGGTGGCTCTGAGGCATGGCGAGCTCACACACGTACAGTCAGGGCCAGAAATATTTGGACAGTGACACAATTTTCGCGAGTTGGGCTCTGCATGCCACCACATTGGATTTGAAATGAAACCTCTACAACAGAATTCAAGTGCAGATTGTAACGTTTAATTTGAAGGGTTGAACAAAAATATGTGTTAGAAAATGTAGGAATTGTACACATTTCTTTACAAACACTCCACATTTTAGGAGGTCAAAAGTAATTGGACAAATAAACATAACCCAAACAAAATATTTTTATTTTCAAAATTTTGTGGCGAATCCTTTGGAGGCAATCACTGCCTTAAGTCTGGAACCCATGGACATCACCAAACGCTGGGTTTCCTCCTTCTTAATGCTTTGCCAGGCCTTTACAGCCGCAGCCTTCAGGTCTTGCTTGTTTGTGGGTCTTTCCCTCTTAAGTCTGGATTTGAGCAAGTGAAATGCATGCTCAATTGGGTTAAGATCTGGTGATTGACTTGGCCATTGAAGAATGTTCCACTTTTTTGCACTCATGAACTCCTGTGTAGCTTTGGCTGTATGCTTGGGGTCATTATCCATCTGTACTATGAAGCGCCGTCCAATCAAGTTTGCAGCATTTGGCTGAATCTGGGCTGAAAGTATATCCCGGTACACTTCAGAATTCATCCGGCTACTCTTGTCTGCTGTTATGTCATCAATAAACACAAGTGACCCAGTGCCATTGAAAGCCATGCATGGCCATGCCATCACGTTGCCTCCACCATGTTTTACAGAGGATGTGGTGTGCCTTGGATCATGTGCCGTTCCCTTTCTTCTCCAAACTTTTGGCTTCCCATCATTCTGGTACAGGTTGATCTTTGTCTCATCTGTCCATAGAATACTTTTCCAGAACTGAGCTGGCTTCTGGAGGTGTTTTTCAGCAAATTTAACTCTGGCCTGTCTATTTTTGGAATTGATGAATGGTTTGCATCTAGATGTGAACCCTTTGTATTTACTTTCATGGAGTCTTCTCTTTACTGTTGACTTAGAGACAGATACACCTACTTCACTGAGAGTGTTCTGGACTTCAGTTGATGTTGTGAACGGGTTCTTCTTCACCAAAGAAAGTATGCGGCGATCATCCACCACTGTTGTCTTCCGTGGGCTCCCAGGTCTTTTTGGATTGATGAGTTCACCAGTGCTTTCTTTCTTTCTCAGGATGTACCAAATTGTAGATTTTGCCACTTCTAATGTTGTAGCAATTTCTTGGATGGGTTTTTTTCTGTTCTTGCAGCTTAAGGATGGCTTGTTTCACCTGCATGGAGAGCTCCTGTGACCACGTTTCCTTCACAGCAAAACCTTCCAAATGCAAACACCACACCTCAAATCAACTCCGGCCCTTTCATCTGCTTAATTGAGAATGACATAACAAAGGGATTGCCCACACCTGTCCATGAAATAGCCTTGGAGTCATTTGTCCAATTACTTTTGGTCCCTTTAAAAACAGGGTGGCACATGTTAAGGAGCTGAAACTCCTAAACCCTTCATCCAATTTTAATGTGGATACCCTCAAATGAAAGCTGAAAGTCTGAACTTCAACTGCATCTGATTTGTTTTGTTTCAAATTCATTGTGATAATGTCTAGAACCAAAATTAGATAAATGTTGTCTCTGTCCAAATATTTATGGACCTAACTGTACCATGCCTCGACCATGTGCTTCACCTAGATGTTCAAGGTTTTCTCCATAGCTACCCAGAGCTGCCTAATCTTCTTGGGAAGTACGCTGCCTGTGTGCCCATTTTATAAAGTCAGCTAAAGCTTCAGCTGCCCGTGCTCTGCTACAGCAGCGTTTGCAGCTTCAGGCTCACCGACTGGTGTGTGATGTGACTCCCCACGCACTGGAACTCTACACTGCTGATGTTGGAAAGGATTTGGGAGCAGAAGAGGGCAGTTGATGACTAAAAGTATCAACAAGGCCATCGGTATTCAGTTCAGTTCCACACATAAGACCTCTGCAGTGGACATGGATGTCAGACTTATGTACCATCCTACAAAACTTTGAGGAATCCACCAAGATCGTGAACATCGATGACACCATAATTATCGTCAACATCCTGCTTCTCTGTGTTCTCATAATAAGAATCATTATGTATAGAGTGAAAACATATTCCGCAGTACTTAACAGTTCGACATTTTCAAACACAATAATCTAAACTAAGTAGCAGCGCTAACAATTATATAATAATTAAATCTAAATAAAACAACTCTGCTCATGAGAGCTTACAACAATCTACAATGAGGTGGGGGATACAAACTACAGGTTTATATTTACAAGTATGTATCTACAGTACAATCCGTATTTACAATCTGCATTTACCGTCTGGCACGCATGGCTGAATTTAGGTTACGCAGCCTATGCGTTATCAAAATTTGGGGTGACAAGCAATACTGATTGGTGACACTTCTAAACCCACGCTACAAGGAGAAATTTATATCTCTTATTCCCTAGGCAGACAGATGTACTAAAATGTTGCACTACCAGAGGGCCCTTCTTGTGGAATTATTAAAAAACATTCCCATCTGAAAATGCTGGTAGCAGATGTCACAGTTTGTTGGACAACCAAGGAGTACAGGTGAGAGACCCAACTCAAATGCAGCAGAGGCAGTGGAACACTGGCATAGTACTGGGAGAGTTTTATCAGACCTTCTCATCGCCTTGGCCCTGAGGCACAGGGTACTCTCAAATGGACTGCAAAGTTTTGGATGATGCTGAGGGTCTACCTTGATGAGCGTACCAACGTCCTCTGAGATTACTCTGTGCCTTATATTTATTGTACATCCAAGGTGAACACGTGGCATGAACTGTCTCTCTCCTGCACACATATACTCGTGGGCTTGGAGTGCACGGCGCCTCGCTCATTGGCGATCTCCGGACACATGTGGCCTCAATCTCTCTGCAAGACCCACTGTTAGCGGCGGGAGCCGACAGGAACAGTCCTTTAGGGCGCCAGTGCTCTAAGGATGGAGCACGCTGCTCAGCCTCCTATGTGCTGCTTGTACCTGCCAAAACTCTCTGCTGTCATGAGCACATTCTCTTAGACTTGCCCCTTGCCTCTGGGTCAATGAGTCTGTCTGCTGCAGTACATCACAGAGCTATCGCTTCGGGTGCGTAGCTCGCTGCACCCTTGCTGCTTGCACGCTGACAGCGGGTGACTCGCTCCTGCTTCGTGTGCTTTTTCCCTCATCTTCTGGGTGGGTTCCTTGTCTATACATGCCCCCTCTTCCTGGGTAATGGGGCCTGTCCGTTACCCTATTCCTTCCCTCGGGAAACAGGGGACACAGTCTTGACAGTTCCGTACCCGGTGCAGCACAGATACCCAGAGCTCGGTGTTTCTGAGTCCATACATATCTGGCCAATTAGTTCTTTAACGCAAGCATCATAGAAGCAATGTGATCCAATTTTTAAGTGCAAATTGTACATTACATCCAGAACAGTTTCACTTTGAAGGACTTTGTGGCTCACATCAATGCACAACATGATACTAGTCTGATACTTCACAATTTTGGTGGTAAATCCTTTCAACACAGATGGTTGTGTGTGTTCTGAGTTCTGTAACATCATTTGGGTGATAATATAATAATTAATACCTATTTGCTTCATATTCAACATCTTCTTCAGCGTTAGGAATATAATGTTGGAAAAGTGAAAGCAAGTTGGTGAAGTAACTGGTAAGTCATTTGTGAAAGCAATTGTAGTCTATACTATTTCTCCATTGCGTTTGCAGCTAACCACCTCATTGAACTTATTAAGTTTCACCATGCTCTTCAATTGACATATCTTGAAATCCAGCCTAAATGGCAAAAATGCTAGCTTCTGTTCTAGCAACTGCAGGTACTACTATTTGACTTCATCGTCATACAAGTTGTCAGGAACACCGCACTATACTTGCTCACTGAGCCAGTGCGTGTGTCCTCAGTGAACAAACTGTGCTCAAAGATACCTGTAGAGCAGAGCAGCAGCAGGGAAGACGTGTGCTTCAGAGGACCAGGACCTGCAGCATGTGACTGCCAAGGGGCGGAGCCGGCCACAGGTCTCTCAGAGGAAGCAGTAGCAGATAGAGAATGCTTCAGGCCAGAGGACCTGAAGCACGTGACTGCTGGTGGGCGTGGCCTAAGCTCTGGAGAGCTATGAGGTGAAGGAAAACTCCTAGAAGGGTAACTACGGGACACAGTTACCAAGGGGCATATACAGAACGGATAATCAGGACATAGCCAAGGGGTCAAACACATAGAGGGCGACGAAGTACAAGAGGAGCAGGCAGAGCGTAATCAGAGAATAGCCAAGGGGATGGACACAGAGAGAGCGGCAAAGTACAAGAGGAACAGACAGAGTGGAGTCACAACATAGCCAAGGGTCATACACGTAGAGGGTAGCAGAGTACAAAAGGGACAGGCAAAACTCGAAACAGGGACACAGCCAAATCAGAACCAGACAGACAAAACGTAGCACAGGCACAAAGCACTGACACAAGCACAACAGAGTCAAACACACTCGGCCAAGGGTCAGAGTATAAGCGACAGAGGATGGCCCCACAATGAGGCTATAAAAAGCCTCCCAGAATCCCAGAGTGAGGCCATCCCAGTTAACCCTAAAACCACCCAATCCCAGAAACTTAGCAGACCATGACACAAGTTCTGTATCATTAGGTGATGGCTTGTCAGATTTCGGCCCAGGAACACCAAGCTTGGGTGGTTGCAAGTTCTTGCACTGTGCTCTTTTACGTGCTCTTGCTCTGGTTATTCCAGTCATGATTTAATCTAGAAGCTTTTGCCTTTGTAATCCGCTGACAGAGTACAACACCGCCCAAGTGTTCACCCTCTGCTCCTCATACTTTCAATCTGCACAGTAAATTACTTTAGGTAGAAGCTGATGGTGGTAGTAGTTGTTAAATTTGAGCCACAGTCATGAAGCAGCAGTAAGAATTTGAAACAGAAGTCTTTTTAATAAAGGTAATGGGTCAAATTATTCTTTGCAAACAGCACTAAACTGAGGTACGAGATTACACTAATGGTTAATGATTGCTGTGTACCTGCAGTCAGACAGATGTTAGTAACCTCTGGTTTTATTAAGTCTGAATATCTCTTCTTCAGCACTGTGCTCTATTTGTTCCCTGAGGTAATTCTCCCTCCTAGAAGTGTAATGGTATTCTTCCTCATAAGAAGACTATTAACACTAGGACTACTGGACTCGTGACCCCGCCTAGAACTACTGAAAGGAGTCATTTTGACTCCTTGCTTGTTTTCGTTTTTTTTAGAGTTTCATTTGTGGTTATTTATTAATAATTATATTTTTTGTAATGTATTATTATTGTGAGATCCAACAGTAATGCTTTTGATTGTTTTTTTTCTGCTTTTCTTATTTTCTACAGAAAATAACAATAATTATAATAGACGTTTTTCAAACATTTTTTTTTATTCAAGTGCACACATATAAACAACAACTGAAGAACAAAAAGCAGAGAAAATGTAGGTGGAGGAGCATAAAAATGAAAATATGGCGCAGAATTCACCTTCTAAACATTTGGTGTTTCGCATTTTAGGCATTGCCTTTGATTTATGGCAGTACATTGCCCACACAAAGACTTACCACAAGTCTTACAATTGCCGACAGATCTATTTTTCTTGCACTTTTCTTTGATCTGGCAAAATTTTGTTTGAACCATCACTTCTGAGCATGTAGAAACTTGGGACGTGGAACCCTTTTCCCTATCTGTGACATAAGGACCACTCAACTCTCTCACAAGCGTTTGCAAAAATGCCTTGCGTGACATTTTTTGGTGGGTTATCTCATTGAATATTATCCATGCATTTATACCCGCAAAGTCTAAGGCATTTTCAAATGCATGAACAGGCCATCTCCTTGTGCATGTTCGTGTGGTATATTTTCGTGCCATCTGATCCACTACATCTACTCCATATTTTGTTTCATTGTAAAACTTTACCGTTTCTGGAGTTTTTTTAGCGGAATCAGACGCAACAACAACATCTGGATGGACGGAACTCAAAATGACAACATTTTTGTTGGGCTTTCCTTGATATACTGTAAGTGTAAAATTGTCTTCATTTCTAAACACTTTAGTGTTGTACAATTCCTCTTTCATGGATTTTATTTCTTTAGGCACTTCTCGCCTTATCTTGTTCAGTGTTCCCACAATGGTTGTTCCTTTGCTTTTTAGCTGTTTAGCTAATTTTACTGAAGTAAAATAATTATCGGTTGTAACATTGCGACCTTTTTTCAAAAACGGGTCCAATAACTTCATTACCACATGGTCAGCTAAACGGTCCTCAGCACGGCGTGTGTCATCTTTGCCTAGATAAGGGAAGCCATTTGCCAGATATTTGCTCTCCTTATCAACAGCTAGCCAATATTTGTGGCCATATTTATCTGGTTTGGAAGGCATGTACTGCGTGAATGGACACCTAGTTTTGCTTGGGAAAAGTTGCTCATCCACTGTTATGTATGGGCCAGGTTTGTAACACGCAATACAATTTTCAATAAACCTGTCCCACACAGTAGAAAATAGAGCAAACTTGTCCGTTTGCAGTCTCTCCGATCGAGTAGATTTCTCATCAAATCTGAGAAACCTCATAATTTCAACAAAGCGGTCCCTAGACATTGTCGCTTTGCAAAACGGTATTCCCCAGTCATTACACCAAATACTGCTAATCGAGTGACGGTTCGTGCCAGATATTCCACGAGCATAGAATATCGCAATGAATGCATCTAGCTCATCAGATAGAGTAAACTGTAAATTATTGTTCCTGCATGCTTCTGCAAGCGTACAGTTCTTTATATGTGTCAATATATATGAATCAAAAAATAAACGCCAGTAAACAAGCTATTTTGTTCAGCATTACACAGTAATACAAGCAGGTAAAACACAAGTAAAATGTGAAAAGTTGACATGTAAATTGAACTACATCTATATGAACATCAGGGTAAATAAGACAGAGTGAAAAAATTATGCACAAAACTTTATAGCAACATTTAGTGACAAAAGGACCTCAAAATATAGTAGAGAGTCAAAATGACTCCCTTCATGTAGTTCTTGGTAAATTTTGAAAAAAACGCGCAAATTTTTCACCAAAATTATTTATTCTCACAAAATCTTTTTTCACATCATATTTGAGGAAAAGTCACCGAGTTTCAAGCCGGAATTCTGAAAAATGTAGTCACAGAAGAGAAATAAAAAACGAAAGGAGTCAAAATGACTCCATCAGTAGTTCTAGTGTTAACTCCCCTTTTCATGCCAGTCCACTTTTTAAGCTAAGACGTAATGGAACAAGTAGGTAACTCCTTCACCTACAAAATGGCCTCCTCCTACCATGAAGTCTGACCACCAACTGCCACTTCAAAGTTTAAAACTCTGTCCCAGGACTTGGCTCATCCCCCTTCTATGAAATGTTAGCTACAGTCATTGGCTACGTGCACAGACTCATTTTTCAAGAACCTTTTGCATATTCAAACAGAGCTGGATAACCTGATCAAGCCTGGGAAGAGAAGATGAACTCTTTTAGTGCTGCCTGTCAGCAGGTCTGACAATGAATTTAAAATGCCCAGTCCCCATAAACATTCACAGCATTTATATGAAACACACTATATATCCGGTATCCCATACAAATGGCCACTTTGTGGGATACCACAGAAGCACACAGCAAAAACAGTTCAATATAGGCCTGAAATACCACAATTTGTAGCCCACAGATAGATCAGGCATATGACGGAGATCCGAGATACCAGACTGTTCAATAATTGGTCTGTATTTTTAAAATCTTTACCCCAAAATAGTGTATAGAAATAGGGTAACAAACTGCAAATACAGTGGTATGTAGTCGTGAAATGCCACAATTTGTAGCCCACAGATAGATCAGGCCTCTGAGGGCAATATGTGGTCTGTATTTAAATTTTTTTAGAGGGATGCAGCAGTCTTGAAATTGCAAAACTTTTGAAGCATGGTCACCGAACAATCAAGCGTTTCAAGGCAAATAGCCAACAGGGTCGCAAGAAGCGTGTTGATAAAAAAGGCACAAAATAACTGCCCATGTATTGAGTATCAAAAAGCACAAGGTATGCCATACTCAGGGACATGACCAATGTAAGGAAGGCTGAAAAACGACCAGCTTTGAACAAGAAACATAAGATAAAACGTCAGTACTGGGTCAAGAAATATCTTAAGACTGATTTTTCTAAGGTTTTATGGACTGATGAAATAAGAGTGACTATTGATGGGCCAGATGGATGGGCCCGAGGCTGGATCAGTAAAGGGCAGAGAGCTCCACTCTTACTCAGACACCAGCAAGGTGGAGGTGGGGTACTGGTATGTGTAGCGTCGGCATCTCTGCCCTCTGCCAGGCAGGGACGCTGTTCCCCTGCGACAGCGTCCTCTGCCAGGCAGGGACGTCGCCCCCCTTACCTGCGCTCAGCGTCCTCCTTCCTTCCTGCTGGGGCCGCGCGCTCCTTCCCTGCTTCTGGACTTAGGGCGCGCGCCCGCGCCCTCCCCCGCTCTTAAAGGGGCCGCGCGCATCTTTCAAAAAAGGTCCCCGGCCAATGCCGGAGGACTCCTCCCTATATAAAGTACTTCCTCCTTAATGGAGGTGCCCGAGCAATGTTGTTGTTGCACTGTTTAACTCTGCTTCAGCCCTCAGGGTCCGTTACCAGTTACCTGCCTGTTTCCTGCCAGTTTCCTGTCTGCTACCTGCCCGCAAGCCTGCCTGGAGGTTCGGCCGTCACATGCGGTGACCATCGGCAATTCCAGAGACTCTCGCCTGCTCACTTGGGGGCGCTCATCAGCCATCTGCCTGCAAGCCTACCTGGAGGTTCGGCCATCACCTGCGGTGTCCATCAGGCTATTCCAGAGACTCTCGCCTGCTCACTTGGGGGCGTTCATCTGCCATCTGCCTGCAAGCCTACCTGGAGGTTCGGCCATCACCTGCGGTGTCCATCGGCTATTCCAGAGACTCTCGCCTGCTCACTTGGGGGCGCTCATCTGTCATCTGCCTGCTAGCCTACCGGGAGGCTCCACCATCTCAGGTCATATATACCTGTCCATTCAGAGACTACCCCGGTCCCTTGCCTGCCTGTCTATCCAGAGACTGCCCCGGTCACTTGCCGTGACTACCCGCCTGTTTGTCCAGAGACTGCCCCGGTCACTTGCCGTGACTACCTGCCTGTCCCTCCAGAGACTGCCCCGGTCACTTGCCGTGACTACCTGCCTGTCCCTCCAGAGACTGCCCCGGTCACTTGCCGTGACTACCTGCCTGTCCCTCCAGAGACTGCCCCGGTCACTTGCCGTGACTACCTGCCTGTCCCTCCAGAGACTGCCCCGGTCACTTGCCGTGACTACCTGCCCGTCTACCCAGAGACTGTCCCTGTCACTTGCCGTGACTTCCTGTCTGTCTCCCCGGGCGCCACCCGCTCCTTTACAAGGAAAGCCTCCTTGTATAATAAAGCTCAGAGGTTCCGCCTCCCAGACCCGTTACAGTATGGGCTGGTATCATCAAAGATGAACTTGTGGGACCTTTTGGGGTTGAGGATGGAGTGAAGTGCAACTCCCAGACCTACTGCCAGTTTCTGGAAGACACCTTCTTCAAGCAGTGATACAGGAAGAAGTCGGTGTCGTTCAAGAAAAAATGATTTTCATGCAGGACAATGCTCCATCACATGCATCCAAATACTCCACAGCGTGGCTGGCCAGTAAAGGTTTAAAAGAAGAAAAATAATGCATGCCCCGATTCACTGATCTGAACCCATAAGAACCTGTGGTCCCTCATAAAATGTGTTATCTAATGGGAGGGAAAACAGTACACCTCTCGGAACAGTGTCTGGGAGGCTGTGGTGGCCGCTACACGCAATGTTAATTGTAAACAGATCAAGCAACTGACAGAATCTATGGATGGAAGGCTTTTGAGTGTCATCGTAAAGAAAGGTGGCTATATTGGTCACTGATTTTTTTTTTTTTGAATGTCAGAAATGTTTATTTCTAAATTTTGTGTTGTTATATTGGTTTACCTCGTGAAAATAAGCAAGTGAGATGGGTATACATTTGGTTTTTATTAAGTCGCCTAATATTTCTGCACAGTAATAGTTACCTGCACAAAGAGATATCCTCCTAAGATAGCCAAATCTAAAAAAAACACCCACTCCAACTTCCAAAAATATTAAGCTTTGATATTTATGAGTCTTTTGGGTTGATTGAGAACATAGGTGTTGTTCAATAATAAAAAGAATCCTCTCAAATACAACTTGCCTAATAATTCTGCACACAGTGTACAATAGATTGTAGCACTGAAATGCCACAATTTGTAGCCCACAGACAGATCAGGCATCTGACAGAGATGCCACACTGTTCTATATGTGGACTGTAGTTTTAAATTTTTTACCCCAAAATAGTGTATACAAATAGAGTAACAGACAGAAAATACAGTGGAATGTAGCCCTAAAATGCCACAATTTTTAGCCCACAGATAGATAAGTCGTCTGATGGTGATACCAGACTGTTCAATATGTGGCCTGTATTTTTTTATTTTTGAACCCAAAATAGTCTATTGAACTAGGATAAGACACATATAGATTAGGCATCTCACGAAGATAGCCCGCTTTCAAATATTTGCCCTGTATTTTTTTTTTTGGCCAGCAAAATTGTGTCAATAAGTTGGCTATTGCACAACAAAAACAATTCTATGGAGGTCTGAAATTGCAAAATTTTTAGCACAATGATATGCGATCCATGTGGCGGACAAAACCCAGTGTAAAATATCTGCCCTGAAGCTAAATATTTTTGGGCAGCTAAATATTTTTAGGGCAGCAAAATGGTGTCAAAAAATTGTATAAGACACTTCTAATATTCTACAGTGCCACAAAAAAAATGCCAGATTTTTCTGCGCACTCAGATGTCATGCCTGGGATGGGCAGACCCGTTTAAAATAGCTGTATTTTCACAATGTACTATGAAAAGGATCTGGCTGTATTCTGCAGCGTCAACAAGCAAATAGGGAAAAAAAAGGGGTTATGGATTGCTTTGGAAAAAAATAATCAGGATTAAAAAGCTGCAAAATAAAAATTGCTGCCCACTGAGATTTAGGGCTGTGTATATATGGTCAATATATTTAAAAAGCAGCAGCAGACAGTAATGGAATGGACCCTCTTGATGTATGCAATGACGTATGCCACATAGAATACCTGTCTGTTACTGAGATCTATATACCCACATACAGTGCATGCATGCCTTACACTGATATGTATATACGCACATACACTACCTACCTAACTAGCACTGCAATCTACATACCCCGTAATTAGTCCTTAGAAGGACTGTTGATTAAGCTGGATTTATGTATTCTTTGATGGTATACATACCCTACCTTCTAAACCCCCAAATCTGACCCTATCTCAGCAGCAGCTCTCCCTACACTTGCTTATTCCAGAGCATACTGTGACGAGAATAGCGGCGCCAGGTCTCTTATACACCCGATGATGCTGTGTGGCCAGCCAATCACTGTAATACCACAACAAAGATGGCTGCGGCATTAGAGTGCATGGCATGCACTCCCTGCATGTAGATTGGCGCTCCAAAGAGCGCCAAAAATGCAGGGCATGCACCAGAACTCCCATCTAGCAAGCACGCAAATACTTGGTGCTCGCCGAGTACCGCGAGTACAGTGATGCTCTGGCGAGTAACGAGTATTACCAAGTACGTTCGCTGTAATCGTTGATTATCATGACCAGTTGAACTGTCCCCTACAAAAAATTATGTCAGTTATCAAAGGTTTATTTTATTGCTGAGAGTTCCTTGTTACCAATGTCATAACTTCTCTCGGCGAACAACAGTTTCTTGGAAAGGAATGCACACGGATGCCATTTACTTGGAGATGAACCCTGCCACAATACAGCCCAAATCCCCTCTTCTGATACGTCAACCTCATCAACAATGAATGGCTGAGTGACGTCAAGATGTATTAGAATCGGAGCAAAAGCAAATCATCTCTTTAAAGTAGCAAATGTCTCATTGGCTTTACTGGCCCATTTAAAAAAGTCCGTCCCTTTCCTGATCATATTCATCAGCAGTTTGGCCACTACTGAATAGTTCTTGATGAACTTATGGCAGTAATTGGCAAACCCTTAAAACCTTTGTAAAGTCTTTAAATCTTTAGGGCGATCCCAATCCAATACAACTCAGACATTCGTCAGATCTATACGAAAAATGGTGGATAGAGATGGGCGAACCCGAATAGTAGAGTTCATGTTCCATACTGGACATCTAATGCCCATGCACAGACCACGAAAACGGACTTCTAACTGCAGATGTATCTCTCAAATGACCTGAGTAAAATACCCCTATACCTGTAGGTATAGGTCAAAACAATTCATGTGGATTGAAACCCTTGTCCTGGATGTGCCGGGCGTCAATTGGATTAAGCAGACGAGGAAAAACGGGACTCCAGCTTCCATAAAATGAATGAAACTTTATTCGTGTAAATTACACATAAAACCTCCTGGTTCAAGATAGGAGTGCACTACATAGCACGGGCAATAGCGATGCGTTTCGACCTAGATGCGGTCTTTGTCACAGCTATCAACATGTCTAAGTGCTTCACATATATAGGATAGTTCAACCAATCACAATCAATGACTATAATCACATGTTAAAACAGGGTATTCCTATAATTAACTATTTAATCACACATCAAATGGGCATGAAACAAAAAAAAAAAACATTAAACATATAACCATTAGTTGAACTATGCCTTAGAGACAAATATACTGAAAACAATCTAATAATGGTATAAAATATCATTTCTTTTATTTAATCCTTTGGGATTTCTTGTATCAAGATTAAAGATCCAGAAGGCTTCTCTGGTCAGCAACGATCTTTTCCTATCGCCACCTCTCTTTGTGTTAAACACATGTTCAATACCTATAATGCACATAGTCTTAATTTCACCTTTATGACAATTAATAAAATGTTTGGATGCCATAGAAACATTTTTAGTTTCACAATTTTTATTTTTTATATCTCTCAGATGTTCTGAAATTCTGACTTTTAATTTTCTCGTGCACCCTACATAGATTAAATTGCATTCATTGCAAATAATTTGGTAGATAACATTTGTGGTGTTACAATTATAAAATCTTTTATATTAAGCACTTGCGTTTTATTTGCGTTATTGTAGGTTTTAGTGTTGGTGGCTAATTCACACATACCACATCTACTTTGACCGCATCTGAAAAAACCTTTCATTTTTAACCAATTAGTGTCAGCAGCTTTAGTTGCAAAGGAGCCTGGAGAAATGAAATCACCCGGATTAGGAGCTTTCCTAGCCACAATATTAACCCCTGGTTGGAGTATTTTTTCCAATGTTTCGTCCTCATATAAAATGGGGATATATCTTTGAATAATTCTTTTTATTTCATAGAATTGAGAACTAAATTGAATGCTAACAAATGATTTTGAATCCTCTTTATTTGTTCCCAAATATTTATTTTTATTTATATTGGGCTGCAATAGTTCTTTTCTATCACGTTTTAATGCTATATTGCGAGCTCTCTCAATGGTCCATAATGGATAGCCCCTAATTTTTAATTTATTCTCTATCATTCCAAATTCTTTGAACATGTCTTTTTCCTGAGAACAATTTCTTTGTGCCTTATAAACTCTCCCACCGGGATAGACTTAATCGTGTGTCTAGGATGGCCACTATTTGCATGCAGAATCGTATTACCTTTGATGGGTTTGGAAAAAGTACCTGAGATGATAGGAATGCCACTTTCACCACGCAAATTCAGATCAAGGAAAGAAATGTTATTCCTGTTAGCAACATATGTAAATTTGATATTCATTTCATTGTCATTGATATATCTGACAAATTCAGGTATGATAGATTCATTGCCTTCCCAGATAATCAAGGAATCATCAATGAATCTACCATACCACTTCAGAAATTTGGAAAAAGGATTATTTTCGTTGTAAATAGATCTTAACTCCCAGTATGCCATGGTTAAATTTGCAAGAGAAGGCAAGTATTTTGCTCCCATAGGAACTCCTGATTTTTGGAGAAATGCCTCACCATCAAAGGTGAAGAAATTATGTTGTATGAGAAAAAAAATGACATTTAGTAGATAATTGGTTAATTCTGCAGTGTAATTGCTATGATTTTTTAGAAAATATTCCAATGCTATCATAGCCAAATTATGAGGAATACTGGTATATAAAGAGACCACATCACAGCTTAACCAAATATCAATTTAATCAATTGGATTAAACCTGCACCACTGATCAAAAATGCTAAAATAACCACCTTAATTTTGCTAAAATGGATCTCAGCCGTTAAAAAGAATTGTGACCTACCCACTGCGGTAATATGTACACCCAGGTTACTAATCTCTTCAACCTGTGCTTCTTAATTTTCCGGAGGCTGTTTGGGGTCACGAATGGATTGACAAGTACCCACAAAATGACCCTTCTTACCACAGGAAAAACACACTCCCTCTTTTTGCAGAGCTGCAGAAGTACCCATAAAATGAGTCATCCCCCAAATGCATGGGTTCCTTGGTAGACTCATCCCTCGGTTCCATTGACCCCCTGACCACACCCAAATTAAGGTGTCTCTTTATGTCTCTGACATAGACAGCGATCCACACGGATAGTCAGACACATGGCTGCCTGCAGGGAAACTGGGTTCTCATACAGAGCAAAGGCATCCTTTCGCATCCCAGAGAGCCCCTGACAGAGTAGCCAACACAGAACATCTGAGGCAATTGCTGAGCTCCAGAAGATCAATTGAACTGACTAACCTTTGCAATGAGAGAGCAAGGAATAAACTGCACTGTTTAATAGGATGGTGAAGCAATTCTAATCAGTGCAGGATTTCGTGTGACGATACACTGCGATCTTCTGGCCCCTCTATATGACCATATTCCATGACAGGATCTGTGCTATATGATATATAGCTGATCATTTTGCTGGCTCTGCTTTAGAGCTTTAAAAATCATTGTGCTGTACACAAAAATCAGATTGCATTCGGACCAATGCTATTCTATCATTGTGTGTTCATCTGCATTTTTTTTTCCAGCCTGAATCGGATCACGATCGGACTGGAAAAAACTCACAGCATGCTGCGATTGTAATAGGAAATCGAATCACATCCCGCAATATAAGTCAACGGGTGCGAGAAAAAAATCACACAGTGATCAGTGTCTGCTGGATGACAGGCTGTATGGTTGCATCATGCAACCATGCAGCATGCCATCTATATGTAGCAGAGCTAGACCCATCGTGGGAAAATGGATTAGCAGCATCTCTGCAGAAAGGTGAGGAATATTGTTTTTTTTTATCTCTTTTGCAGATGACGAATGCATCAGGGTAATGGGGGAGGTCATAAGTATGGTTTAATTAAGATTCTGTGTAATTCTGTGCAATTTTTTCAATTAAATGACTGTTTCTGGGTGTCTGTATTTTCATATAATGTGACTATGGGGTTAGTAATGGGGTGTCTTTTTGACACCTCTCCAGTAGAGATGGGCGGACACTTGAATGTTCAGGTCCAGCATGTTTGGCCAAACAGTTACAAAAACTTAGGCTTTGAGTACCAGAACAGTACCCGGACCTGAACCTAGAACCCATTCATTTGAATGGGGGAACCGAACATCCAGTGTTTGCCATGCGGTCATGTGCATGAAAGCGCAGTAAACACCGCTTCTGATTGGCGGTGAAATCATCCCTGCCAGTCAGCTGCGGTTCCCATGCTGTCAAAAGATAGCGTGAGCACTCAGCTGTGATCGGAGGTATACAGTTTACCTTCAGTCACTGGTGTCAGATAATAATGGGACTACTGATCCCATCATCCGACACCTGCTGCCGCTAATAACAGTGAGAGCAGTAGCGTCGGATTATTCATCAGTATTCATTAGCCTCTCCTGCGCTGTAAATAAATAATTAAAAAAAAAACAGTGTGGGTTTCTCTGTATTTTTGCTAACAAGCCAGGCAAAACTCACAGCTGGGGCTGCAACCTTCAGCTGTCTGCTTCAGCAAGGCTATTTATCAAGAATAGAGAGGTCACTAGGCTGTTTTTTAAATTATTTAAATAATTTTAAAAAATGGCGTGGGGTCCTTCTCATTTTTGACAACCAACCTTGCTAAAGCAGACAGCTGGGGGCTGGTATTCTCAGGCTGGTAAAGGGCCATGGATATTGGCCCCCCCAGCCTAAAAATAGCAGCTCGCAGCCGCCCAGAAAAGGCACATCTATTAGAGGAGCCAATTTTGGTGTTTTGCCTGGCTCTTCCCACTTGCCCTGTAGCGGTGGCAAGTGGGGTGATAGTTGGGGGGGTTGATATCACCTTTGTAGTCAGGTGACATCAAGCCCCGAGGTTAATAATGGAGAGGCGTCAATAAGACACTCCCATTACTAACCCCATAGTCACATTGTAAGAAAACAGACACCCAGTAAAAGTCCTTCATTTGAAAGAATGACACAGACTCCTTTAATAATCTTAATTAAATCATAGAATCATAGAATCATAGAATGGTAGAGTTGGAAGGGACCTCCTGGGCCTTCTGGTCCAACCCCCTGCTCAAAGCAGGATTCTCTAAATCATCCCAGACAGATGTCTATCCAGCCTCTGTTTGAAGACTTCCATTGAAGGACAACTCACCACCTCTTGTGGCAGCCTGTTCCACTCATTGATCACCCTAACTGTCAAAAAGTTTTTCTAATATCTAATCTGTGTCTCCTCCCATTCAGTTTCATCCCATTGCTTCTAGTCTTTCTTTGTGCAAATGAGAATAAAGATGATCCTTCTACAATGTGACAGCCCTTGAGATATTTGTAGACAGCTATTAAGTCTCCTCTCAGTCTTCTTTTTTGCAAGCTAAACATTCCCAAATCCTGCAACCGTTCCTCATAGGACATGGTTTGCAGACCGGTCACCATTCTGGTGGCTCTTCTCTGAACTTGCTCCAGTTTGTTGATGCTTTTTTAAAATGTGGTGCCCAAAACTGGACACAGTATTCCAGATGAGGTCTGATCAAAGAGGAGTAGAGGGCAATAATGACCTCACGTGATCTAGACTGTATGCTTCTGTTGATACATCCTAGAATTGCATTTGCCTTTTTTGCTGCTGCATCACACTGTTGACTCATGTTAAGTCTGTGATCAATTAGTATACCCAAGTCTTTTTCACATGTGCTGTTACTTAGCCCTATTCCTCCCATTTTGTATATGCTTTTTTCATTTTTATTGCCCAGATGTAGTACTTTGCATTTTTCCCTGTTAAAATCCATTCTGTTAGTTGCTGCCCACTGCTCCAGTTTATGTATATCTTTTTGAATCCTCTCTCTCTCTTCTCTAGTATTAGCTACCCCTCCTAGCTTTGTGTCATCAGCAAATTTGATCAGTTTACCCTCAATTCCTTCATCTAAATCATTGATAAAGATGTTGAACAATACAGGGCCCAAAACAGAGCCTTGTGGTACCCCACTTGAGACATTCTTCCAACTGGATGTGCAGCCATTTACAACCACTCTTTGGGTCCGATCACTAAGCCAGTTATGAATCCACCTAACAGTTGCCTTGTCCATTCCATACTTAGTCATTTTTTCAATAAGGATTGTGTGAGATACTTTGTCAAATGCTTTGCTGAAGTCAAGATATACTATATCTACAGCATTTCCCTGATCCACCCAGTCAGTGATTCTGTCATAGAAGGAAATTAAGTTAGTCTGACATGACTTATTAGTTACAAACCCATGCTGACTCTGTTTAATCACTTCATTCTTATCCAGGTACTTGCATACATGTTCTTTAATAATTTGTTCAAAGATCTTTCCTGGTATAGAAGTCAGACTCACCGGCCTGTAGTTCCCTGGGTCCACCTTCTTCCCCTTTTTGAAGATAGGAACAACATTTGCTCTTCTCCAGTCTTCTGGGACTTCTCCTGTTCTCCATGAATTTTCAAAGATTATGGACAGTGGTTCAAGAATTTCTTCTGCTATCTCCTTCAGTACCCTGGGGTGTAATTCATCTGGACCTGGAGACTTGAATTCATTTATGTTAGCTAAGTGTTTCCTCACTGTCTTTCTGTTTATAGATATCCTGGATTCTTCTATTCCTTTAATAGGACAGTGAAGATCAGTTGATGTTACATTTCCTTTCTGAGAGAAAACAGATGCAAAATAGGAATTTAAAAGTTCAGCCTTCTCAACATCCTGACTTACCATTTCAGCATTTTCATCCTGTAAAAATCCTATAGCATCTTTGACTTTTCTTTTACTTTTGACGTATCCCCAAAATCCTTTTTTTGTTGCTTTTGACGTCACTTGCAAGCCTTAATTCATTGTCAGCTTTAGATAATCTGATTTTTGCCCTGCAGGTTCTGCAGACGGCATTATATTCTTCTTTAGATATGCCTCCCTCTTTCCATTTGATAAACATTTCTTTCTTCCTTTTTAGCATGTGTTTAAGTTCTATGTTCATACATCCTGGTTTCCTTAAATGCTTCCCATTCTTCCCTCTTTTCGGAATTGTTAACGATTGTGCTTTGAGAATCTCATTTTTCAAGATTTTCCATCCTTCCTGGACATTTTTGTCCTTAAGGATATCCAGCCATTGGATCCCTCCAATTCTCTTTCTGAGTTCCTTAAAATCTGCCTTTCTGAAATCTAACCTTGACGTCTGAGTCTTCACAGGTCTTCCTCCTCTTGTTATCCAAAATTCTAAAATAGCAATGGTCACTACCTCCTAGAGTCCCAGCCACTCTTACCTCCTCCACCATTTCCTCCCTGTTTATGAGGATTAGATCCAAGGTAGCAGATCCCCTTGTTTTCTCCATTACCTTTTGGAAGATAAAGTTGTCAGCAAGAGAGGATAAGAATTTCCTGGACCTGTTAGTTTTGCCTGAGAGAGATTCCCAACAAATGTCTGGATAGTTGAAATCTCCCATGACCACTATGTCATATTTTTTGGAGAACTTGGCCATTTGATGCATAAAGAGTTCATCCATATCTTCAGCTTGCACAGGCGGCCTGTAGTAAATGCCTACAATGGTGTCCTTTCCATTGTTCTGTCCTTGTATTCTTACCCAAACAGTTTCCACAGAACCCCAGTCTCTGAAGCGTCAATCTCTGTGCAGATATACGCTTTTCTAACATACAATGCAACACCTCCTCCTCGTTTATCAAGTCTGTTTCTTGCAAATAAGTTGTATCCTTCTAGCCTTGTATTCCAATCATGTGTATAGTCCAACCAAGTCTCAGTGATTCCAATGACATCATATTTCTTCTCCTGCGTTAGTAGCTCCAGTTCTCCTTGTTTGTTGCCCATGCTTTGTGCATTCGTATAGAAACACTTTAGTTTGTGATTGGTTTCTCTTCCTTCAATATTTTTATTATGTAAATTTTTTTGTCTTTGTTCTTCCCCTTCACTTCTAATAGCAGAAATCTCAATAGTATTTGTCAAGTGTATGGCTTTTGTTGGCGTTTTGCTTCCCTTCCCACATTGTTCTAGTTTAAAGCTCTCCTGATGAGTGTAGCAAGGCGACTTCCAAATACATGTTTTCCAGTCTTCGTAAGGTGCACCCCATCTCTAGCAAGTAGTCCATCGTATAGGTAATTCACTCCGTGATCCAGAAATCCAAATCCTTGCTGACGGCACCATCGACGTAGCCAGTTGTTCACCTGCAGAATCTTATTCCACCTCCTTGTTCCATGGCCATCCACTGGGAGGATGGAAGAGAAGACCACCTGCGCTCTCAGTTCTTTCACTTTCTTACCTAAGTTTTCAAAGTCACTGCAGATGGTTTTCAGGTCGTTTCTAGCGGTGTCATTTGTCCCCAAATGTATTAGCAGGAATGGGTAGTCATCTTTAGGTCTGAAGAGTCCTGATATCCTGTCAGACACATCTTTAATTTTTGCACCTGGAAAACAGCACATTTCTCTTGAGGTTATATCCGGTCTGCACATAGCGGCCTCTGTTCCTCTCAAATCATACTTACGACAAAAACCCTGGATCTCCTGTAATAAAGCGAAAATAAAAAAACAACAATATACCATACCTGTCTATTGTTCTGTCCCACGCCGTAATCAATGTTCGGGGATTCATCCTGAACGGTGCCAAAATTCGACCTTCCAGGCTGAGAACCACTGGTTCGGGTTTGCCCATCTTAACTCTCCATTATTAACCTCGGGGCTTGATGTCACCTGACAATACAAAGGTGACATCACCCCCCAAACTATCGACCCACTTACCTCCTCTACAGGGCAAGTTGGAAGAGCGAGGCTAAGTGCCAGAATTGGCGCATCTTAGAGATGCGCCTTTTCAGGGGCAGCTGAGAGCTGATGTTTTTAGTCTGGGGGGTCCAGTATCCATGGCCCCTACCTAGGCTATTAATATCAGCCCGCAGCAGTCTGCATAGCATTTGCTGGTTATTAATTATAGGGTGACTCTACATCATTTTATTTAGGGTCCCCATTTTAATAGCCTGTAAAGGCTAAGTATACAGTTGTGAGCTGATATTATTAGCCTGAGAAGCTCCATGGGTATTAGGCTATAAACATCAGTCACCAGCCATCGGCTTTCCCTCTGCTGGTTACAAAATTATGTGGGCGCCCACAACCATTTTTTTAAGAAAAATAATCTTTTACTAACTAAGTACATGAACAGTAATTTGCACATACAGTGCACTAATTGTATTTGTCACTGACATCTATTTATATAGATCATTATAAGGATGTCTTTTAAGGATAACTATTGAAATATGCCAGATGAATAACTCCCTGCTATAGTTTGCTTCATTGTTATTATTGCTATGATTCACTATTGCTATCAATCTGACAATCGATCTGCATCATCCTCAGGTATGTGTCCTGACTGCAATACCATCATCACCCTTCTTTCCTGAACCCCCAATCACCCCTGCATCTGTCTGCTATCAATGGTATGCTTCCTGACTGCAATACCATCATCACCCATCTTTCCTGAACCCCCAATCACTCTTGTATCTGTCTGCTATCAATGGTATGTGTCCTGACTGCAATACCATCATCACCCATCTTTCCTGAACCCCCAATCACCCCTGTATCTGTCTGCTATCAATGGTATGCGTCCTGACTGCAAAACCATCATCACCCATCTTTCCTGAACCCCCAATCACTCTTGTATCTGTCTGCTATCAATGGTATGTGTCCTGACTGCAATACCATTATCACCCATCTTTCCTGAACCCCCAATCACCCCTGTATCTGTCTGCTATCAATGGTATGTGTCCTGACTGCAATACCATCATCACCCATCTTTCCTGAACCCCCAATCACCCCTGTATTTGTCTGCTATCAATGTTTTATCTGTCCTTTTGGATCTGACTATTTCCGTTTTTTTTTCTTTCTTGACTTCTAATAATCCTTTCCTGTGTGTGCAACCAGTCTCCCTGCTGCCCCTCCCTCCTGTTCTCACCTGGCCTGTTTGATATGCATTTGCTTATGTATAAATTCAGAGCCACTCGTCTGTTTGACCGTGGTCTGTCATTATAAGGATGTCTTTTAAGGATAACTATTGAAATATGCCGGAAATGAGCCAGAAGTGTTGTGAATGGGTTTGAGATGAGTTCTGAGCAGAGACTCCCTCTGGTGGTTACAAGCGGTGCTGGTCTGTTCAGTGAAGATTGTGAGGACTGGAATCAGGTGTTACTGACTGGTCTTATATAAGGGAGTCACTTTCCCATCAGGGTTCCCGGGTGATCAATTGTTCTGGTCTGAATTCTTTATTCCAGTTTCCCTTGTAGTCTGCTGTGTCGTGTCTGCATCTCCTGCTAACAGATAAGACATTTTCTTCTTTTGTGTTTGTGCTATATTTTTGCATTTTGTCCTGCACTTTTGTGGGGGCCTTCAGGGTCCCCTCCGGGGCTTCTGCCCTCTCAGTTTTGTTCAGCCACTGATGTTTGTACTTTTGCTTTTCCAGTTTTTTCAGTGGCTGCTGTTTTGATTTTGTTACACCAGAGAACTAATTTAGGTGGTAGAGGTCGTGTGATCTCAGGTATTTTTGAAATTAGTAGAGTTGGCGCTTTTCAGGGTTTTCTGGGATTGCAGTAAGTACCCTTCCTATCCTTTTCTATTTAGTTAGTTTGGGCCCCAGCGTTTGCTCATACTATTTTCTTTCTGTGTCAGTATTTCATCTTGTCTAACCGCCATTACATGTTTGGGGGCTTTCAAATATCTTTGGGGTTCTGCTCCGGGGCAGATAGCTTTCCTATATCTATCTTTAGGTGTAGTTAGTTTCTCAGGCTGTGACGAGGCGTCTAGGACCAACGTAGGAACGCTCCACGGCTGCCTCTAGTTGTGGTGGTTAGTCAGGGTACTGCAATCTCATAGATTCCAACTGCTCTGGTGTATTGCCTTTTTTACCTGCACTCCTCAGCTACCGAAACATAACACAGAAGTGACCAGAAGGTACGCCTAAACTCTGTTTAAATTTACTAAATTTCTTTGTTAGCTCCACAATTACTTTTACCATGCTGACATATGCTCTAATGGTTTTGCCTCCATTACTCCTAACTAGTGTTGAGCATTCTGATACCGCAAGTATCGGGTATCGGCCGATATTCGCTGTATCGGAATTCCGATACTTAGTTCCGATATTTTTCCAATATCGTATACCGGAATCGGAAGTTCCCATAATTCTTTTAGAGGCAATGTGATTTTAGTCAGCCAATGAGGAATCTTATGAAGTGTGGGCACATCCTGTAATGCTGCGGTCATCTTAGCTAATGGCATGGCTGTGATTGGCTGCTGAAATGATGTCAGAATGCACTATAAAAGGCGCCGCCGCCATTTTAGCGTCACTGTGCTGTGAACTCAGTTAGGGACAGAACGCTGCTGTGCTGACTCTGAGGGACAGTTAGAGATTGCGATTTAGTGTACTGTGCTGTAGGCAGGCTAGCACCAACCGCTGTGTAAAGCTTCCTTTTGCCTTGCAGTGTTGTTTTAACAGCTCTGTGCAAGGTGTGTGTGAGAGTGCAGGTGACGCTGCAGTTTGCTCTGCATCCACCGCTGTTTGTAGGCATCTGCAGGTGTCACTCCATGACTCTTTTTTTTATTTTATTTTGTGGAATTGGTGCTGCTCCATTATATTTGAAAAAAATCTAATTTATTAGTGTGACGCGCTTCCATCCGTATACAATACATTGGTTGCAAACACTATAGAAGTACAGAAAGGAGCCTTTCACAGATAGTGAACAGTTGTGTTTCAGTGTTCACTGCAGTCTGTGAGGTTTTGATTTTTTGAGTGCAGATCACGCTCCAGTTAGTTCTTCAACCACTGCTGGTTGTAGTCTGCTGAGCGTGTGTCACTGCCTCATCCTTCACATTTTTCTCTAATTGGTGCTGCTCCATTATATTTGAAAAAAATCTAATCTATTAGTGTGACGCGCTTCCATCCGTATACAATACATTGGTTGCAAACACTATAGAAGTACAGAAAGGAGCCTTTCACAGATAGTGAACAGTTGTGTTTCAGTGTTCACTGCAGTCTGTGAGGTTTTGATTTTTTGAGTGCAGATCACGCTCCAGTTAGTTCTTCAACCACTGCTGGTTGTAGTCTGCTGAGCGTGTGTCACTGCCTCATCCTTCACATTTTTCTCTAATTGGTGCTGCTCCATTATATTTGAAAAAAATCTAATTCATTAGTGTGACGCGCTTCCATCCGTATACAATACATTGGTTGCAAACACTATAGAAGTACAGAAAGGAGCCTTTCACAGATAGTGAACAGTTGTGTTTCAGTGTTCACTGCAGTCTGTGAGGTTTTGATTTTTTGAGTGCAGATCACGCTCCAGTTAGTTCTTCAACCACTGCTGGTTGTAGTCTGCTGAGCGTGTGTCACTGCCTCATCCTTCACATTTTTCTCTAATTGGTGCTGCTCCATTATATTTGAAAAAAATCTAATCTATTAGTGTGACGCGCTTCCATCCGTATACAATACATTGGTTGCAAACACTATAGAAGTACACAAAGGGGCCTTTCACAGCTACTGAACAGTTGTCTGCAGTGTTCACTGTAGTCTGTGAGCTTTTCATTTTTTGAGTGCAGATTACGCTCCAGTTAGTTCTTCAACCACTGCTGGTTGTAGTCTGCTGAGCGTGTGTCACTGCCTCATCCTTCACATTTTTCTCTAATTGGTGCTGCTCCATTATATTTGAAAAAAATCTAATCTATTAGTGTGACGCGCTTCCATCCGTATACAATACATTGGTTGCAAACACTATAGAAGTACACAAAGGGGCCTTTCACAGCTACTGAACAGTTGTCTGCAGTGTTCACTGCAGTCTCTGAGGAATAACCACACTTAGGCCTTATAACTTTTCTGACTTTCTTTATCAATCTACCAAGATGAAGAAGGCAGGGAGTAAGGCACGTGGTCGTGGCCGTGGAGTTTCAGCAGGGAGAGGACATGGGGATTCTGTGGCTGCTGCCGCACCCAGTGACACAGCATCCACCAGTTTTCCCCGTGAGCGTTCCTTTATGCGCACTTTTGTAGGAGCTCAGCGTATCCCCCTGCTGCGGGAAGAACAAATTGAAGCCGTTGTTGGTTGGATGGCAGCCAATGCATCAACTTCAATTGCTTCCACCTCCTCTCAGGACCACAGCACTGTTGAACAACCATCTGTCTCTTCACCGCCTGCCAAATTGCCCAGGCAGTCAGAGAGTTCTGAACTGGAGCCAGCTGAGTCTCTGCTTCTGTTCTCAGAATCTGTTGGCTTGCAAACAGGGGCCCAGCCAAGCAGCATTCTGGAATGTGAAGAAGAGGCAGTATGCAGTGATGCGCAACAGCTGTGTCTCTCTTGAATGTGAAGAGGCGGGTGAGCCAGTGCCGATGGTCAGCACACCGCAGAACGCATCTGATGATGATGAGACTCAGGTGCCAGTTTCTGTTGAGCATGGTGCTGGCCAGACCACCCAACAGCAGCAGGTGTTGGAAGAGGGTAGTGGAGATGATGAGGTCCAAGACCCAACATGGCGTGAGGAACAGGAAGGTGGTGGTAGCAGCTCTGAGGAAGAGATTGCCCCAACGGTCCAAACAGTAGGGAGAGGTAGGCTGCAGACTCGGTTGCCTGTAGCCTCCAGTTTGGCACCCGTTCGTAGCAGTTCTCTTCCAACAGCCAAAACGGGCGCTCCCAGGACTTGCACTGCGTGGTCCTTTTTTGACACACTTGCAGATGATATTTGCTATGTCAAATGCAAGCTGTGTAATCAAAAAGTAAAAAGAGGTAAAAGTGTCAGTAACCTTAATCCACAAATATGTGGAAACATGTGCGGTCAAAGCACATGGTTGAGTTACAAAGACACACTGGAGATGTAGGCCAATCTACAGCAGCACCTACATTTTCAGCTCGTGTTGGAGCCTCTTCCTCCAGCTCACACACAGCTGGTTCGGCTTCCTCACATAATCGCCATGGAAGAACCTCTGTCACTGTTGTCCAGAGACCCAGTGTTATTCCACCCACAGCTGCAAGTTCCCTGTCATCCTCACACTCCCAGGCCACAAAACAGCCATCGGTAGCACAGGCATGGGATAAAAGACGGCCATACTCGGCAAACCATCCACGAGCACAGGCTCTGAATGCTGGCATTGCAAAACTCCTGTCCCTTGAAATGCTGTCATTCAGGCTGGTGGAGACTGACAGTTTCCGTAACTTAATGGCATTGGCAGTCCCACAATACAATGTGCCCAGCCGATTTTATTTCAGCAGGCAAGCCGTCCCTGGTCTGCAAAAGCATGTTGAGGGAAAAATTAAACATGCGCTACTAAACGCCGTCAGTAGCAAGGTCCACCTGACCACCGATGCGTGGACCAGTACCCATGGCCAGGGACGATACCTTTCCCTCACTGCCCATTGGGTCAATGTTGTGGAGCCGGGTACAGATCTTGCGAGTGGCGCTGTACGTGTTCTGCCAACTCCAAGGATTGCAGGAATCAAGTCTGTCCACATTGACTCCTCCTCCTACTCCAGTTCCTCAGAATCATCGCTGCAGGAGCCGTCACGGTCTACCTCCACATGGACCCGTGAACGCTTACCTGATGCGACCGATATGAGCACAGCCGTGGCCAAACGTCAACAGGCCGTCCTGAAATTAATTTCCATGGGGAATCGAAGCCACACAGCGCAGGAGCTCTGGAATGCCATCAAGCAGGAGAGCGACGTGTGGTTTTTGCCAGCGAATCTCCAGCCAGGCTTGGTAGTGTGTGACAATGGCCGAAATCTGGTGGCAGCTCTGGGCCTTGGCAACCTCACTCACATACCATGTCTGGCACATGTGCTCAACTTGGTCGTGCAGAGTTTTTTGAGGGACTATCCGGATCTTGATGCACTGCTGCACAAGGTCCGCCTAGAGTGCCCTCACTTGCGACGTTCCAGCATCGCCAGATCGCGCATTGCAGCTCTGCAGCGCAGATTTCGCCTTCCTGAACATCGCATCATATGTGACGTACCCACCAGGTGGAATTCCACGTTACATATGTTGGAGCGGTTGTGTGAGCAGCAGCCAGCAGTAATGGAGTATCAGCTGCATCAGGCGCAATCAACTCGCAATTTGCGCCGTTCACACTTCACCACTACTGAGTGGGCCTCTATGAAGGACATCTGCCACGTTTTGCGTGCGTTTGATGAGTCAACGCGGATGGCGAGTGCAGATGATGCACTAGTCAGCCTGACTGTCCCCCTTATCTGCCTGCTTCAAAAAACACTGCAAGCACTAAGGGATGAGGTTTTGGAAGAGGTGGAGGATGAGGAGTCACAAATTCCATCACCTTCTGGACAGTCAGCGCAACGTGGTTCCTCACAAAGGGCTGGGCAGGGCTCACTTTGTGAGGAGGATGAGGAGGAGTCAATGGAGGAGGAAGACATTGCTCCAGAGGGAGGTACACAACGCTCTAGTCAGTATGTAGAGCGAGGGTGGGGTGATGCAGAGCAGGCAGAGATGACGCCTCTTGCAGGGGACAGCGTTTCTTGGCCAGTTGGGAGTCTGCAGCACATGGTTGATTTCATGCTGCAGTGCCTGAGAAACGACCGCCGCATCGCCCACATTCTCACCACGTCTGATTATTGGGTGTACACCCTCCTAGACCCTCGCTACCGGGACAACTTACAAAGCCTCATCACACCGTTGAACCGGGAGCGTAAAATGCGGGAGTACCAAGACACACTGGTGCAATCCATAATGTTCTCCATTCCAGCCGAGAGCACTGCTGCTGCTGCTACTGCTTTACAAAGCAGCTCTGTGCGTCGAGGCAGTGGAGACAGCTCTGCAACAAGAGGGAGCACAAGCAGCGCCTCTTCAAAAGGCAAGACCAGTATGTTCCAAATGTTGCGAAGTTTTGTGGCAGCGCCACAAATGTCTACACCATCCGAGACGGCTCCAGTCAGCAGGAGGCAACGTTTCTGTAAGATGGTGACAGACTACATGTCTTTCCCTCTCAGTGTACTCCCAGATGGCTCTTCCCCATTCAAGTTTTGGGTCTCTAAGCTGGATAAATGGCCAGAGCTTAGCCAGTATGCATTGGAGGTGCTGGCTTGCCCTGCTGCCAGTGTATTATCGGAGCGCGTCTTTAGTGCTGCAGGTGGTGTACTAACAGACCGTCGCATGCGACTATCCTCCGATAATGTAGACCGGCTTACTTTTCTGAAAATGAACAAGGCATGGATCTCGCCAGAATTTGTCTGTCCGTTTTCAGATTAAATAACTGGTTCGCAACGTTATCCATGTCTCCTGTTATGTTCATCTTTCTACCACCTGAACTCTACTCCCTGGGCTACAACACTGGCAGTTGCTGCTCAGAAGTGTCGTGTCCACAGACCAATACACAAGCTATAGTGTTAGTGGGGTTCAGTAACGCTATCTGTTCCCCCTGCTGTGTGTCCGGCAAGAAGTCTCCTGTTCCCTACACATGCACAGAAAAACCCATGTCGAACATGCTCCAAATAGGGAAGAGCCGTCACCCTGATTGTTATGCTTAAAACATGAAATTGTGAAGTTTTCCAGGCCTAGAATGATAAATTTTTATGACAAATATGGACAAATAATAATTTGTCATCACAGCGCATATCTGCACATGTCTATTAGAAATGGTAACAAAAACTAAAACATAGTGTTCACTTTTTGAAATTAATGCATAAAAGTACATTTCATACTTATCAATTAATGCTTTTTAAGGAACTTTATCTGTACCTGTAAGATAATGCAGTCAATGGATGTACGAATCATAAAATCCTCATCATCATCATCACGAGTTTTATTTATGACAGACATTATAAAATACACATACTGATGCCAACTGTAACTTCACACACCATATATGAAATGGCCAGCATGTAAACCTGGTAATAATGTGCAATAATAAATTATTACATCTAGAAAGTGCATCATGCATACTGACAATAGGTAGTTATACCTGCAAGTGCTGTTGAAACAACCACAACAGATATAAATTAATAATGGTATATAGGTATCACAGTGCATAGTTACTCATGGACAATGTCGATGTAATACTGTACCTCAATAAAGTCAGCGTCAACCATTATGGTTGTTAGTCTTGTAGATTGTTAAAGAGGGAACGTTCTTTTTTTGTTGGTCATAGGTGGAGTATTAGACAGTAAATGATTACTGCTGTCGTATTTTTGGCGTCCCTAGGGCGCAATAACGCTGCGTAACGTCACATTTTATAGAGTCATCTAATTGACACACGCTACCCTACCCTACACGTGACAGTAGGAAGGTAGTGTTGACGGATAAAGCCTTGCGCAACCAGACATGCTTTTACCCTCTTCAACACTGTACAAGCAAAAAATGCATGATTGCAGCCGCAGACTTTATTGACGTACAGTATAACATCGCCATTACCCATCAGAGGCTGTCCACTGTCTGATACAGACATAGAATATACCTTTGCTATCCGTAGCCTTTGTTTCACCTACACTTGCAGGCACACACTTAAATTGTGACAATGCATTATGTTTTTTTAAATGGTTATTTTTTATCGTACATTATTGTGTCATCACATTGATGAGTCCATGCTGGACATGTCATACATGCTGTAGAAAGTAACGATTTTATTAACTTAAATAATTGAAATGTCTGTGACTGTCACATCCAAATTGCAATGATGATGATGATGAGTGACTATTACAAAATCCATTGTCTTCACTATGTTATGGTTTAACATAGCGTTCCTTAAGCATTATTCATAAATACAAAAATGGACTTTTATTCTTAAATTTACAACACTAAATTTTGTAACCAATTTTTTGGGTGGTGTGTTGTTCCATTTCTTGTTGGCATGTGCATATATGCGTTTATATTTGCAGTGTCTTTATTTTTATTCTTGAAGTTAGGAAACATGTGTATCTTCGTACCGTGTTAGCCAGTAGATAGAAAAATATTTAGACTTGAGAGTCCGCAGTGGTTGTTACCTTTTAATGGATAACTGAAAAGATGGTAACAAATTGCAAGCTTTCGAGGCTACTCACGTCTCTTCATCAGGCAAAGACTAAAACAAAAAATGAAGCATCACATTTTTCTATACACAACAGGACACAGGAATAGTGAAATAGGTAAGACAAGTAAGTGACGTGTAGCAGAACTCTCATTATCACAGAGGGATGAACATAAATATTGTAACAGTTCCTAGATAAGGATAGAAAGTTTTATTGCCCTCTGATTGGGGTCTGGTTTTGTGTTTTCATGCCCTGGAAGGGCAGAGACGCATATTCCTTAATTGATATAGAATGACATAAATCCGTGTGATCTATTCATTCCATCACTAACAGTGTCAAAGGTCATGATGAGCTTATATTCTGAAACCTTTGTATCTTTCTCATATTTGAAGTTATATTTTAATACCAGTAATTCCATATCCATCATGCTATGACCGGGCATACAAAATTGTTTTGCCACAGGTAAATCCATTATTTTTTCTCTTATTGTGTGGCGCTGATAATTCATCCTTGTTATCATTTTTTGGCCGGTCTCCCCTCACTTGTCCCCCCTCACTTGTCTTACCTATTGCTGTGTCCTGTTGTGTGTAGAAATATGTGATTCTTCATTTTTTGTTTTAGTCTTAGCCTGATGAAGAGACCTGAGTAGTCTCGAAAGCTTGGAATTTGTTACCATATTTTCAGTTAGCCATTAAACGGTATCAACCACAGAGGACTCTCAAGTATAAATATTTTTCTATTCTTGGAATTGAAATTCATCATTTTATTGTCCTAGTAAAACTTAATTTATTCTTGTTTGAAGTACATACATTTGCAATGGCCACGTAACAAGGCAATAACTCAATATTTATGCCTACACCCTCCTTGACCCTGGGCTTCAACACCTCCAGTTGCTGCTCAGAAGTGTTAGATGCACAGATGAAAACAATCGCTGATGTGTTTGTGGGGTTCAGTAATGCCTGCTGTTCCCCTGCTGTGTGTCTGGCAAAAATTATTGCTGCTAACTACAACTTCAACTTCAAACATCTCATACTAGGCCTCTGCCTACACCCTCCTTGACCCTGGGCTTCAACACCGCCAGTTGCTGCTCAGAAGTGTTAGATGCACAGATGAAAACAATCGCTGATGTGTTTGTGGGGTTCAGTAACGCCTGCTGTTCCCCTGCTGTGTGTCTGGCAAAAATTACTGCTGCTAACTACAACTTCAACTTCAAACATCTCATACTAGGCCTCTGCCTACACCCTCCTTGACCCTGGGCTTCAACACCGCCAGTTGCTGCTCAGAAGTGTTAGATGCACAGATGAAAACAATCGCTGATGTGTTTGTGGGGTTCAGTAACGCCTGCTGTTCCCCTGCTGTGTGTCTGGCAAAAATTACTGCTGCTAACTACAATTTCAACTTCAAACATCTCATACTAGGCCTCTGCCTACACCCTCCTTGACCCTGGGCTTCAACACCGCCAGTTGCTGCTCAGAAGTGTTAGATGCACAGATGAAAACAATCGCTGATGTGTTTGTGGGGTTCAGTAACGCCTGCTGTTCCCTGCTGTGTGTCTGGCAAAAATTACTGCTGCTAACTACAACTTCAACTTCAAACATCTCATACTAGGCCTCTGCCTACACCCTCCTTGACCCTGGGCTTCAACACCGCCAGTTGCTGCTCAGAAGTGTTAGATGCACAGATGAAAACAATCGCTGATGTGTTTGCGGGGTTCAGTAACGCCTGCTGTTCCCCTGCTGTGTGTCCGGCAAAAATTACTGCTAGCTACCTAATCATGGTGAAAAAAACATGACATGTCAAAGTGTCTAGTGCTACACATAGATATGAGGCTACACCCTGATTTCTAAGCTGTAAACATTTGAAACGTCAACTTTAAAACCATAAAATGATTATTCTTTGTCACAAATCTGTTACAAAATAATTGTGACATATTATTACAGATATGCACATGTCGAAAACAAATGCAAACACAAAAGCCTACTTATGCTATAGGATACTGATGGTCAACCTTGTCACTCCATAGCTTAGACAAATCCAACTCACATCATGACTCAAATTCTGCAATGTTGGAAGTGCATAATGTGGGTTGAACTTTGACAACTGCTGCAGTGCGAAGGTTATACTTCAGTGTTCTTGCCTTTTAAATAAAAGCATACAAGTAAATATAATAATCCAATGTTGATTAAGGGACGTGATGTACACCTGTAATATTGTGCAAACAATGCATGTAGGAATAGTCCTCTTCAACATTACTTATATTTGTGTCATTTTAAAAAATACATATTTAATTAGAAAGTTAACAGCCCATATCATAAAGGTCCTTCATGTAAACATGATAATCGCTAACAAAAATCATGCATTACCTTGGTAAAGTCAATAGTGCATAGTCACAATACCAAAATATATACCTGTAAGTGGTGCTGAAAGAACGACAACTGATAGAATAGGTGAATGATATCTATTTATCAGACTGAATAGCGACACCTGTACAATGTCGATATAATACTGTACCTTAACAAAACAGCTGTGTCACACCTCACACTCGTTTTTCTTGTAGCTTGTTATGTAATAGGGCACATGCGTGTATGTTTCATCATAGGTGCATGTTTACTGAGTAAAGCAAAGTGAATAATCATGTGCACAGCCGTATAGGAGTATCTGAGTAGGTTCCCACACCATATAAATATAGCAAATAAACTCAGAACTCAACTTCAGTAGAGTGATGATTTTTAATCGTGTCCACAGTAATAACAGAAACGTTTCGGTCCTGAACTTGGACCTTCATCAGTCACTGTGTGGTTATAGAAAAAGTAAAATAAAGTAAAATAAAAGGATTTTACAAAAGGGAAACAAAGTATGTACAACAATAGTAATAAATCTTGGTCAAACGAAAATAACAGTTCATGAGTATGCTGTAATTCAGGAGCATAACTAGATCAAAAATTGAGGACGGATGTGATGCGAGAGTAATAGGTAATAAAACATACCATGGACTACTGTGAGTAGGTGGACCCAGCAAAAAGAGGGGCTATGCCCGGAATATCTGTATAATGATATAATAGGCATAGTGAGACAATGTGGCTAAGTAAAAGGATCAGTGATAAGTGAGAGATAAACCTACCAGGTTTAAATTCTGTTCGATATAGGTGATCAAATATGGCAGCGGTTACCTGGAGAAAAGCAGGTGGAACATGAGCAGAGTGCGGTACTGAGCGGTATTCCATGAAGGATATACTGGATAGCGAGTAACTAACCTGGGGGGTCCCGGTGGAGCAAAAATGTGCCTGTGGTGGACGCGGTATCCGCCGCTAGTCTGTGCATGTAGTGAATGCAATTGTGCAGGCTAAATAAAGGGAAGAGGCGGGACTATGTAGCTATGGTGCCTATCAGGCGGCTCCAGCTCAGAACAGGAAGTGACGTGGCAGGAAGTGAATGGCCGTGCGTGTCACTGTCAGGTGATTTATTCCAGTGGATAGCCAGCATTCCCCTAGGTCTTAAAGAGCGGTGCTGTGAGAGGAGGCATTTTGTAAAGTAGAAACAGGTAGTGCGGATATCAAAGTAAGGTGTCCGGCATGTGAGGAAACATGTTCAAAAGGCTAGTATAGGCGGCAGAAAGAAAATATTTGTTAGTCCTTATATTATTAAGGCGGTATTATATCATAGCAGAAAAAAGATTTATACATAAGTTATGTTCTATATATGTAGGTATCGTCAGGATGGTTTTATCCCAAACCATTCAACAGGGACATAAAAATTGCATAGATAGTAGAAATATAGTAACCACTTGAACACTTAGTACATTTACTTAATTATGATGTCACACATTTTTAACCTATGGGTGAGAAACAGATATGGAGTCAATGGACAGCGGTTCTAAATACAAAGTTGAGATATATAAGAGCTTATATACACACAGCAGAGGTATAAGTTGATAAACAGCCACAATTGGTATGAAGGGAATACAGATATTGTATGTGACAAGTAGGTTACGTAAAGGATAATAGATCGTAATCCCTATTTAGTCCTTTAGGAGATAAGGTATCCAGGGTGTGTATCCAGTAGGCCTCACTGCGTTTTAATTGTCGTATACGGTCACCACCTCTCCTTGGTTGTGGTACTTGTTCCAGGACCTGGAACCTCAGTTGAGCTATGGTATGACCCTGGGTTAAGAAATGATGTGGTATAGGGAGAAGTGTATTCTTACACCTGATTGTGGACTTGTGTTTGGATATACGGTCCTTAATGGGTTGGGTTGTCTCCCCCACATACAATAATCCACAGGGACATTTAATGACATAGATGACAAAAGGAGTGTCGCATGTGAAAAAACCTCTAACTTTGTATGCTTTGCCTGTGTGGGGGTGATGAATAATTTCACCCTTTAGTACGTTACTGCATTGTGTGCAGTTTAAGCAAGGAAAAGTGCCCAATTTGGGTCTTTTGAGGAATCTCTGTGTTCCCTTAGGTTTAGTTGGGCCCAAATCCGCTCTAATTAAAGTGTCCTTGAGATTGGGTGGACGGCGAAAGCAAGGAAGAAATGGTTTTGCGAACTCAGAGATGTCTGGATGTGCCGTATGTAGGAGGTTCCAGTGTTTCCGAATAGATTTGTGCAGTATATAAGCAAAAGGATGGTATGAGTGTACAAAGGCTATTCTGCCCTTAGTGTCCTGTTTCTCATGAGTATGGGGTGTGAGGGATGAGTCCAAAACTTTTTTGTGGGTAACCCCTATCTCTGAACTTTGAATTCATCTCAGATAGGCGGACCTCCTGAGTGGCTTGGTTAGAGACAATCTTGCGTACACGGTGAAACTGAGACTTCGGAATGGATTTTTTCATGGCAGGGGATGGAAGCTGTTGAAATGGAGTAGGCTATTGCGGTCGGTGGGTTTGACAAAGAGGTCTGAACTTAGATAGCCCTCAGTATCTTTCATGATTAAGGTATCTAGGAAATTCATTTTGGACGGGTCCTGGGAAATTGTGAAACTCAGCCCTGGCCATGAGTTATTTAAGAAATCATGGAAAATTGATAGGGACTCTAACGTGCCCCCCCATATGCAAAAGATATCGTCTATGTAGCGTTTCCACGTTATGACATTATCTTTGAAGAGAGAGCAGGTGTATATGGTTGTCTCCTCAAAATGAGCCATATAACAGTTAGCATAGGGGGGCGCTACGTTCGAGCCCATTGCGGTCCCGCGTATTTGTAAAAAGAAGTCATCCTGAAATAGAAAATAGTTTTTATTGAGTACTGTGGAAAGGAGGTCTATACACAGATTAATTTGTGTTGTGTTAAGGTCAGATGTTTCCAATAGGCGTTGGACCGATCGAATGCCCTGTGCGTGAGGTATGGAGGTATAGAGATCCTTCACGTCAAAAGTGACTAGTAGGGAGTCTCTAGGGACTTGACCAATGGAATGGATGATGTCCAAAAAAGAGCCTGTGTCCAAAAGAAAAGATTGACTGAGTTTGGTTAGTGGAGTAAGAATCTTTTCTAAGTAAATTGCAATTGGTGAAAGTATGGAATCTGAGGCGGCAACTATGGGTCTGCCAGGAGGTTGTTGAAGGTTTTTGTGGATTTTCGGTAATATGTAAAATACCGGTATGACTGGGTTTTGGGAGATGAGAAAGTCCTGAGTTTTTTTGTCTAAAGTTCCTAAATCACTATATCGTTGGAGTATCCCCTCTATGTGGGATCTGATAGTGCTTGTGGGATCATGGGGTAGCTTCTGGTATACAGTGTTGTCACTAAGTTGACGAAGGGCCTCAGTGATGTAATAGGACCGGTCCATAACAACTATGGCCCCCCTTTATCAGCGGGTTTTATAATGATATTGGAGTCTTCTTGTAGAGATTTGATGGCATGGTGGTCAACCGCTGGTAAATTAACAGGATAGTGAAGTTTACCTTTTTCTATGTCTGTTTTCAGACTAAGAAATGAAGATTGAATGAAATCAATGAATGTCTCTAAACCATTTGAGCCCAGTGGTGGTCTGAAGTGGCTCTTAGATCTGAGGCCTAAGGTGGAGGCAGAAAGTCGGTCTGCATCCTCTATGGAGTGAGAAGGGGTGCCTGTGTTAGTTGGAGGTTTAGAAAAATAGGCCTTAAGTCTAAGTGAGCGGAAGAACCGTTGAAGGTCCATCTCCAGTTCAAATGTCCTGTACTTGTAAGATGGACAAAAGGATAGTCCTTTCTGAAGGACGTTATATTCCGCTATACTTAGAGTCCGTGACGAGATATTAACGACGAGGGGGCACGTACCTGGGACCGGGTAGTCCGTATTTGATTGTGATTGCCCCTGCGGTCTGAGCCCCCGTCTGGTCCTCTTCTTCGTTGTGGTCTCCTTCGTTGTCCTAAAAAAGTCGTTGGGATTGAGGAGGAGCTGCCACGGTCTTGTTCTGAGCCTGAAGTAGAAGCATCGGTGGATGATCTTTGTCCTGGTCTGGAGTAAGGATGCCATGTGGGAGGTCTGTCACGCCACTTGTAGACGCGATCTAAATCGTAGTCCTCGTGGTCTCTAGCAAATTTGTGTCTCTTGCGGTCCTCAATGTCCTTTCTATGAAGTACAATGTTGCTGTTGATTTGAGTTTTCAAAGAAGAGACTTCCTCTGGTGTACCTGTTGAGGCTAATTGGGCCTCAATAGAGTGGACTTGTTCGGTGCTGGTGTGAATCGCCTTTTGTAGATGCTCTATGGTTAGAAGCATTAAATCGAAAGAACATTTATTAAGAATTTGTTCATATTTGTGACAAAATTCGGAAGAATCAGAAAAGAGAGTGGGACGGAGAGGCACCCTTAAACCACGCGGGATCCTCTGTACACGTACGTACTCCGTGAGAGTGGCGCAGTGTAGCTCTAGGTTAGTGCGGTGGCGGAGTTCTCTTTCCAGATCACGTCCACGGGTCTCCCTTGGAGGGGCCTTGAGGAAGTCGCTAGAAAGGGTGGTTTGAGCTAGAATGCTCGAGGTCTCATCAGCATTGTATGAAAAAGTGAGAGCAGAGAGTGACATGACCAAGTGGGCGTGCTACACGTACGGGATTATCAATGCAAAGTGAATAATCATGTGCACAGCCGTATAGGAGTATCTGAGTAGGTTCCCACACCATATAAATATAGCAAATAAACTCAGAACTCAACTTCAGTAGAGTGATGATTTTTAATCGTGTCCACAGTAATAACAGAAACGTTTCGGTCCTGAACTTGGACCTTCATCAGTCACTGTGTGGTTATAGAAAAAGTAAAATAAAGTAAAATAAAAGGATTTTACAAAAGGGAAACAAAGTATGTACAACAATAGTAATAAATCTTGGTCAAACGAAAATAACAGTTCATGAGTATGCTGTAATTCAGGAGCATAACTAGATCAAAAATTGAGGACGGATGTGATGCGAGAGTAATAGGTAATAAAACATACCATGGACTACTGTGAGTAGGTGGACCCAGCAAAAAGAGGGGCTATGCCCGGAATATCTGTATAATGATATAATAGGCATAGTGAGACAATGTGGCTAAGTAAAAGGATCAGTGATAAGTGAGAGATAAACCTACCAGGTTTAAATTCTGTTCGATATAGGTGATCAAATATGGCAGCGGTTACCTGGAGAAAAGCAGGTGGAACATGAGCAGAGTGCGGTACTGAGCGGTATTCCATGAAGGATATACTGGATAGCGAGTAACTAACCTGGGGGGTCCCGGTGGAGCAAAAATGTGCCTGCGGTGGACGCGGTATCCGCCGCTAGTCTGTGCATGTAGTGAATGCAATTGTGCAGGCTAAATAAAGGGAAGAGGCGGGACTATGTAGCTATGGTGCCTATCAGGCGGCTCCAGCTCAGAACAGGAAGTGACGTGGCAGGAAGTGAATGGCCGTGCGTGTCACTGTCAGGTGATTTATTCCAGTGGATAGCCAGCATTCTCCTAGGTCTTAAAGAGCGGTGCTGTGAGAGGAGGCATTTTGTAAAGTAGAAACAGGTAGTGCGGATATCAAAGTAAGGTGTCCGGCATGTGAGGAAACATGTTCAAAAGGCTAGTATAGGCGGCAGAAAGAAAATATTTGTTAGTCCTTATATTATTAAGGCGGTATTATATCATAGCAGAAAAAAGATTTATACATAAGTTATGTTCTATATATGTAGGTATCGTCAGGATGGTTTTATCCCAAACCATTCAACAGGGACATAAAAATTGCATAGATAGTAGAAATATAGTAACCACTTGAACACTTAGTACATTTACTTAATTATGATGTCACACATTTTTAACCTATGGGTGAGAAACAGATATGGAGTCAATGGACAGCGGTTCTAAATACAAAGTTGAGATATATAAGAGCTTATATACACACAGCAGAGGTATAAGTTGATAAACAGCCACAATTGGTATGAAGGGAATACAGATATTGTATGTGACAAGTAGGTTACGTAAAGGATAATAGATCGTAATCCCTATTTAGTCCTTTAGGAGATAAGGTATCCAGGGTGTGTATCCAGTAGGCCTCACGGCGTTTTAATTGTCGTATACGGTCACCACCTCTCCTTGGTTGTGGTACTTGTTCCAGGACCTGGAACCTCAGTTGAGCTATGGTATGACCCTGGGTTAAGAAATGATGTGGTATAGGGAGAAGTGTATTCTTACACCTGATTGTGGACTTGTGTTTGGATATACGGTCCTTAATGGGTTGGGTTGTCTCCCCCACATACAATAATCCACAGGGACATTTAATGACATAGATGACAAAAGGAGTGTCGCATGTGAAAAAACCTCTAACTTTGTATGCTTTGCCTGTGTGGGGGTGATGAATAATTTCACCCTTTAGTACGTTACTGCATTGTGTGCAGTTTAAGCAAGGAAAAGTGCCCAATTTGGGTCTTTTGAGGAATCTCTGTGTTCCCTTAGGTTTAGTTGGGCCCAAATCGCTCTAATTAAAGTGTCCTTGAGATTGGGTGGACGGCGAAAGCAAGGAAGAAATGGTTTTGCGAACTCAGAGATGTCTGGATGTGCCGTATGTAGGAGGTTCCAGTGTTTCCGAATAGATTTGTGCAGTATATAAGCAAAAGGATGGTATGAGTGTACAAAGGCTATTCTGCCCTTAGTGTCCTGTTTCTCATGAGTATGGGGTGTGAGGGATGAGTCCAAAACTTTTTGTGGGTAACCCCTATCTCTGAACTTTGAATTCATCTCAGATAGGCGGACCTCCTGAGTGGCTTGGTTAGAGACAATCTTGCGTACACGGTGAAACTGAGACTTCGGAATGGATTTTTTCATGGCAGTGGGATGGAAGCTGTTGAAATGGAGTAGGCTATTGCGGTCGGTGGGTTTGACAAAGAGGTCTGAACTTAGATAGCCCTCAGTATCTTTCATGATTAAGGTATCTAGGAAATTCATTTTGGACGGGTCCTGGGAAATTGTGAAACTCAGCCCTGGCCATGAGTTATTTAAGAAATCATGGAAAATTGATAGGGACTCTAACGTGCCCCCCCATATGCAAAAGATATCGTCTATGTAGCGTTTCCACGTTATGACATTATCTTTGAAGAGAGAGCAGGTGTATATGGTTGTCTCCTCAAAATGAGCCATATAACAGTTAGCATAGGGGGGCGCTACGTTCGAGCCCATTGCGGTCCCGCGTATTTGTAAAAAGAAGTCATCCTGAAATAGAAAATAGTTTTTATTGAGTACTGTGGAAAGGAGGTCTATACACAGATTAATTTGTGTTGTGTTAAGGTCAGATGTTTCCAATAGGCGTTGGACCGATCGAATGCCCTGTGCGTGAGGTATGGAGGTATAGAGATCCTTCACGTCAAAAGTGACTAGTAGGGAGTCTCTAGGGACTTGACCAATGGAATGGATGATGTCCAAAAAAGAGCCTGTGTCCAAAAGAAAAGATTGACTGAGTTTGGTTAGTGGAGTAAGAATCTTTTCTAAGTAAATTGCAATTGGTGAAAGTATGGAATCTGAGGCGGCAACTATGGGTCTGCCAGGAGGTTGTTGAAGGTTTTTGTGGATTTTCGGTAATATGTAAAATACCGGTATGACTGGGTTTTGGGAGATGAGAAAGTCCTGAGTTTTTTTGTCTAAAGTTCCTAAATCACTATATCGTTGGAGTATCCCCTCTATGTGGGATCTGATAGTGCTTTTGGGATCATGGGGTAGCTTCTGGTATACAGTGTTGTCACTAAGTTGACGAAGGGCCTCAGTGATGTAATAGGACCGGTCCATAACAACTATGGCCCCCCCTTTTATCAGCGGGTTTTATAATGATATTGGAGTCTTCTTGTAGAGATTTGATGGCATGGTGGTCAACCGCTGGTAAATTGGCAGGATAGTGTAGTTTACCTTTTTCTATGTCTGTTTTCAGACTAAGAAATGAAGATTGAATGAAATCAATGAATGTCTCTAAACCATTTGAGCCCAGTGGTGGTCTGAAGTGGCTCTTAGATCTGAGGCCTAAGGTGGAGGCAGAAAGTCGGTCTGCATCCTCTATGGAGTGAGAAGGGGTGCCTGTGTTAGTTGGAGGTTTAGAAAAATAGGCCTTAAGTCTAAGTGAGCGGAAGAACCGTTGAAGGTCCATCTCCAGTTCAAATGTCCTGTACTTGTAAGATGGACAAAAGGATAGTCCTTTCTGAAGGACGTTATATTCCGCTATACTTAGAGTCCGTGACGAGATATTAACGACGAGGGGCACGTACCTGGGACCGGGTAGTCCGTATTTGATTGTGATTGCCCCTGCGGTCTGAGCCCCCGTCTGGTCCTCTTCTTCGTTGTGGTCTCCTTCGTTGTCCTAAAAAAGTCGTTGGGATTGAGGAAGAGCTGCCACGGTCTTGTTCTGAGGGGGGGCCATAGTTGTTATGGACCGGTCCTATTACATCACTGAGGCCCTTCGTCAACTTAGTGACAACACTGTATACCAGAAGCTACCCCATGATCCCACAAGCACTATCAGATCCCACATAGAGGGGATACTCCAACGATATAGTGATTTAGGAACTTTAGACAAAAAAACTCAGGACTTTCTCATCTCCCAAAACCCAGTCTATACCGGTATTTTACATATTACCGAAAATCCACAAAAACCTTCAACAACCTCCTGGCAGACCCATAGTTGCCGCCTCAGATTCCATACTTTCACCAATTGCAATTTACTTAGAAAAGATTCTTACTCCACTAACCAAACTCAGTCAATCTTTTCTTTTGGACACAGGCTCTTTTTTGGACATCATCCATTCCATTGGTCAAGTCCCTAGAGACTCCCTACTAGTCACTTTTGACGTGAAGGATCTCTATACCTCCATACCTCACGCACAGGGCATTCGATCGGTCCAACGCCTATTGGAAACATCTGACCTTAACACAACACAAATTAATCTGTGTATAGACCTCCTTTCCACAGTACTCAATAAAAACTATTTTCTATTTCAGGATGACTTCTTTTTACAAATACGCGGGACCGCAATGGGCTCGAACGTAGCGCCCCCCTATGCTAACTGTTATATGGCTCATTTTGAGGAGACAACCATATACACCTGCTCTCTCTTCAAAGATAATGTCATAACGTGGAAACGCTACATAGACGATATCTTTTGCATATGGGGGGGCACGTTAGAGTCCCTATCAATTTTCCATGATTTCTTAAATAACTCATGGCCAGGGCTGAGTTTCACAATTTCCCAGGACCCGTCCAAAATGAATTTCCTAGATACCTTAATCATGAAAGATACTGAGGGCTATCTAAGTTCAGACCTCTTTGTCAAACCCACCGACCGCAATAGCCTACTCCATTTCAACAGCTTCCATCCCACTGCCATGAAAAAATCCATTCCGAAGTCTCAGTTTCACCGTGTACGCAAGATTGTCTCTAACCAAGCCACTCAGGAGGTCCGCCTATCTGAGATGAATTCAAAGTTCAGAGATAGGGGTTACCCACAAAAAGTTTTGGACTCATCCCTCACACCCCATACTCATGAGAAACAGGACACTAAGGGCAGAATAGCCTTTGTACACTCATACCATCCTTTTGCTTATATACTGCACAAATCTATTCGGAAACACTGGAACCTCCTACATACGGCACATCCAGACATCTCTGAGTTCGCAAAACCATTTCTTCCTTGCTTTCGCCGTCCACCCAATCTCAAGGACACTTTAATTAGAGCAGATTTGGGCCCAACTAAACCTAAGGGAACACAGAGATTCCTCAAAAGACCCAAATTGGGCACTTTTCCTTGCTTAAACTGCACACAATGCAGTAACGTACTAAAGGGTGAAATTATTCATCACCCCCACACAGGCAAAGCATACAAAGTTAGAGGTTTTTTCACATGCGACACTCCTTTTGTCATCTATGTCATTAAATGTCCCTGTGGATTATTGTATGTGGGGGAGACAACCCAACCCATTAAGGACCGTATATCCAAACACAAGTCCACAATCAGGTGTAAGAATACACTTCTCCCTATACCACATCATTTCTTAACCCAGGGTCATACCATAGCTCAACTGAGGTTCCAGGTCCTGGAACAAGTACCACAACCAAGGAGAGGTGGTGACCGTATACGACAATTAAAACGCCGTGAGGCCTACTGGATACACACCCTGGATACCTTATCTCCTAAAGGACTAAATAGGGATTACGATCTATTATCCTTTACGTAACCTACTTGTCACATACAATATCTGTATTCCCTTCATACCAATTGTGGCTGTTTATCAACTTATACCTCTGCTGTGTGTATATAAGCTCTTATATATCTCAACTTTGTATTTAGAACCGCTGTCCATTGACTCCATATCTGTTTCTCACCCATAGGTTAAAAATGTGTGACATCATAATTAAGTAAATGTACTAAGTGTTCAAGTGGTTACTATATTTCTACTATCTATGCAATTTTTATGTCCCTGTTGAATGGTTTGGGATAAAACCATCCTGACGATACCTACATATATAGAACATAACTTATGTATAAATCTTTTTTCTGCTATGATATAATACCGCCTTAATAATATAAGGACTAACAAATATTTTCTTTCTGCCGCCTATACTAGCCTTTTGAACATGTTTCCTCACATGCCGGACACCTTACTTTGATATCCACACTACCTGTTTCTACTTTACAAAATGCCTCCTCTCACAGCACCGCTCTTTAAGACCTAGGAGAATGCTGGCTATCCACTGGAATAAATCACCTGACAGTGACACGCACGGCCATTCACTTCCTGCCACGTCACTTCCTGTTCTGAGCTGGAGCCGCCTGATAGGCACCATAGCTACATAGTCCCGCCTCTTCCCTTTATTTAGCCTGCACAATTGCATTCACTACATGCACAGACTAGCGGCGGATACCGCGTCCACCGCAGGCACATTTTTGCTCCACCGGGACCCCCCAGGTTAGTTACTCGCTATCCAGTATATCCTTCATGGAATACCACTCAGTACCGCACTCTGCTCATGTTCCACCTGCTTTTCTCCAGGTAACCGCTGCCATATTTGATCACCTATATCGAACAGAATTTAAACCTGGTAGGTTTATCTCTCACTTATCACTGATCCTTTTACTTAGCCACATTGTCTCACTATGCCTATTATATCATTATACAGATATTCCGGGCATAGCCCCTCTTTTTGCTGGGTCCACCTACTCACAGTAGTCCATGGTATGTTTTATTACCTATTACTCTCGCATCACATCCGTCCTCAATTTTTGATCTAGTTATGCTCCTGAATTACAGCATACTCATGAACTGTTATTTTCGTTTGACCAAGATTTATTACTATTGTTGTACATACTTTGTTTCCCTTTTGTAAAATCCTTTTATTTTACTTTATTTTACTTTTTCTATAACCACACAGTGACTGATGAAGGTCCAAGTTCAGGACCGAAACGTTTCTGTTATTACTGTGGACACGATTAAAAATCATCACTCTACTGAAGTTGAGTTCTGAGTTTATTTGCTATACTGAGTAAAGCAGTCATGACAACGCCTTTGTGTTGTCGGTACGCTTGCGATGATGAACGATGCGCACCGTGAATGTTAGTCTGCGTCATAAGACGTACAGACGCTCCAATACCCAACGCGTCACAGCAGGAAGCCAGTCTGTGCGTCCAAACAAAGGCGCAACCATACATGCACGTAACCTTTTATAAAGCTATATAAAAAAAAGGATGTAGTAGTAACGCACACTTTATTGAGGTACAGTATTACATCGCCATTCACCATCTGTGGCTATGCAGTCTCATCTATATATACCTTATCTATCCGTTGTCATGCTTGCAAGTCCACAGTCAGGCATAAATATCTGTTTTCACTCTGCACTATGCACTTTTTAAATTTTTTGTTTGTTAATATAAATGATTGGCACATATTATCAGTATTACATGATGGAAATTTTAGATATTTTTAAAAATTTTTTAGTGATATTATTCACCAAATGTAAAGTTTTATGAATGTCAAAGATAACTTGTAATGCTGATTATGTTTTTAAGTCAGCCATTCATTGTCTACACAATAAAAATGGTGTACATACTGTTACTTAGCCATCATTAATGGATTCTGATATGTACTTGTATGCTTTTATTTTAAACCGTATAGCAGATTATTTAACCTATTTTAATTGTGGTTTGCATTGCTTTTCAACATGTTAATGTATGCGTTTATGTTTGTAAATTATTAATTTACATATATTTTTTTAAGTAAAATCATCATCTTATGGTACTAAAGGTTATATTTCTCTTGTTTGGAGTATAGACATTTTTAATTGACACACAAGGAAAATACTTGATATAGTATTTAAACATCCTCCTTGACCCTGGGCTCCAACACCGCCAGTTGTTGCTCGGAAGTGCTGTTAGCACAGTCAACACTTGCTCCTGTGTTACTGGGGTTCAGAAATGTCAGCTGTTCCCCTGCTGTGTGAACGGCAAAAAGTCCTGCTGCCTATACCATGTTCTATTCTCATCCCTGGGCTACAACACCGCCAGTTGTTGCTCGGAAGTGCTGTTAGCACAGTGAACACTTGCTCCTGTGTTACTGGGGTTCAGTAATGTCAGCTGTTCCCCTGCTGTGTGAACGGCAAAAAGTCCTGCTGCCTCCACCATGTTCTCTTCTCATCCCTGGGCTACAACACCGCCAGTTGTTGCTCGGAAGTGCTGTTAGCACAGTGAACACTTGCTCCTGTGTTACTGGGGTTCAGTAATGTCAGCTGTTCCCCTGCTGTGTGAACGGCAAAAAGTCCTGCTGCCTCCACCATGTTCTCTTCTCATCCCTGGGCTACAACACCGCCAGTTGTTGCTCGGAAGTGCTGTTAGCACAGTGAACACTTGCTCCTGTGTTACTGGGGTTCAGTAATGTCAGCTGTTCCCCTGCTGTGTGAACGGCAAAAAGTCTTGCTGCCTCCACCATGTTCTATTCTCATCCCTGGGCTACAACACCGCCAGTTGTTGCTCGGAAGTGCTGTTAGCACAGTGAGCACTTGCTCCTGTGTTACTGGGGTTCAGTAATGTCAGCTGTTCCCCTGCTGTGTGAACGGCAAAAAGTCCTGCTGCCTCCACCATGTTCTCTTACTCATCCCTGGGCTACAACACCGCCAGTTGTTGCTCGGAAATGCTGTTAGCACAGTCAACACTTGCTCCTGTGTTACTGGGGTTCAGTAATGTCAGCTGTTCCCCTGCTGTGTGAACGGCAAAAAGTCCTGCTGCCTCCACCATGTTCTATTCTCATCCCTGGGCTACAACACTGCCAGTTGTTGCTCGGAAGTGCTGTTAGCACAGTCAACACTTGCTCCTGTGTTACTGGGGTTCAGTAATGTCAGCTGTTCCCCTGCTGTGTGAACGGCAAAAAGTCCTGCTGCCTCCAACATGTTCTCTTCTCATCCCTGGGCTACAACACCGCCAGTTGTTGCTTGGAAGTGCTGTTAGCACAGTCAACACTTGCTCCTGTGTTACTGGGATTCAGTAATGTCAGCTGTTCCCCTGCTGTGTGAACGGCAAAAAGTCCTGCTGCCTCCACCATGTTCTCTTCTCATCCCTGGGCTACAACACCGCCAGTTGTTGCTCGGAAGTGCTGTTAGCACAGTCAACACTTGCTCCTGTGTTACTGGGGTTCAGTAATGTCAGCTGTTCCCCTGCTGTGTGAACGGCAAAAAGTCCTGCTGCCTCCACCATGTTCTATTCTCATCCCTGGGCTACAACACCGCCAGTTGTTGCTCGGAAGTGCTGTTAGCACAGTCAACACTTGCTCCTGTGTTACTGGGGTTCAGTAATGTCAGCTGTTCCCCTGCTGTGTGAACGGCAAAAAGTCCTGCTGCCTCCACCATGTTCTATTCTCATCCCTGGGCTACAACACCGCCAGTTGTTGCTCAGAAGTGCTGTTAGCACAGTGAACACTTGCTCCTGTGTTACTGGGGTTCAGTAATGTCAACTGTTCCCCTGCTGTGTGAACGGCAAAAAGTCCTGATGCCTCCACCATGTTCTCTTCTCATCCCTGGGCTACAACACCGCCAGTTGTTGCTCAGAAGTGCTGTTAGCACAGTCAACACTTGCTCCTGTGTTACTGGGGTTTAGTAATGTCAGCTGTTCCCCTGCTGTGTGAACGGCAAAAAGTCCTGCTGCCTCCACCATGTTCTATTCTCATCCCTGGGCTACAACACCGCCAGTTGTTGCTCGGAAGTGCTGTTAGCACAGTCAACACTTGCTCCTGTGTTACTGGGGTTCAGTAATGTCAGCTGTTCCCCTGCTGTGTGAACGGCAAAAAGTCCTGCTGCCTCCACCATGTTCTATTCTCATCCCTGGGCTACAACACCGCCAGTTGTTGCTCGGAAGTGCTGTTAGCACAGTCAACACTTGCTCCTGTGTTACTGGGGTTCAGTAATGTCAGCTGTTCCCCTGCTGTGTGAACGGCAAAAAGTCCTGCTGCCTCCACCATGTTCTCTTCTCATCCCTGGGCTACAACACCGCCAATTGTTGCTCGGAAGTGCTGTTAGCACAGTCAACACTTGCTCCTGTGTTACTGGGGTTCAGTAATTTCAGCTGTTCCCCTGCTGTGTGAATGGCAAAAAGTCCTGCTGCCTCCACCATGTTCTATTCTCATCCCTGGGCTACAACACCGCCAGTTGTTGCTCGGAAGTGCTGTTAGCACAGTCAACACTTGCTCCTGTGTTACTGGGGTTCAGTAATGTCAGCTGTTCCCCTGCTGTGTGAACGGCAAAAAGTCCTGCTGCCTCCACCATGTTCTCTTCTCATCCTTGGGCTACAACACCGCCAGTTGTTGCTCGGAAGTGCTGTTAGCACAGTCAACACTTGCTCCTGTGTTACTGGGGTTCAGTAATGTCAGCTGTTCCCCTGCTGTGTGAACGGCAAAAAGTCCTGCTGCCTCCACCATGTTCTCTTCTCATCCCTGGGCTACAACACCGCCAGTTGTTGCTCGGAAGTGCTGTTAGCACAGTCAACACTTGCTCCTGTGTTACTGGGGTTCAGTAATGTCAGCTGTTCCCCTGCTGTGTAAACGGCAAAAAGTCCTGCTGCCTCCACCATGTTCTCTTCTCATCCCTGGGCTTCAACACCGCCAGTTGTTGCTCGGAAGTGTCATTGGCACGGGTACTCACTCCTGCCCAGACTGGTTACAGCACACCATCTGTTTCCTGTCAGTGTAAACGTCACTTAGCCTCCAATAAGTTGTCCTGTCGTGTTGCGGTCGGGTTAGCCGACTCTATGGTGCTTGGAGTTTAGGTGCTTCCTATGTGTGCTGCGGGATATGCAAATAAAGGCTGTTTCCGTTGTGACAATAGGACAATCACCCACTGTAGTACTGTGGGATTCGGTAACTGCGGCCGGCTCGCGGCCTGTCAACTTAAATTTCCATGGGTACCTTCTGCTACCCTTCTGGGTTCCAGTACCGTCAGCTGGTTCTCCGCAGTGCCTTTGGCCTAGGTGCCTCCATCTCGGTATCCGAGTTCCAGCAACGTCTGCTGGTCCTTGGTAGTGCTTTGGAGCACAGGTACCTCCTGCTTAGTAACCGTGTCTCAGTAATGTCAGCTGGTCCCTGGTTGTGCCATTGGCTCTTTTCCTTCTGCTGCCCCTCTGGGTTCCAGCACAGTCAGCTGGTCCTCGTTACTTGCATTGGCTCTTGTACCTTCTGCTACCCGTCCGGGTTCCAGTACCGTCAGCTGGTTCTCCGCAGTGCCTTTGGCCTAGGTGCCTCCATCTCGGTATCCGAGTTCCAGCAACGTCTGCTGGTCCTTGGTAGTGCTTTGGAGCACAGGTACCTCCTGCTTAGTAACCGTGTCCCAGTAACGTCAGCTGGTCCTCGGTTGTGCCATTGGCTCTTTTCCTTCTGCTGCCCCTCCGGGTTCCAGCACAGTCAGCTGGTCCTCGTTACTTGCATTGGCTCTTGTACCTTCTGCTACCCGTCCGGGTTCCAGTACCGTCAGCTGGTTCTCCGCAGTGCCTTTGGCCTAGGTGCCTCCATCTCGGTATCCGAGTTCCAGCAACGTCTGCTGGTCCTTGGTAGTGCTTTGGAGCACAGGTACCTCCTGCTTAGTAACCGTGTCCCAGTAACGTCAGCTGGTCCTCGGTTGTGCCATTGGCTCTTTTCCTTCTGCTGCCCCTCCGGGTTCCAGCACAGTCAGCTGGTCCTCGTTACTTGCATTGGCTCTTGTACCTTCTGCTACCCGTCCGGGTTCCAGTACCGTCAGCTGGTTCTCCGCAGTGCCTTTGGCCTAGGTGCCTCCATCTCGGTATCCGAGTTCCAGCAACGTCTGCTGGTCCTTGGTAGTGCTTTGGAGCACAGGTACCTCCTGCTTAGTAACCGTGTCCCAGTAACTCAGCTGGTCCTCGGTTGTGCCATTGGCTCTTTTCCTTCTGCTGCCCCTCCGGGTTCCAGCACAGTCAGCTGGTCCTCGTTACTTGCATTGGCTCTTGTACCTTCTGCTACCCGTCCGGGTTCCAGTACCGTCAGCTGGTTCTCCGCAGTGCCTTTGGCCTAGGTGCCTCCATCTCGGTATCCGAGTTCCAGCAACGTCTGCTGGTCCTTGGTAGTGCTTTGGAGCACAGGTACCTCCTGCTTAGTAACCGTGTCCCAGTAACGTCAGCTGGTCCTCGGTTGTGCCATTGGCTCTTTTCCTTCTGCTGCCCCTCCGGGTTCCAGCACAGTCAGCTGGTCCTCGTTACTTGCATTGACTCTTGTACCTTCTGCTACATTTACAAATTGAAGATTTTTTCAATGCTTTTTTGGGTAATCACTCTGGATCTCCAACAATGAAGACGACGACCCTGATGACCACCCCGAAGAAGATGACGACCACAAGGACGACGAGCATCAAGCCAACCAGCCTAAACACCATCACAAAGAAGAAATAAAAGATTACCAAACAGGACTAAGAAGGTTAAGACAAACTACAAGATACAGAACAAGAGACTTAAGAACAATAAGCAGAAGATCAAAAAGCAGAAGAACATGAAGTATAAGACCAAAATGAAGAGCAAAATATATGCTCTAAATTATAAGCAGAAGAAGACTAAGCAGTGTATGGGGGTGAGTCCGTTCCTCCTCGTGGTGCCCCTGGAAAATGCCTGCTGCTGCAGGCTAAACTGAACACGGACAAATACTGTTGTAATTTAAATCTTTTGTGACAGCAAGAACGGAAGGATGAAAAATTCATACTTTGACAGATTAAAAGTACAGGATTCTCTGTCACAAATAAGAATATGATGAAGAAGATGAAGTACAATATGAATAAGAATAATAGTTATAATAGTTTAATAAGAAGAATATGAGTAATGTTAACAAAAAGATGAATAGCAAGAAGTTTAAGAAGATAAAGAAGGTGAAGATGAAGAATAATTTGATGAAAAAGATGATGCTGCTGAAGATTATGAAGGAGAAAGTGTGTCAAAAGTTAAAAAGGTGAAGAGCATGGAAGTTGTGAAATATACATATTTGCCAAAATAGAAAAAACGTTAACAACATTGTCAATTTCTTCGTCAATCCGAACATCTTTAAAAAAAAAAATATTTATGCTATTCCATTTGATTGGGTTAAACATCTATGCCTTTAATGTCTCCTCAACCTTCCCCAATACATTGTACATTACTCTTTGTTGTTTTCCTTCATGTACAATTAACCAACAAGGCAAGAATGGTTTTTTTTTAATTCCGATATTTTGTTCCCATAGACTTACATTGGATTTCCGGTATCGGTATCGGGTATCGCCGATATTTTTTGGGTATCGGCGATACCATTCCGATTCCAATACTTTTGGATATCGGAAAGTATCGCTCAACTCTACTCCTAACTCTTCTTCACTATCCACAGACCCCAGCACTCTCTAACCAAGTAATAATCTCTCCTTTCCTCTTGCCCCCCACCTGACCTCCTCCACTGACCTGCTCCTCAACCTCAGATCTCTCCTAATAACACACAAAACAAATCGCCCACTCTCCTACTCCCTCCTGCTTTGCCTCTCTCTGCTTCTCCTCACTGCTGGCGACATATCTCCCAATCCTGGACCCCCACAGCTCATGACTTCCATTATTACCCCCTTCTGTCGCCCCCAATCCAATATAAACACCCGAAATCTTTCCAACCTCAAATACGTGCCCTTGGCGCCCACCATTCAGCTCCCTCTCTCTGGATCACTCTGGAATGCCCGCTCCATCTGCAATAAACTACATGTGATTCACGACCTTTTTACCTCTCAAAATTTTTCCTTCCTTGGCCTCACTGAAACATGGCTGACATCCTCTGACACCGCCTCCCCTGCTGTGCTATGCTATGGCGGCCTCCAATTCACCCACACTCCTCGCCCTGGCAACAGACATGGTGGAGGAGTGCGCCTTCTCCTTTCTTCCAACTGCACCTTCAACCAAATCCCATCTCTTCCTTCCCCTATCCTCCCCTCTTTTGGAGTTCACTCTGTCCGCATCTACTCTCCCTCCAACCTCCAAGTGGCCGTCATATATCGACCTCCAGGCCCAACCACTGCCTTCATGGACCAATTCTCTACATGGCTCCTTCACTTTCTCTCTGCTGACATTCCCACCATCATCATGGGTGACTTCAACATCCCGATTGACATCCACCAGTCCGCAGCTTCCAAACTCCTGGCCCTTACTTCATCATTTGGACTTACACAGTGGACCTCCTCAGCCACCCACACAGATGGACACACATTAGACCTGGTCTTCATCCGCCTCTGCTCCTTACTTAACTTCACAACCTCCCCTCTCCCTCTATCTGACAATCATCTACTCTCTTTCTCATCCCTGTCATCCTCACCTGTTACCCATGTCTAGAAACATGCGCACCCCCGCAGAAACCTTGCACATCTAGACACTCACTCACTCTCTGACTCTATCCTACCACTGTCTTCCATATCTTCACTCCACGACACAGACACTGCCAGTAGTTTCTACAATACCACTCTTGCATCAGCCATCAACTCGGTCGCACCTGTCATGCATAACAGAGTGCGACGAATCAATAGACATCCCTGGCACAATAACACCACTAAAAAGCTTCTGCAAGCATCCAGAATTGCTGAACGGCGCTGGAAGAAAATGCATTCACAAGACGACTTCACTGCACTCAAACAAGCAACACTTGCATTCAAATCAGCTCTCACCTCTGCTAAACAGGCCTACTTTAAATCCCTTGTGTCTTCCTTATCCCCAACCACAAACAGTTGTTCAATACTTTTAACTCCCTCCTCCGCCCACCACTGCCCCCTCCAACTTCCCTAATCTCTGCTGAGGATTTCGCCATGCACTTAAAAAACAAGATAGACCAAACACAGCAAGTCTTTATTATTCAACCACCACAACCCCTTTGTATGCCTGACCAATGCCCAAACCCCGTACCCTCCTTATCCAATATCACAGAAGGGGAGCTTGCACATCTTCTTTCCAATTCACACTTCACCATTTGCGCACTCGACCCCATCCCATCCCACCTCCTCCCCAATCTCGCCGCCACTCTTATCCCATCACTAACCCACCTCTTCAACCTATCACTAACTTCCGGTACCTTCCCTTCAGCTTTCAAACAGGCCACAATCACGCCAATCCTCAAAAAGTCAACCCTTAACCCAACCGCTATGTCCAGCTATCGCCCAATATCACTGCTCCCATTCGCTTCTAAACTCCTGGAGCAGCACGTCCATGCTGAACTTTCCTCCCATCTTTCATCTAAAGTGCTCTTTGACATTCTACAATCTGGTTTCTGCCCCCATCACTCCACTGAGACAGCCCTGACCAAAATTACTAACGACCTACTTTCAGCCAAAGCAAACGGACAATACTCTATACTCCTCCTTCTAGACCTGTCCTCTGCTTTCGAGACAGTTGAATACTGCCTCCTACTACAGATCCTCTCTTCCTTTGGCATCAAAGATCTCGCCTTATCCTGGATCTCCAACCGCACATTCAGCTTCTACCACTCACACACTACCTCTTCATCCCACCCTCTCTCTGTTGGAGTCCCCCAAGGCTCGGTTCTAGGACCCCTACTCTTCTCAATCTATACACTTGGCCTAGGGCAACTCATAAAGTCCCACGGATTCCAGTACTACCTTTAGGCTGGAGTCACACAGAACGATTAAAAAAAGGTCTGATTTTGTACGGCGATAATCGCACAACAGTCCTCCGTATGTTGATCCGTATGTAATCCGTTTTCAATGCGATGGTGCGATTTCCTCGCATGTCAGGATCCGTGTGACATCCGTATGGCGTCCTTATGGCGTTATTTTATCGCAGTAATGCAAAATGAGCATACTATGAATTTCGTAGCTGAAAGTAATTATGAAATAATGTTGAAGGCTATTTATTGGCTGAGAAACAATTCTCCTGTTCCTACTACTTTCCTGTTGTGTGTGTTTAGCTGACTTGTGTGCATCATGTCATACAGGCTCACCTTTAACACCACAGAGCAGGTTCTTTTCCACTGGGTTTTGTCTCAGCGTTTCGGAGAGCCTTACCCTGTCATTCTTGATCCGAGGAGGCGTAGAAGAATGTGGGTTCATCCACTTGTGAGACGCCGGGTGACAAAAGGACATTTTCACCGTCTTTATGCTTCACTACGCAGCCATCCCGACAAATTTTATCAATATTGTCGTATGAGCCTGGACACTTTTGACATTCTTCTCGAGACGGTCCGCCCTGGGATCTCGTATAAGGATACGGTGATGCGCAAGTCGATTTCCGCGGAGGAGCGTCTTCTACTGACTTTACGGTATGTCATATACCTTAATGGTGTGTAACACAGAAAATGTTATGTGTTTATCCCTTAATATTTATTTTCCTTTTTGCCTCTAGGTTTCTGTCCACTGGCCTGTCATATGCAGCCCTACACCTTGAGTTTTTACTCGGCAAATCCACTATTTGTGGGATTGTTCGCTGTACCTGCCTTGAAATTTGGTCAAGACTACATAACTCGGTGATGCCTGTGCCCAAACAAGCAGATTGGGTGCGTATAGCCCGTGGATTTGAGGACACGTGCCAGTTTCCCAACTGTATAGGGGCACTAGATGGGAAGCACATTCGTGTACGTAAGCCCCCTAACTCTGGCTCACAATACTATAATTACAAAGAGTATTTTTCAGTTGTTCTGTTGGCCCTGGTAGACAGTGCTTACATGTTTACTTTAGTAGATATTGGGGCCTATGGGCGAACAGGAGACTCCAGAGTGTTTAATACCTCAATAATGGGTCGGCGTATGCGGAGCAATCAGTTGGACCTCCCACCCCCACGTCAGCTTCCAGGGTCTCATCTGGAACCAGTGCCTTATGTGATGGTTGGTGATGAGGCATTTCAGCTAACCAGGAACCTGATGAGGCCCTATCCACGGCGAACCCTGGACAACCGGCGGCGCATTTTTAATTTCCGCCTATCCCGTGCCCGACGCCTCGTCGAGTGTGCCTTTGGTATACTCACAGCCAAATTGCGGGTTCTGCAGTCTGCAATACAACTAAGCGAAAAAAATTATTATTATTATTAATATTTATTTCTATAGCACCATTGATTCCATGGTGCTGTACATGAGAAGGGGTTACATACAAATTACAGGTATCACTTACAGTAAACAAACTAACAATGACAGACTGATACAGAGGGGAGAGGACCCTGCCCTTTCGGGCTTACATTCTACAGGATTGTGAGGCAGGAGACAGTAGGTCGGGGGGTTGCAGCAGTTCCGGTGTTGGTTGAGGCAATAACTCCGGTAGTGGTGAGGAGGCAGCAGGGTCATTGCAGGCTGTAGGCTTTCCTGAAGAGATGGGTTTTCAGGTTCCGTCTGAAGGATCTGAATGAGTTTGATAGTCGGATGTTTTGGGGCAAAGAATTCCAGAGGATGGGGGATATTCGGGAGAAGTCTTGGAGGCGGTTGGGTGAGGAGCGAATAAGTGTGGAGGAGAGAAGGATGTCTTGGGAGGATCGGAGATTACGTGAGGGAAGATATCGGGAGATTAGTTCAGAGATATATGGAGGAGACAGATTATAGATGGCCTTGTAGGTCAGTATTAGTAATTTGAACTGGATACGCTGAGGGAATGGGAGCCAGTGAAGAGATTTGCAGAGGGGAGAAGCGGAGGAGTAGCGGGAGAGAGGTGAATTAGTCGTGCAGCAGAGTTAAGGATGGACTGGAGAGGTGCGAGGGTGTTAGCAGGGAGGCCAGAGAAAAGGGTGTTGCAGTAGTCGAGGCGGGAGATGATGAGGGCGTGCACAATCATTTTAGTAGATTGAGGGTTGAGGAAAGGACGGATTCTTGAAATATTTTTGAGCTGAAGGCGACAGGAGGTAGAAAGAGCTTGGATGTGCGGTTTGAAGGACAGGGCAGAGTCAAGGGTTACTCCGAGGCAGCGGACTTCTGGTACGGGGGAAAGCGTGATGTCGTTAATTGTGAAAAAAATGTGAATCAAGTAATAAAAGCATGTGTGGTACTACACAATTTTACTCGAAAATATGACTGTCTTGCAAATGAGGCTTATGATGTTGTAGATGCAAATAATGTGCTCCCAACTCCACATGGACATCAACCACGTCACCCACCATCTGGACTTAAAGTGCGGGACGTGTTTACCAATTATTTTTTATCCCCAGAGGGATATACTCCTTGGCAAGAAAATGCATTGTCTATGTTATGATTTAATGTATGTGTGCGTGATAAGCTGAGACTAATTTTACATGTACCATTTTTCAACTATGCAATATAATGTGTGAAATAACCCATTGATAGCATCAGTTACATGTAACAAAATGTGAACAATCCCAATTTGAGTTTGTTGTTTTTATTAGTAACACTTTGTGGCCATAGCATACCATATTTGCATCATATGGCAATGATGGCCTTTATTGGCAGCCACAAACCCACATTCAACAAAAACAAATTATCAGAACAACATGGAAAAATAAAAGAGAAAAACGTAATATAAAAAAAAAAGTATTCACAAATTTTCATATGTATTGGTGGAGAAGGAGGAGCATCAGGCTGAGTGGCTTGGTTACTTTGTTGCGCCAATTGGGCATAATGCTGAGTTGGGGCTGAGGTGCCATGAAGGACCATGGAAGGTAGTTGGGGTGCAACGTGTTGGTACTGTCCACTTTGGTAATGAGGGACATAATCAAGGTTATTCACAGGGCCCATGTGCGGATACATCCCAGAATGTCCATGTCGACCATACCCATGTAGTGGCCAATCTCCTCCACTGGGTATGGGCAAGAGGCCATACTGGTGATGTACTGCTGGCGGATATATCTGACCATGTTGTGGACGGTGTTGACTAACACCTTGAGGTTGCTGTGGGGATGGACTACGTGTGGAAGGGGGATCACTTTCAGGTCTTGGATTATCATCAGGTGGCACAGGCATTTGGAGACGGTTTGCCCGTGACAGTTGCCATCTTTCTAGATAAGCAAAGATCTGCGTTGGGTTATTGGGTGGGGTGCAAGCATCTATGACTATTTGAATGGCACCTCTGGCGCGCAGCCTTACTTCTCGGGGGATAGTGCGTAGATAGCGAGCCAGACTCCTTGCATAGGCCTCTTCCCCATCATCATTTGCCGTGTGGGACAGAAAGTTTAATACCCCTGTATCCACTTGGCTTTTGGTCCCAGTGGTGTTGAGCTCCCTTCGGCGTCTCCCCGTCGTGACACTACTGCAGCCTGTGGTGAGGTATCAAGGCGGAGGGTTGGGCTACTACTCTGGGCATGGTCGTCCTCTTCCTGTGCCTTCTGTCCTGCAGAAGGCCATGCTGGTGGGGGTGGTTGTTGGCTGGAAACTGTTTGGGAAGATGGACCAGCCTCTTCTTCCGCATCAGCAACTGGGTCCACGTGGACCTCTGAGTCCGAGCCGGTCTCACGCTCGGTTATATTGGATTACGTTCTATTTAGCATGTAAAAAATTAAGATTAAAATCATACCTTAAGGCAAGTAGACAAAGGTGTGCAGAGTTGAAGCATGAACTTATGGACGCAGATCCATAATTGGTGCCAGAAAGTTCAAGCGATCATAATAAATGTATTTGCGCTTTTGTGTTCTCTCTGACCCACTCCCGGCACGATTCTGCCGCTCTCTGCGGAACTGGTCACGGCAGCTCGCCCAGCGTCTAGTGACATCACCCACTACAAAGCAATGCAACAAATGTTTCACATTAGGATCACAGTATAAGCATTGTGACATGTATTTTTGAAATGCATGCTATTTCACAAGTGGCAAACATGCAGGCTACCAAGCAGATTATGACATAGGATCATGTTTGCAACAATGCTGCAGTAAGGTTATCACTTACTCATTTCCTGCTGTACCTCAGGTGAACTTTCCGCATAGTTGGGAAAAATTTGGCGGCATATACGCTTCCAGGACGCATCTTTCCGCAAACGGTCTGCGTAATGTGCATCACGTACATCCCACAGTTCTGGGGTCTCCTGAACAAGAACAATGAGGAGCTCCACATTAATTTGTCTAGCCATCTTGCTGGACTCCGTGGAGGCGTGCTACTTCCTGGTTTAAGGCCTTCACAGGCTAATTAGCATGTCAAACCTTCATGATTTCATGGCTGAGGCAATTTCCTGTCACCTGCCCAATGCATGCGTATTTATCGCAATTCACACGCATGGTCCGTGTGCAATCCGTTTTTTTTGCGCTCCCATAGACTTGCATTGGCGACTCTCGGCCGACATACTAGTCCAATCGCAGCATGCTGCGATTTCACTCGCACGTACAACACGTGCGATAAAAAAACGGATGATGTGAGCTGCACCATAGATTAACAGGGGGACGAGCGCAATGCGATTTTTTATCGCCTCACGCTCGTCCGTATTAAACGGTAGTGTGACTCCGGCCTAATGCCGATGATACTCAGATCTACCTCTCTGGCACAGATGTCACCTCTCTGCTCTCCAAACTGCCGGAGTGTCTATCAGCCATATCCTCCTTCTTCTCCTCCCGCTTCCTCAAACGGAATGTGGACAAATATGAACTGATTATCTTTCCCCATCTCACAGCTCTTCCTTACCCGACCTATCTATAACAATTGACAACATCACTCTTTCCCCCGTACTGGAGGTCCGCTGCCTTGGAGTAACTCTTGACTCTGCCCTGTCCTTCAAACCGCATATCCAAGCTCTCTCCACCTCCTGCCGCCTCCAGCTCATAAATATTTCCAGAATCCGTCCCCTCCTCAACCCTCACTCTACTAAAATGCTTGTACTCGCCCTCATCATCTCCCGTCTCGACTACTGCAACATCCTCTTCTGTGGCCTCCCTGATAACACCCTCGTACCTCTCCAGTCCATCCTTAACTCTGCTGCCCGACTAATTCACCTCTCTCCTCGCTACTCCTCCGCTTCTCCCCTCTGCAAATCTCTCCACTGGCTCCCACTCCCTCAGCGTATCCAATTGAAATTACTAATACTGACCTACAAGGCCATCTATAACCTGTCTCCTCCATATATCTCTGAACTAATCTCCCAATATTTTCCCTCACGTAATCTCCGATCCTCCTAAGACCTTCTTCTCTCCTCCACACTTATTTGCTCCTCACCCATCCGCCTCCAAGACTTCTATATGTAATTACTGTATGTAATCCTTCTATTCTATCCTGCTGGTTCCTACAGTGATTTTACAGTACACGGCAGATGAATTGCCGGCTTTTCTTCTATCTATCTATGTATGTAATATATATACATACATATGTGTGTGTTACTTATATCTATATATCTATGTATTCACAGTGTATGTATCTATTCTACTCTCATATCTATTCTATTCTAACCTGTTACTCTGTGATTTTACTGTATGCGGCACATAAATTACCGGCTTTTATTCTTTCTATCATCTATCTAATATAGATATATATACATATATATACGGTATATAATATAATATAATATATATATATATATATATATATATATCTGTGTGAGAGTGTGTGTGTTTTGATGATTTTTTCCTTTGGAAATGATGTGTAAATGACAGAGAATTGCACTATGTAAAAGCTCATGTTAAAATCGCATTGCAGTTACATAGCAATCACACTTCATTCGGATGTAAATCGGATGCTAGGTGTGAAAAATTGGATTGTACTCGCATGGCACTCGCATTACACTTGTGCGACTCTCGGCAGGGAGCCTCGGACCGATTTTTCATACGTTTAGGATGACTCTCATCTAAATCAACCACTTGGCCTTTACCGGACTTTATCTGTCTTCCTGAATGCATTCCTAGTATATCCTTATGTCCTTTTTAGGTGCTTCCTGCTAAGCTGGAAGTGAAGTGTTCCTGAAGATTGACATCTCAGTCCATTGCGACGGTAGCACACCTGATGTGCCTGCCATGCTGTAGGCAATGTAGATTAATGCTACAGCATTGCAGGAACACAAGGGCACTGAAGCTGATCAGATAAAGTCAAGTTCAGAATTGCATTTGCAAGGATTTGGTCAAACAGCTTGCAATCATGAAGTTCTTGCCTAGGAAACCGGCAACTCTGATTGCCAACAGTAATGGCTCATGCAATTAAAAATCCCTCCATTCTGGAGAACAGAAAAGATTTGTAATTGTAGTTAAAATGCCATATTGCTGAGGACAACATCTGCAAGGAGTTTGTATGTTCTCACTTTGTTTGTGTGGGTTTCCTCCAGGTTCTCAGGTTTCCACTCACACTCAAAACACATACTGATAAGAAATTTAGATTGTGAGGCTCAATGAGGGCAGTGATAATAAATTAATGTATGTAAAGTGCTGCATAATTTAATGGTGTGAAAAGTAGGCATAAAAAATAAATATAAATAAATTGCAACATTGATTGTTTTCACAAGCACTTGCAATTTTATCCTTTTAAGGAGTTGAGACAAGCTTTTCATGGAGGAAAATATTGATGAAAGTTTCTGTTTATTCTCTTCAAGATCATGTACTTTTTAGCCTGAATCGCTGAGTTTGACACCCTTTAAGAATGACGAGCGACTCGTTGGTGACGCATATGTCAGCGGCGCAGGCGGGACTAGGTTTTCTTTCATAACGCCCCTCAGCTCCGATTGGTGGCTACAACATCACCTCAGCAATAAATGAAAACGTAACTGAGCCCCCATCCATTGTTCCAGAGCGCTTTGTGGATGACTCCAACGTTCTGTCCTTTGTGCGTTGTTGCGAGAATAGTATCGTGTGTGGGGGTTTTGCGATCCTGTCAGAGTCGCTACAGTGTCCTTTGTGCGTTGTTGCGAGGATAGTATCGTGTGTGGGTTTTGCGATCCTGTCAGAGTCGCTACAGCGCTTCATCTTCTGGATATTTGGATTTCACTTGCAAGGTACATATTGTTTGTGATGTTGTGTGATGCATTTTTTGGTTATACCTTTTCTTTTTGTCTGCTTACCTCCATTATAAATACAGACGTGTTGCCGGGATTTTTTTTTTTGCCACGCCCACCACTGCAATTTTAAGATCTTTGTTGCTTTTTGAGGTAATTTTTTTTGTTATATTTGATCCTCCATAACATTGGATAACCTAGCAATATTTTGACAGCCGCGCCCACCCCTCGCCATTTTAGGCTTTTGTAAGCTGTTTTTTCAATGTTAACTGCAATGTTAACAAGAAACAATTACTTTATTTTTTAAACACTTTAGTAATTAACTTTTCTCTTCTTTACCGAACAGGTTGCACATAATGAACCTGACCAACGCGGAGCGTGTGATTGTGGCAGCTGCATTACTAATGGAGGGAGATCGACAAGAAGAGGCGCGGGTGGAGGAGAGGAGCTCCAAGCGAAAGCGCCGTATGTGGACAAGAGAATGGCTGGAGCAGAGGTCCAAATTCACCCACATGCATCTAGTGAGGGAGTTGCAGGAGAAGAATCCGCAGAATTTCCGAAATTATCTACGGATGTCGGAGGATTCATTCAAGCTCCTACTGGAATGTGTGAGGCCACTCATTGAACGGCAGGATACACGTATGCGTGCAGCTGTTTCAGCAGAGGAACGTTTGGCAGTAACGCTGCGATTTCTGGCAACCGGACGTTCAATGAAAGACTTGCAATTTTCTGCTGCTGTTTCACGATCTCTACTTAGCGTATTAATTCCAGAGACATGCAACGCCATCATCTGCAGTTTACGGAGCTACATGCCTTTTCCAAAATCCGTGGTGGAATGGCAAATAATTGCCTCTGATTTTGAACGGATTTGGCAGTTCCCAAACTGTGGTGGTGCCTTGGATGGCAAACATGTGCGGTTCACGCAACCAGCCAACAGCGGATCCTATTTCTATAACTACTAGGGCTACTTCAGCGTGATCCTCATGGCCTTTGTTAATGCCAATTATGAATTTATTAACGTTGATGTTGGCATGAACGGAAGGGTTTCTGACGGTGGCGTTTTGGAGCACACTATTTTTGGTGAATGGTTGAATAATAATGAACTGCACTTGCCAACCAACAAAGACACCACCGCCAACCTTAACTTTGTTTTTGTTGGTGATGAATCCTTCCCCATTCATGCGCATCTTGTTAAACCATACCCACAAAAGACTTTGACAGAGGAAAGGCGTATTTTTAATTACAGTCTATCAAGGGCACGGCGCGTTGTTGAGAATGCCTTCGGCATAATAGCCAACCGCTTCAGGGTTTTCCACAATCCAATCAATATGAAGCTGGAATCGATAGACTCTGTGGTGTTGGCCTGTTGCGTGCTGCACAATTTTCTTCGACAACGCGATGCTGTTGCTTACAGTCCGCCAGGCTTCATGGATTTGGACAGCAATGGTAACGTGCTCGGAGAATGGTGTGAGAATGATCCGCTATTTCAGGCCTTCAACCTGTCAATAAAGGCAGGAGCAAGGACGATGCGAAGGCCTCCTGAGACAAGTACTGCCATTACTTTAACGGGCCTGGTGCAGTGAGTTGGCAGCATCACATATAGTTTCCATTTGAAATTTTTTCTAGTTTTGCCTTTTTTTAACTTTCTGTTAATAAAAAAATGTTTATTTTAAAAATGCCTTCGTGTTCTTTCAATTATTTGACCAATATGGGAGAAGGGCTAATGATGGTTGAGATGTGGGGAGGGGAGTAATGGGGATAAGGCAAAATGAGGGGTGTGCTTGGGGAGGTGGGAGTTATGGGTGGAAGGAAAAATAATTGAGAGAAGGATAATGATTGCAGCAATTGGGATCAAGGATTAATATTAATGATGGTCAGTGCGTTCAAGCTCAAGATGCCCAGATATAATGGGTGTGTTTTCTATTGTGTATTTTTTTAATTATGTTTCTAAATTTACAAGAAGTGTTTTTATAATGTTTTCTTGTTTTTTGCGATGTTTTCGTTTTTGTTTTCATTGATGTATTTGGGCCTTTGTAAAAAAGTTGACACTGCAACGGTTCTAAACTTTAACTTTCTATTTAACTTCTACAAAAAAAAAGGAAAATTATTGACTGCCCCCCTTTGGAGGCCAGCCACAAACCTCTCCAGCATCACCCTGTGGTCATGCATAACTGCCATAGTTGCAGTCATCGCTGACATCAGTCGCCTGTGCGATGCCAGCAGGTCCTGGGCAGTGGGGATTTCTTTGGAGGTAATGGTAAAAATTAACCAGGGAACTCTTTGTGTCGCACTTGCGTGCTCGAATCCGATGCAAGACGCCACTGCGATGGCAAAGTGACCGTTCTCAGCATGGTGCCCATGCAACACACAGACATGAGACGCCATCGCGATCGCAAAGTGACGGTTCTCAGCATGGTGCCCCTGCAACGCACAGACATGAGACGCCTTTGCGATCGCAAAGTTACGGTTCATAAAATGACACTTTATTACAGAAGTAATTACAATGAATGAAAACATTTGTAAACATGGTAAAAATGTTAAAAATGCGGTCTGTAGATCTGATTCTGCCAAGTAACAGCCCCAGGCCAGTTAATCGCATCGTCCTTGCTCATGCCTTGATAGGCAGGGGCGCCTAGCTGGGATCCTTCACTTAGCGATTGCAACAGCGTCTCATGTCTGTGCGTGGCTGGGGCGCATAGCTGGTACCGATCACTTTGCGATCGCAATAGCGTCTCGTGTCGCAAGTGCGACCCGTTTCGTGTTGCACGTACGCTGTGATGTCACAACACTGGTGTTGTTCATGCGGCATTGTTTATATGAGGAAAATGGCTGTGAAGCGGCGCTGTGCCCCGTGGGGTGATCAATAAATGCGACAAGTGAGATTATGAGTGCAGGCTACCTATTGCGCATCCCATGCGCCATAAAAAGGTAGTCCTGTGGAAAATCCGGAGGTACCTGTCGAGACACTTCGGGGTGGAGCGGACCCCAACCCAAATAAGAAAAAAGCTGGCCAACCTGCGCTACCGGTCTAGTGAGAGGGTCGCCAGCATCCGGGTCCAGTTCCGCAGGCATCTGAGTGAGTGTTGATGAGGGTATCTGGAGAGGTTATATTTTGTGGGTTATCTACCTATATCAATGCACCCGCAGTGACGGGAGTACCACCAGTGATGGGAGTACCGGCAGTGATGGGAGTACCGGCAGTGATGGGATTACAGGTAGTGATGGGAGTACCAGTAGTGAGGGGGTTACAGGCATTGACGGAAGTACTGGCAGTGACGGGACTACCAGCAGTGACGGGAGTACAGCAGTGATTGGGTTTGTAGAAGGATTATTTCACTCAATTGTATTTTTTGTTTGCAGCACCACCTTCACCAGCTGCAGCACCATCCCCCGCAGTGCCATCACCACCTGCAGCACCATCCCCAGCTACCCCTTTACCGGCAGCTACCCCCCTCCACTTTTGGGGTCATCTACCCCTTCACCATATGGATTCTCTCCAGCGTCACTCCGTGACATGTATGCAGGCTCGCCTTCATGTAATTTACGCACATAATATAAGCTTCGAGAAGTTTGACAACATTGTTAGGTCTTAAAATGTGTAAGGGCTGTCGTAATATATATATTTTTCTGTGTTTCCCTAGCCAGTGGTGCCACAAGTTCTGGGTGGGCGGTAAGCGCCTCCTCAGGTGAAGCGCAATCGGCCCAAAACCGTAAGTGTTAAACACCAAACATGTAACTAAAGTTGATGTTGCAACAGAATTCCCTGGTTAACTGTTACCATTACCTCCACAGAAATCCCCACTCCCCAAGACCTGTTGGCATCGCACAGGTGGCTGATGGCAGCAATGGTAGACCACGGGGTATGCTGGAGAGATTTGTGGCTGGCCTCCAAAGGGGGGGCAGTCAGTAATTTTTTTTTGTATTTGTATTTTTATTCTTTTATTGTATTTGTATTTTGTTTGCTGAAAAAAAATATATATATGACTACAAATATATATTATATATTTTAAGTTTATATACGCAGCTGTGGAGTATTATTTGTTATTATTTTTTATTATAAGGTTTTAGCGCTAGTGTGACCAGGGCCTTTAAAAGAAATGTTGTTAATTTTTGAATTTTTTTTCATTTTATTTTTTTATCAATGCTGGAACTCCTATGACTGCTGGTACTCCCATGACCCCGTGTGTGCCAAGTAGATACAAGTTGATGGAATAAAAATACAACATTTTAATAATTGTCAACAATATTGTTGACATTAATAACAAACATAAGTATAAAAGACCACAATTCACTAGATAAATAAGATTTGTATTAAAATAAATGTAACAATGTAAAAAATATATATACACAACAAAAAACTTTTGAAAATATTTGTAAAACTACAACTGTTGGTAAAATGTTTCGTTGTCATTACCACGTTGCCTTGGCGGTGTATAAAAAAAAGATGGTGCAACAAGGCTTGGGTTCGGCTGATCTCTCCCTCTCCTCATTGTTGTGTCGAGAGGCTCATGATTGTGCGGCCAAAAGTACTGTGGGTCTGTAAGTTTTCCAGTTGCCGCTTGACTCAAAACCTCAAGCATGAGTCTTTCAGCATGAACACGCTGTATTGGATCCAATGTTGGTAGCTTCTCATTTGCATAATAAGCAAAGCCTGTGATTTGTGGTTGGTTCTGTTTGGTCATTAGGACTTTTTTGGCTATTTCAATAAATTCTGGAGTAGCCGAGGTGGGGGCCTTCCTTTTTCTGCCTGAAAATGTAAGTCGGCTCCGCACAGATGAGGATGGTGTCTCAAATGTTTCATCCTCTTGGACCAACGCTATGCTGTCTTCTTCAGTCGTGTTTGACGGAGGTGTGGAGACAACCTCTTCTGTGTCCTGCGTGAACAAAAAACGAATGTTAAATCACAAAGAAAAATAAATTTATCTTCACACTGCAACACCCAAATACAGCAAAAATGTGAAAATGGGACTTGTATCAATGGTTATTAACTGTCCTTCAATGGTATGTTAAATGGATAGGCCTCAACCGTTGAACTAGATAAATTATCAGTACATGAAGGGATAAATTCAGCCATTTTATCTACATTTTACAATTATATTTTGAATTTCAAGTCCACTTGGGCATGTACATTAAAATGTGTACATTTAATTTAATACAAAGGTACTTACATGTACGACAGGGGAGTCCTGCTGGATCACTGGGTCTGGTGCCAACATGGAAGCCATTTGTCTTGGTACTTCTTGGTCCCTTGTGAAAGAAAAAAGATCAAAGTACCCCAATTTGGGGACATAAACATCTTCAGACCCGGCTCCAGACTTGCTAGAATTCTCTACTTTATTAAGTTCCTTCTTGTAAACTGTGCGGATGGCCTGAATCCGTTTTTTGACCGATGACTCATCCACTGGTTCATCGGGGTAACGGTTTTTGCAAAGCTCCACCAGTTTTTGGTACGCCTCCTTCTTTTTCAGCCTGTTGCTGTAATCCGTCGACTTTATTTTCCACAGTCAAGGCATCGAGCGGAACATCTCTATGAAGTCACGCAGGAAATCTTGCTTATCGGCCATCTGTAATAAAAAAAGGATTATGTGAGAATGGCAGAATGGCTAAATAAAATGCGTACATAGCCTACAACATAGAACACAGCTAGGATCATAAAATGGTGGTGGTGGGCGCGGCACGACAAAACAATGGCAGACCAAAAAATCTTCATAGATGGACAACTACAGTAAAAACAGCAGGGATCATAAAATGGTGGTGGTGGGCGCGGCAGGACAAAACAATGGCAGACCTAAATAAAAGTCATATATGGACAACTACGGTAAAAACAGCAGGGATCATAAAATGGTGGTGGTGGGCGCGGCAGGACAAAACAATGGCAGACCAAAAAAACTTCATAGATGGACAACTACGGTAAAAACAGCTGGGATCATAAAATGGTGGTGGTAGGCGCGGCAAGACAAATCAATGGCAGACCAAAAAAAAAAAAATAGATGGACGACAACGGTTAACAACTGCTTGGATCTTGAAATGGATCTTTAAAATTAAATGTGACAAAAAAAACCCAGTAACTACCTTACAAGACACGTTTGGGATCCTGAAAAAATGAATCCGCAGCAAACGCAATAGCGGCACAGACTGGATCGCAGCAAACGCAATAGCGGCACAGACTGGATCGCAATAGCTGCAAAGAAGGCTAGCAGGATGTAGTATGGAACGATGCTGGAAATTCGAATGAACCGCTTCCGCTCAACAATGGAAGGGAGCGCTAATACGTTGTATTTTATGACGCGGTCGTCCAATCACAAAGCGAGAGAGCTGTGACATAAACAGTCATGACAAACAGTGACCACCAATCTGTGCTGAGGGGCGTGGAAAAGGTTGCGCTCAATCACGCCTATCGAGGTCGTGATCCTTAACAATACATGCTGTGTGACAGGTCCCAAAGACCGCCGAGGTCGTTATTCAGATCGCTGATCGCTAATGTGTCATTGATGAGATCTTCCTGTTTGAAAGCTAACTAGCGACTATATAACGATCACACCAACGATCTCGTCAGCTTGTGTCGTTGTCGTGATCGCTGGTGTGATCGCTTAGTGTGACAGTACCTTAAGCCCGTAAGGGCAGGGCCCTCTCCTCCCTCTTTTTCAGTCTGCCATGGTTTGGTTGTTCAATGTATTTTATATTTATGTTTTGTACAAAACTTCTTTTCACATGTACAGCACCATGGAATCAATGGTGTTCTAAAATAAATAATAATAATATATAGTACCCCATTAATTACTTTTTTAGATCTTCTACTAAATAAATTTATTTTGTTGTCTATCCAGAATACTTCTTCAGTGTTACACACACAATATTTCTTCGGAAACAAAGCGTATGATCACAAATTTTTGTATGCATTTTTGTAAGCAAATCTATATTGGTGATTAAGCAGAAAGAAGTAAAAGGTTAAAATGTCTAAACTCTTTTCAACCATTTGTTGGCTTTAGCTCAAAACTGTCACAAAAACTGTCTATTTTCTTTAAAAGAGTCTATGTTGACCACTGTCTCCTACTGTCTAGGCTCCAGTCACTAGGTAATAAGGACACTGTTTTCTCCTGGTTCTCTTCCTATCTTTCTGACCGCTCCTTCAATGTTTCATTCTCTGGCTCCACGTCATCTCCTCTTCCTCTCACTGTCGGTGTTCCCCAGGACTCAGTCCTTGGCCCCCTTCTCCTCTCTCTCTACACGGCCCCAATTGGACAGACCATCAGCAGATTTGTCTTTCAGTACCATCTTTATGCTGATGATACACAACTATACACGTCATCCCCGATCTTACCCCCGCTGTTCTACAGAACGCCACTGACTGTCTGTCCGCAGTCTCCAACATCATGTCCTCTCTCTATCTGAAACTCAACCTCTCCAAAACTGAACTCCTTCTGCTCCCACCGTCTACTAACCTCCCTAAATTTGACATTTCCCTCTCCGTGGGCGGCACCATAATAACACCCCGGCAGCTGGCTTGCTGTCTGGGTGTTGTGTTTGACACCAATCTCTCCTTCACCTCCTATATACAATCTCTTGCCCGCTCTTGCCGCCTACACCTAAAGAACATCTCTAGAATCTGCCCTTTACTCACCATGGAAACAACAAAAACCCTCACCGTAGCATTGATCCACTCCCGCCTGGACTACGGCAAAGCTCTATTACTTGGCCTCCCCATTACTTGACTATCCCTCTCCAGTCCATACTTAATGCAGCAGCCAGGGTCATCCATCTGGCTAATCGGTACTCGGACGCGTCCGCTCTTCGCCAGTCCTTACACTGGCTGCCCATTCATTATAGGATCCAATTCAAAGTACTTGTTCTCACCCACAAAGCTCTCCACAGTGCAGCACCCCCCTACATCTCCTCCCTCATTTCTATCTATTGGCCTAACTGACTGCTGCGCTCTGCAAACGACTTTCGACTAACCTCTGCACTAATCTGTACCTCCCACTTCCGACTCCAAGACTTCTCCCGCGCTGCGCCAATCCTCTGGAATGCTCTACCCCAAGAAATCAGGACTATCCACAATTTGCATGGTTTCAGGCGCTCCCTCAAAACACATTTGTTCAGAGCAGCCTATCACATTCACTAATCAAAGTCATTCTATGTGTAAGTGTGCGTGTGTAGCCCATTCACTGTCTCCATCCATCCCTCACTCCCTCAAGATGGCTGGACCATCATTGTAAATGCACCATTGTATATACACACCTGTACTTTGAATCTCCCCCACCTCATTGTAGATTGTAAGCTCTCACGAGCAGGGGCGGCTTATTTTGCTTTAATTATTGTATTGTTAACGTTGTTACTTATGACTTGTGTTTTGAAACTGTTAAACTGTAAAGCGCTGCGGAATATGTTGGCGCTATATAAATAAAGATTATTATTATTAATCTAGCCCTTGAACAATTTCACATCATGCTTTTTTCCATAATGCTGTATTTTTGTGACACCTTTTGCTGCTTTTTTACTTTACAGCAAATAATGCAGTGGTAATCAGGTAAAAAAGGTTTAATTTTATTATATAATAGTACGTAAGTAACACAAATAGCATAATTTAAGAACAGAAAAACACACAGGACTAGAGCAGACAAAAAGAGTGAATATACCTCCTGACTAAAGATGATGGTTACAATATAGTAGATGAATAAATAGGTAAACCCTTAAATGTAGGGAGAAAAGCTGTAAAAGCAGTCTCATTACCTAGAAGCCATGGGCACAGATGCAGCAGTAATATCATTCCAAAACATAACAGGCAGAGTTAGTCACTGCCTGAAGTCAAAGGCAGGTGTGCTCACCGATAAATAGCTGGTACAGCAGGAGGGTAATCACCCCCAGATGATGTCACCCCGACGTACGTTCCGTGGCGATAAACGCCACTTTCTCAAGGGGATAGTAACAGTGTGGACGAAGGACCTACAAATACCTCCCCTTCTTGAGTCACATGGTCAGATCAGACCAATGGGAAACGGCATGTTGGTGCATGCACCGTCGAGACTCGACGGACCACAGCGATAGCGACGTCATGCCTCCAGGTGCACGCACAGAAAAAAGTTCTGGGTGTGCATCGGACGCAGCGAGACGCCCCACCGCGGAGGAAACACTGGGACAACGGCAGGGTATGCGCACAGCCAAATACCCACAAAAAGACGTAATGACAAATGGGTATATTTACATAAGGATGCAAAAATGCAGAGCAGAAATTGCAGAATAATACATATTCTCTAATATACCTGCAACTCCATATCTAGTAGTGATAGTAGTATAATGCAAAACTTATAAAAATAAAGTACAACAATACAAAAGATATATGAGCCGCAAATAAATCAGAACAGTATATATAAAATATACAATGGTCCACATAATTAGCAAACATGATATATAAATGTTCACATAAAGTGCATGTGTGCATTCATATTGTGAAGTCATCCGGAGGGAGGCCAAATAGAAGGTCGGGGTCCCGCACATAAGTATGAGGAAATCGACAAACTGTAAAAAACATATAATTAAAAACACAAAAATTAAAAACAAGGATAAACAAAAAGACATCAAAAATGAAGGGAAAACTCAAAAAGGAGACAGCATCTTATATGAGGATTTTTGGATATAGGTTCTTGATTCATTGCAGTTGATTGCTCAATGTGACATCTTAATTTTTGATCCTGGTGGAGTTCACTGGAGTGAGGGGTGTCATCTGCATGGCATAGTTTCAGGGAGGTATGTAACACATTTATCCTTTTTTTTTACAGTGGCCCCTTTTGAATAAAGGGTAAAAAACCATTTAAAACCAACAGTTCAGCTTTCACAACTTACCTATTGTTGATGAAGAAATACATACCTTCATTACCATAGATTTTCCTTCTTCAGCATAGTATTTCATTACCTTTTCCTAAGAGAAAAACAAAGTATGTTTCTTTACTGTGCAAACATCATTTCAATTTACCGTATATACTCGAATATAAGCCGAGATTTTCAGCCCATTTTTTAGGGCTGAAAGTCCCCCTCTCGGCTTATATTCGAGTCATATACCAGGGGGTCGGCGGAGGAGGGGGAGCGCAGCTGTCCTGTATACTCACCCTTCCGCCGGCCCGGTCTCTGCAGCCCCTGCACTTCTCCCACGGTCCCAGCGCCAGTATTCAGCCATCAGTGGTACCGCTCATTAAAGTCATGAATATGCACATATTCATGACTTTAATCAGCGGTAACACGTGACCGCTGAACACTGGCGCCGGGACCGTGGGAGAAGAGCAGGGGCTGCAGAGACTGCGCCAGCGGAAGGGTAAGTATAAGCGATACTTACCTGTCCCGTTCCGCTGTGTCCTCGGGTCCTCTTGCTGCGATGTTCAGGCAGAGGGCGCGATGACGTAATTACTGTGCGCAGCGCCCTCTGCCTGATCATTGACTGCTGGAGGACCCGGAAGACGGCGGCGAGCAGCGGTGACAGGTAAATGTCTCAGGTGCCGGGGCCCTGACCGAGCGGTGACACCGGCACCTTTCCCCCATAGCGTGCCGGTGTCCCGGCCTGCTCAGGACACCGGCACCTGGCCCCTCAGCAACGAGAGGTGAGTATACTTTTTTTTTTTTCCGGTTGCAGCAGCAATTGAGGCCTATACTATGGAGCATCTATGGGGGAATAATCTATGGGGAATAATCTATGGGGGCATAATCTATGGGGCATTATCTATGGGGGAATAAACTATGGGGCATTATCTATGGGGGAATAATCTATGGGGCATTATCTATGGGGGAATAATCTATGGGGGCATAATCTATGGGGCATTATCTATGGGGGAATAATCTATGGGGGCATAATCTATGGGGCATTATCTATGGGGCATTATCTATGGGGAATAATCTATGGGGGCATAATCTATGGGGGCATAATCTATGGGGGAATAATCTATGGGGGAATAATCTGTGGGGCATAATCTATGGGGCATAATCTATGGGGGAATAATCTATGGGGCATAATCTTTGGAGCATCTATGGTGGCACAATCTATGGAGCATCTATGGGGGCATAATACATGGGCAGCATATAGGGCATAATCTCATTTTCCACCCTAGGCATATACTCGAGTCAGTAAGTTTTTCCAGTTTTTTGTGGCAAAATTAGGGGGGTCGGCTTATACTTGGGTCGGCTTATACTCGAGTATATACGGTAGTTTACTTTTAAAGATGATCAAATCTTTTGAAATTCAAATTCTCAGTTAATCTTTTTACAGTGAATTGATTTTCCAAGAATCACAAAGCTGCAAAGTCTCCATTTGCAACAAAAAGATGTGTGTAACACTATAAGGTCTACCAGGACTGTACCAAATTATTTTTATTCTCTTTGACACAAACTAAACATTAGTAATAACAAATTGACCTCACCATAGAAACGAATGGCAGCCTAGTAATAAACAAAAACCCATTTAGTAACACAGTGTACTAACAGACTTTTTTTTGTTAATAATTAGTCCAAAAACTATCCCTTACTTATGATCTGGAAGACAGTTCTGTGCAGAACACTGGACAGAAATTGATGATGTCATTGTCAAAGGTAACATTATCTGTTATGTTTTGGTAGCTGAGTAGGGCAGGAGCAAAAAACAGCAAAGGCAGCCAAACACCAGAGAGGTTGGTATATAATAGGTTGCAGACCCCTAAACTAACTGCACAACTAAAAGCAGCCGTGGGACATTCCTACGGTGCCCTAGACGCCTCGTCACAGCCGGAGAGATTAGCTACCCCTCTAAATGGAAAGAGGAAAGCTAACTGCCCTGGAGTAGAGCTCCAAAGTATTAGGATTTTCGAATACCATCCGAACATGTGCCACATGAGAATCCCAGTCATTGGAAAAAATCAAGATATCGACCAAATAAACGATCAGAAATTTATCCACAAAATCCCTGAAAATATCATTCATAAAGGATTGGAAGACGGAAAGGGCATTAGTAAGCCCAAAAGGCATCACTAGGTACTCAAAATGCCCCTCTGGAGTATTAAATGCCGTCTTCCATTCATCATCGTGCTTGATGCGATTCAGATTATACGGCCCCTGAGGCAAGCTTATTAAACCAACTAGCACTTTTCACTCTGGAAAATAGGTCAGACATCAAGGGTAATGGATATTGTTATTTAACAGTGATCTTATTCAGGAGACGATAATCAATACACGGCCTCAATGAGCCCTCCTTCTTGGCCACAAAGAAAAAGCTGGGTGAAGGGTGAAGAGGATGGTCTGATATGACCCTTCTCTAAAGACTCTTTGATATAAGATCGCATAGCCTTATGCTCAGGTACAGATAAATTAAAGAGCCGACCCTTGGGAAATTTACAACCAGGTACTAACTCAATAGCACAATCATAACTCCTGTGAGAAGGTAAGGATGCAGACTTACTCTCACTAAACACATCATAAACATCAGTCAAATAGTCAGGGACATATTGAGACTGGGGAGAGGCAGAAAAAACAGGAGTATCAGTATGAACACATTGGCAACCCCAACTGGTCACATACTCAGATTTCCAATCCAAAATAGGATTATGAGTCTGTAACCAAGGAAAACCCAGTACAATAATGTCATGTAAATTAGTAACACCAAAAATTTGCAATTCTCTTGGAGGTCCGGGTCAACCCGCATTATCAACTGGGTAGAAAACTCGGGTTTATTCTCCGCCAAAGGGGTAGAATCAATGCCCAGCAAAGGAATAGACTTCCGCAGGGGTATCATGGGAAAACCACGTTGGCAAAATCAAAATCCATCAGGTTTATAGCTGCTCCTGAATCAACAAAAGCCTGAGCCGAAAATGTGGACATGGAGTAAATCAAGGTAATAGTCAACAGAAATTTAGTCTGAACACTACCCAAAACAACTGAGCGCGCAAAACGTCTTCCCCGTTTGGGGCAGATGGAAATAGTATGAGAAGCGTCACCACAGTAGAAACACAACCTATTACGTTTCGAAGTTCGTGACGCTGTGCCCCAGAAGTCACTCCATCACACTGCATGGGCTCAGGGGCTGGCTCGCAAGGCAACACAATCTCATGCATATTTCTGCGCTCACGCAAACGTCTGTCAATTTGAATAGCTAATGACATAGAGTCATTGAGACCAGAGGGAACAGGAAATTCCACCATAACGTCTTTTACAGTCTCTGCCAGACCCTTCCGAAAAAGAGCTGCCAGAGCATCATCATTCCATTTAGTAAGGACTGCCCACTTTTGGAATTTCTGACAGTACAGCTCAGCGGCTTCATGACCCTGATTTAATGCCAAAAAGATTTTTTCAGCTTGATCAGTAACATTAGGTTCATCGTACAATAACCCCAGAGCCTGAAAAAACACATCAACATCATTCAAAACAGGATCCCCAGGTGCCAGGGAAAAGGCCCAATCCTGAGAGTCGCCGCGCAACAGGGAGATGACAATTTGAACCTGCTGTGCCACGTTCTCTGAGGACTTAGGCTTCAAGGCAAATAACAACTTACAGTTATTTTTAAAATTCAAAAATTTAGACCGATCCCCAAAAAATAACTCTGGCATGGGGATCCTAGGTTCCACAACCGGCAACCTAGCGAGATAGGTAGCAATACTCTGAACCTCAGCAGCAAGCTGCTCCACACGATCGGACACATGCTTGACTTCCATTGGAGAAAAAATTCCTCCTCAGCCCCCAGAGAGAAAGAGGGAAAAATGTAACAAACCAAAAAAAAAAATTTCTGACAACTCTGACTTTTTTTTTCCCTTTTGTTGAGTACCATAGAATTTTCAGTATGGCCGGTGATTTTGTTATGTTTTGGTAGCTGAGGAGCGCAGGAGCTAAAAACCGCAAAGGCAGCCAAACACCAGAGAGGTTGGTATCTAATAGGTTGCAGACCCCTAAACTAACCGCACAACTAGAAGCAGCCATGGGACATTCCTACGGTGCCCTAGATGCCTTGTCACAGCCGGAGAGATTAGCTACCCCTGTAGATGGAAGAGGAAAGCTAACTGCCCCGGAGTAGAGCCCCAAAGTATTAGAAGCCCCCAAGCATATAATGGCGGTTAGAGAAGAGGAAAACACAAACACAGACAGAAAATAGAATGAGCAAACACTGGGGCCCAAAACTGTCCAGATAGGATAGTACAGGAGAGAATACTGTCTGCAACCCAACAAAGCTCTAGGAAAAATTCCCAACACTTCTGAATCCAAAAATGCTGAGACTACACAGTCTCGACCACCTATATCAAATCTCTGGTGTAAAAACACAGCTACCCTGCAGTAAAATATCACAGGAACTGAGTACAAGTGCAAATACAAAAAGAGAACAGAGACCAGCGCAAGACCCCCAAAGGGGACCCGGCTGAACTCAAAAGCAAGGCAGCAAAAACAAGGGAAATCAAACCGAAGAAAAAAAAACAGAAAGTAACTTATCTGAATGATAGCAGGAGACAGCAGAAAAGCAAGCTGAATTCCAACCTAGACCAGGAAGTAACAATTGATTACCGGCGAGGATCATGGGAGGCCAGTTCACTTATATCAGGCCAGTCCGTCCCCCTTGATAACCATTCATCCATTGCAGGTGGAGAATTCTTGCTGTTCAACATAGTTTCAATACCCTCAGTAACCACCAGAGGGAGCCTCAGCTCCGAAGTCGTCTCCAACACGTTCACAACAATTATCCTGCGGTGAATGAGATGAGTGATGTGATGAGTGAGCCAACATAATGCCCTCCACTTTTTCCTCACTCATACACTTTTTGGAGGCAAAGAAAGTCAATTTTGTCCTTCTTTTGGTAGTACTACTACCCATACAGCAGGTTCCAGTTGTGATTCAGCTGCTTCTAGCATCTTCCACATTATTATCTGTAGGATGGGTTACTTTTCTTCTACATTACCATTCCCACTGACATTGACACATTTCTGTCACTTTACATTTGGTACTGCAGTACAATTACCTTTTGACAATTTTTTCAACCCCAATTATTCAACCCTTGCCAAAAGAACATAAGAAATTCTAGACAGGCACATGCACAGAAAACTATATGCAATTATACCTATGTAAGTAGACCTAAGTAGAGTTGAAGGAGTTTGTCAAGTCTATTTAAACAGGTGTGCTGTACATTGGTATGTGATAGCTGCGAGGCACTATGAGAAATCCCATGAAATCGCACTTCAAATTTTGTCATCCTTCTGTGACTGACACAAACTTCTGTAATGTGTAAAATGGAATTAAACATTTTTTCTTGGCAATTTTCACTAAATCGAATCACAAATTGCTTAGATTCACCTGGATTTGTGAATTGCATAAAATTTGACAGGAATCTTATTTGTATTGAATCAATTAATTTGTCTCAAATTACAACAAGTGTGCACTGTAATACGTTCAGAGCATGAATGTGCAATCAATGTATCTATGAATCTTAAGCAATTGTATGATATCATCATGTCAACATGAACCAGAATGTTTTGAGCATCTTTCTGATTCTTCTGTAAGAAATTTGAAGATGAATGTAATATTGTGGACACCATGTTTATGTATATAACATATTGAGTAAGTTTTTTGATTGTGTTTTCTAGAAGATATCTCTACTTTCCACTTTTATACTTTCATTCTTCTTCATACTTACCATGACCCAGGAAATCCTTACAGACAAGACCAAGTAATGCAAAGGTGCATCTGTAATGACTGATGATTTGACCAAAAGAGAAAAAGAAAATTACTCTCTCAGGCACATAGTACATATGATTATAGCTTCTAGTCCTGCAGGGATCAGCTTAACGGTCCTTAAAATCAATGACTAAACTCCAAGAAAAAAGAATTAATCTCCAAATAGATTAAATAAAGTCCTTGGAAATCAATGATTAATTTACAACTGCAGAGGAATTGGCTGCAAACAGATTAAACAAGACTTTGTATGATTGCTATTTTATCTGCGAGGAAATTTTAGCATACATTTGAATTTGAATATATGTAATTTCCCGATTTACAATAGGGCTATAAGGACACCTATATATACTGCTTGGCAGTCTTACCTAGATGTGAATTGTCAGGATGTATTAAATGACTCAATTTAACTTCTGTTCTTCAACAGAACACAAAAATGAAGTCAGCATAATTTTGCGTCCTGTTGCATCTTATCATATTTATCATGATGTAATAGAACCTTACCTTGCACTAAACAAAGTAATTATGGATGCGAATTTTCTAATTGATGGAACCAAAAACTTTGTTTTCAGTATATAAAATATAATTATAAATATAATAGGTGTAATTAACTAATTTACTATTTAAAATTACAGTTCTGTTTGTACACTTAGGAAAAAGCTGGTATGCAATGAGTAACTCACAATGCTGAAAAATTTAAAAGGACATTATTATCGACATGATCTTTTTTTCACATACCTAGCAAGACTCGTTGGCTAATGCATTTTTCTGTGATAATGGAAAAATGCAACTTTACAAGTATTTTGAAAGTATAGCAAATAAGTAACATTTACAGGTGTAAAGGTACAGAGGAATGTCAGTATTAAAATCACTGTATATGTTGCTAAGAAAAGATTATTGAGTGTTTTTGAAAAGAAATTTTTAAGACTGAGTCATGTTGAAACCGCAAATGCAACTTGAATATCTATTATAACCTTTATGCTGTTTGGAGGTAGGAAGCAACAACAAACTGGTAATTTTTTTTGTATAAAGAATATTTGGTCACAACTGACTTTGGTTTTCTTATATAAAATAGATTGAGGCTAATCACTGTCCAATGTCCATTTAATATGAGGGACGTGGCTACATTACTGAGTTGCAAATACTCTATATTTCTTTTGATAAATAAATATAATTTACTTTTATGTATTGAGCTTCAAGTTTTGAAAGGCAATTTTCACTGAGATCCCCATTGTGATTTACCTGTGGTGCCCCCATTACTTATTATATTAACCCCTTCCCGACCTGTGACGCCACATAGGCATCATGAAAGTCGGTGCCAATCCGACCTGTGACACCTATGTGGCGTCATGCGGAGATCGCGCTCCTGCGGGTCGGGTGACCGGGGTCAATCAAATGTCACCCGACCCGCAGGTACAGGACGACCTGGACTTCACCCCAGGGGGGGTGGCTTTGCCCCCCCGTGGCCGAGATCGCTGCTGCTGACCTTTTTTTCACCCCCTCCAAATCTGATTGGAGCGAGCGTCCATGTGACGCTCTCCTTCCAATCAGATGTGGAGGGGGTGGAGTAAACTATGGCTGATCTCGCTCTTCAGCTTCATCCGGTCCTGGAAGCTGAAGAGCGAGGTGCCTGCTGCTGCCCTGCCACTGCCTGACCTGCGATCGCCGCTGCCCCCGACCTCGCCACCGCCGCCGACGCTGCTGCTGCTGCCTCCTCCTGCATCTGGTACTCCTCTCTGCTCACCCCCATCCCAAAACACTCCCCCTACCTCTGTTCCCTCCCCACTTCCCCCCTGATCTTCCCCTGCCCCCTTGATCACTCCCCCATGCTGCTGCTTCTGACAGCATTTACAGCTCCATTTATCTGCTGCATCTCCCCCGCTCCTGACAGCCCCCTCCTGCCCCTGTGATCATCCCCCAGCCCAGTGATCACCCGATCACCCCTTGCCTCCCAGATCACCCCCTGCCCCCCCAGATTACCCCCTGCCCCCCAGATCACCCTCTGCCCCCCAGGTCACCCCCACCTGCTGCTACTTCTGACAGCTCCATTTGCTGCACCTCCAGCTCCCCCTCACCTGACAGTCCCCTCCTGCCCCTGGTGATCATCTCTCAGCCCCAGTGATCACCCCGATAACCCCCTGCCCCCCCTGATCACCACCTGCCCCCCAGAACATCCCCTGCCCCCCAGATCACCCCCACCTGCTTTTACTTCTGACAGGTACAGTACATTTGCTGCGCCTCCAATCCCCCTCACGTGACAGCCCCCTCCTGCCCCCGGTGATCATCCCTCAGCCACAGTGATCACCCCAATAACCTCCTTCCCCCTGATCACCGCCTGCCCCCCTGATCACCCTCTGCCCTCCTGATCACCCCCACCTGCTGCTACTTCTGACAGCTCCAGTTGGTGCATCTCCAGTCCCCCCTCACCTGACAGCCCCCTCCTGCCCCCGGTGATCATCCCTCAGCTCCAGTGATCACCCCCTGCCCCCCTGATCTCCCTGCCCCCCTGATCACCCCCTGATCACCCCCTCTGCTGCTGCTGCCAGCTCCTCTGCTTCCATCTCCACCTGCTGCTGCTGCATCTCCTAGCCCCCTACTGCTCCCCGCGTGCCTGACAGCCCCCTCCTGCCCCCCACGCACCTGAAAGACAACTCCTGCCCCCCGCGCGCCTGACAGAAAAACTCCTGCCCCCGCGCACCTGACAGACAACTCCTGCCCCCCGCACCTGACAGACAACTCCTGCCCCCGCACGCCTGACAGAAAACTCCTGCCCCCGCACACCTGACAGACAACTCCTGCCCCGCGCACCTGAAAGACAACTCTTGCCCCATCACCTGACAGACAACTCCTGCCCCCGCGCACCTGACAGACAACTCCTGCCCCCCACGCGCCTGACAGACAACTCCTGTCCCCCACGCACCTGACAGACAACTCCTGCCCCCTGCGAGCCTGACAGACAACTGCTGCCCCTGCGCGCCTGACAGACAAGTCCTGCAGTACAAAGTTTCAACAAACACTCGCACATACATACGCACACGCACACTATAATAAAGTTTTAGCTTTTTTTACACACGCACACACACCACACTCACGATGTCCCACTCGTCCCGCTCATCCCAGAGGGTGTACTCAGCATAGGAGGCATATGCTTATATGCTGACAGTGAAGGAGAGGACCCTACTTTTCTGTATTCTTCCCCCTCTTCCTCCTCCAGTGACAAAGACGTACCAACACCAAGATGTTGCAGGACAAGAAATCGTCCGGAGGCCGAGGAAGAAGAGCCGGAGGCCGGGGAAGAAGAGCCGGAGGCCAGGGAAGAAGAGTTGGAAGCCGGGGAAGAAGACCCACAGCAAAATGTGAGTAACCCCCAACCTAGTGCTAGTCAAGCCCAACCTAGCACTAGTGCCTCCTCCTGGAACCCCATCCCTGAAAATTTTGCTCCACGGATTCCTGATTTTGTTCTCCAATCAGGAATCCAATTCGAGACTGCCAACTTCAAAGAAATAGACTTTTTCAAAGTCTATTTCTCAGAGTCAATTGTCAGTCTTATGGTGGAGCAAAGTAACTTGTACACCCTGCAATTTTTTGCTGAAAACCCTAATTCATCATTTACTACTTGGAGTCCCATTGACTCAGTAGAAATGATGAAATATTGGGGACTGGTCCTTCACATGGGGATTGTGAAGAAACCGATAATTCGCCAATACTGGAGTACTGATATTTTATATCAAACTCCAGTATTTGGCATGGTTATGACTCGCAAACATTTTAAGGCGATTCATAAGTTTCTTCATTTCAGGGACAATACGGACAGCCTTCCCCGCGATGACCTGAATTTTGATAGACTGTTCAAAATTCGGCCGGTCATCGAACACTTCAGCAACAAGTTTGCTGAAGTGTACATTCCCCAAAGGCAAATTTGTGTGGATGAATCCCTCGTCCACTTCAAAGGGAGGCTTCAGTTCTGTCAGAACCTGCCCAGCAAGAAGGCGAGGTACGGGATAAAACTCTACAAGCTGTGTGAGAGTACTCAGGGTACACTCACAGCTTTAGAGTTTACGAAGGGAAGGACACCAAGATCCAGCCCCCAGAATGTCCACCTGCTCTGGGGGTGAGTGGGAAAATAGTGTGGGATTTGGTCCACCCACTGCTTGATAAAGGTTACCATCTGTACGTTGATAACTTTTATACAAGCATCCCACTATTTCAATCCCTCTCTGCCAGAGCTACCGCAGCTTGTGGTACTGTGCGCAGAAACAAGAGGGGTCTCCCTTTGACGCTAATTGAGCAGGCTCTCCCAAAGGGTGAGAGCCGAGCCCAATATAGCGGCAACATGCTTGTGGTCAAGTTCAAAGACAAAAGGGAAGTCTTTTTCTTGACAACAATCCATGGTCCCAGCACCACGGCCACCACCGTTCGTGGTACCCCAGCACAGGTTCACAAACCGGTCTGTGCCCTGGGGTACAACAAACACATGGGGGGAGTTGATCTTTCTGATCAAGTCCTCCAGCCCTATAGTGCCTTGTGGAAGACGAAGGTGTGGTATAAAAACTGGCTGTGCACATCGTGCAAATGGCACTGTATAACGCATACGTGCTATCACGATGTGCAGGCCAGACCAACAACACCTTCCTTCAGTTCCAGGAGTCGGTGATAAAGGCCATGATTTTTGGAGAGGAGGACGGAGCGCGCCCCAGCACTCCTGGAACTCAAGTTTCCCGCATGGTACCAGGGCAACATTTTCCCTGTGAGGGGAGAGCAAAAAAAAGGTGCCGGGTGTGCTATAAAAGGGGGATAAGAAGGGAATCTCGTTTCCAATGTGAAATGTGTCCTGACAAACCTGCACTGTGTTTGAATGAATGCTTCAGAATTCATCACACATCCGTGGACTAAACACATTTTGACATTCCCCTACAGATCTCACCCACACAAGCCTGACATACACACACACACACACCAACCTGACGTACACTATGCCACACACACCAACCTGACGTAGTGTGTCAGGTTGGTGTGTGTGGCGTAGTGTACGTCAGGTTGGTGTGTGTTGTAGTGCACGTCAGGTTGGTGTGTGTGGTGTATACTACACCACACTCACCAACCTGACATACACTACACCACACACAAACCTGATATACACTAAACCACACACACCAACCTGACGTACACTACACCACACACACCAACCTGACGTAGTGTGTCAGGTTGGTGTGTGTGGCGTAGTGTACGTCAGGTTGGTGTGTGTTGTAGTGCACGTCAGGTTGGTGTGTGTGGTGTATACTACACCACACTCACCAACCTGACATACACTACACCACACACAAACCTGACATACACTAAACCACACACACCAACCTGACGTACACTACACCACACACACCAACCTGACGTAGTGTGTCAGGTTGGTGTGTGTGCCGTAGTGTACGTCAGGTTGGTGTGTATTGTAGTGAACGTCAGGTTGGTGTGTGTGGTCTATACTACACCATAATCACCAACCTGACATACACTACACCACACACAAACCTGACATACACTAAACCACACACACCAACCTGACGTACACTACACCACACCAACCTGACAAGCAGTACGTCAGGTTGGTGTGTGGTGTGGTACAGTGTACGTCAGGTTGGTGTGTGTGTGTTGTAGTGTATGTCAGGTTGTTGTGTGTGTGGTGTATACTACACCATGCACACCAACCTGACGTATACTACACCACACCACACACTAACCTGATGTACACTACTCCACACACACCAACCTGACGTAGTGTGTCAGGTTGGTGTGTGTGGGGTAGTGCATGTCAGGTTGGTGTGTGTGTGTGGTGTATACTACACCACACTCACCAACCTGACATACACTACACCACACACAAACCTGACATACACTAAACCACACACACCAACCTGATGTACACTACACCACACCAACCTGACAAGCAGTACGTCAGGTTGGTGTGTAGTGTGGTATAGTGTAAGTCAGGTTGGTGTGTGTGTGTTGTAGTGTATGTCAGGTTGTTGTGTGTGTGGTGTATACTACACCACACACACCAACCTGACGTATACTACACCACACCACACACTAACCTGACATGCACTACACCACACACACCAATCTGACGTAGTGTGTCAGGTTGGTGTGGTGTACGTCAGGTTGGTGTGTGTTGTAGTGCATGTCAGGTTGGTGTGTGTGTGTGTGTGGTGTATACTACACCACACTCACCAACCTGAGAACACTACACCACACACACCAACCTGACGTACACCACACCAACCTGACAAGCAGCACGTCAGGTTGGTGTGTGGTGTGGTATAGTGTACGTCAGATTGGTGTGTGTGTGTTGTAGTGTATGTCAGGTTAGTGTGTGTGGTGTATACTACACCACACACACCAACCTGACGTACACTACACCACACACCAACCTGATATACACTACACCACACACACTAACCTGATGTAGTGTATGTCAGGTGGTGTGTGGTGTATGTCAGAATGGTGTGTGTGTGTGTGTGTGTTGTATCCACACACACCAAACTGATGTACACTACACCACACCACACACCAACCTGACATACACTACATACTTTCCATACATGAAATGGTGTCCGTTAACGATTGTGGCGCTCCTTCCCTTCCAGGACCTGCCGTGCGCCCAAACAGTGGTTTATGACCACATATGAGGTTTCGGTGTACTCAGGAGAAGTTGCCCAACAATTTTAGGATTCATTTTATCCTGTTACCCATGTGAAAATGAAAAAATTGAGGCTGAAAGAAAATTTTTGTGAAAAAAAAAGTACTTTTTCATTTTTACCAATCAATTTGTGAAGCACCTGGGGGATAAAAGTGCTCACTATGCAGCTAGATAAGTTCCTTGGGGGTGTAGTTTCCAAAATGGGGTCACTTGTGGGGGTGCACCAATGTTTAGGCACACAGGGGCTCTCCAAATGCGACATGGTGTCCGCTAACAATTGGAGCTAAGTTTCCATTCAAAAAGTCAAATGGCGCTCCTTCCCTTACGGGCCCCGCCGTGCGCCCAAACAGTGGTTTATGACCACATATGAGGTATCGGTGTACTCAGGAGAAGTTGCCCAACAAATTTTAGGATTCATTTTATCCTGTTGCCCATGTGAAAATGAAAAAATTGAGGCTGAAAGAAAATTTTTGTGAAAAAAAAAGTACTTTTTCATTTTTACGGATCAATTTGTGAAGCACCTGGGGGTTAAAAGTGCTCACTATGCAGTTAGATAAGTTCCTTGGGGGGTCTAGTTTCCAAAATGGGGTAACTTGTGGGGATGCTCCAATGTTTAGGCACACAGGGGCACTCCAAATGCGACATGGTGTCCGCTAACGATTGGAGCTAAGTTTCCATTCAAAAAGTCAAATGGCGCTCCTTCCCTTCCGGGCCCTGCCGTGCACCCAAACAGTGGTTTATGACCACATATGAGGTATCGGTGTACTCTGGAGAAGTTTCCCAACAAACTTTAGGATTCATTTTATCCTGTTGCCCATGTGAAAATGAAAAAATTGAGGCTGAAAAAAATTTTTTGTGAAAAAAAAAGTACTTTTTCATTTTTTACGGATCAATTTGTGAAGCACCTGGGGGTTAAAAATGCTCACTATTCAGCTAGATAAGTTCCTTGGGGGGTCTAGTTTCCAAAATGGGGTCACTTGTGGGGGTGCTCCAATGTTTAGGCACACAGGGGCTCTCCAAATGCGACATGGTGTCCGCTAACGATTGGAGCTAAGTTTCCATTCAAAAAGTCAAATGGTGCTCCTTCCCTTCCGGTCCCTGCCATGCGCCCAAACAGTGGTTTATGACCACATATGAGGTATCGGTGTACTCAGGAGAAATTGCCCAACAAATTTTATGATCCATTTTATCCTGTTACCTCATGTGAAAATGAATAAATTGATGCTAAAAGAAATTTTTTGTTGGAAAAATTATAATGTCCGTTTTTTCCTTCCACATTGCTTTACTTCCTGTGAAGCACCTGAAGGGTTAATAATCTTTTTGAATGCAGTTTTGAGTAGCTTGAGGGGTGCAGTTTTTAGAATGGTGTAATTTTGGGTATTTTCTGTCATATAGACCCCTCAAAGTGACTTCAAATGTGAGGTGGTCCCTAAAAAAAATGGTTTTGTAAATTTTGTTGTAAAAATTAGAAATCATTGGTCAACTTTTAACCCTTATAACTTCCCAACAAAAAAAAAATTTGTATCCAAAATTGTTCTGATGTAAAGTAGATATGTGGGAAATGTTATTTATTAGCTATTTTGTGTCACATAACTCTCTGGTTTAACAGAATAAAAATTCAAAATTTGAAAATTGCTAAATTTTCAAAATTTTCGCCAAATTTCCATTTTTTTCACAAATAAACACAAAATTTATCAACTTAAATTTAGCACTATCATGAAGCCCAATATGTCACGAAAAAACAATCTCAGAATCACTAAGATCCGTTGAAGCATTCTTGAGTTATAGCCTCATAAAAGGACACTGGTCAGAATTGCAAAAAATGGCCAGGTCATTTAGGTAAAAATAGGCTGGGTCATGAAGGGGTTAATGTCTGTATTTTATTTTGTTTTCTCCCCTGCCAAGGAGACGTGGTATGATCAGACCATGTTCATGTACGGTCAGACACAGTCATTACACAGCACACAGCAGGGGCACATTTATAAGATTATCTCAGTACAGGGACATTTTTATAACACATCCAATTGTGAAACTTATTTGTATGTTAAGATCTATAAATTAAAATGTACTTAGTTTGTGATACAACTCCTTTAAGTGCACCTTTGTAATTTATGTCCTAAAATATTGTTTCATATTCATCAGGATATGACTAATACATAAATTAAACACTCCCTAATTATAGCCTCCCGGACTTCTTCCAATTGTTATCATCTCACAAATTGCATTAATTCATTTCATTATCTTCAAATTAAATGATTTATCAAGAGACAAAACTTCTAGAGATTCATAAAATGCAAAAAATACATAGGATTTTTGTCTCTTGGTGAGTTGTCTAATTTGGGGGCTATGAGATGCTTATAGGCAGTTTCTGAGATAAAAGCAATTGGAATTAGTCTGGGAAACAATTTTTAAGGATTTTTTTTATTGATGATCTGAAGATGTGGGTTGTAATAATCATCTATTGATGTTAGTGATGCAACTATATTTATTCCTTACATCCATGGCTTTACAACAAATCCAGGTAGATGGATTTATTATTATTTATTATTTACAATATAACTATATTATTAGTAATGGAAAGGTGTTTATAGACACCTTTCTGTTACTAAGCCATGGGCTTGAAGTCACCGGACAAAACAAAGGTGACATCAACTCTTCAAATATGAACCCCACTTGCCGCCACCACGGGGCCAGTGGGAAGAGTCAGACAAAGCACCAGAATTGGTACATCTAGTAAATGCGCCTTTTCTGGGGTGACTACGGGCTTCTATTTTTAGACTGGGGGCCAATGTGACCCAGTACAAGTCTGAGAACACCAGCCAGCAGCTGTGTGCTTTATCTTGGCTGGTTGTCAAAAATGAGTGGGACCCTAAACCATTTTTTAAAATTATTTATTTAAAAAATTTAGAAATACGGCATATGGACCTCTCTATTCTTGATGATCAGCCTTCCTGAAGCTGACAGCTGAGGGTTTCAGCCCGCAGCTGTCAGTTTTTCCTGGCAGGTTATAAAAAATACAGGGGAAATATATCCCATCATTATACAGCTGTGACATGCTATTAATAGCCTGAGAGCCTTTAAAAACATTGACATGAGTCCGGCACTGGCGCTTGTAGTATTAGCCTTTGCTTGCTATTAAAATGGGGGACTTTCCACAAAAAATGATGTAGGGTTCCCCTATATTTAATAACCAGCAAAGGCTACGCAAACAGCTGCGGGCTGATATTATTAGCATTGGAAGGGGCTGGATATTGGCCCCTCCCTATCTAAAAACATCAGCTCTCAGCCTGCCCAGAAATGGTGCATTCATAAGATGCTTCAAATCTTGCACTTGGCTTTGCTCTTCCAAATTAAACTTTAATGGTTCTAAATTAAACTGTACTCAGGTCATCACCCAGTCCACAGAAGCCAATGTCTCCTGTAACAGAAATAAAATAATATACAAACATATTCCTCACCTGTCCACAGAGAAGATAATAATTCCTTTGTCAGACAACGGATCTAGCTCTGCTACATATCGATGACAGACTGCATTGATGCATGATGTTACTATACAGCCTGCCATCCAGCAGAGATTCTGAGCAGCATGTTCTACCACTGCTCAGTGTCTCATGGTGAAATCCTATGACCTGACTCACATCACCACGAGCATTACAAAGTGCTCACGCTCACAATGCCATCAGAAAAGTCCTTCAAGTCACAGCAAATTAACTCAGTTCAAATCACTGAGTCAGCGTGAGCGCCATAACTTTTTCCACTGCGCTAAATGAGAGATTTATGCCACAAAGAAGGTAGATATGAGGCTTACAGTGAAGGAAATAATTTTTTCATCCCTTGATTTTGTAAGTTTGCCCACTGATTAAGACATGAACAGTCTATAATTTTAAGGGTAGGTTAATTTTAACATTGATAAATAGAATATCAAAAATAATATTGAGAAAATCACATTGTATAAATTATATAAATTTATTTGCATTTTGCAGTGAGAAATAAGTATTTGATACCCTACAAACCATTAAGAGTTCTGACTTCTACAGACCAGTTAGACACTAATAATCAACTTGTTACCTGCATTAATGACAGCTATCTTACATAGTCACCTTTATAAAAGACTCCTGTCTGCAGATTCAATTAATCACTCAGACTCTAACCTCTACAACATGGGAAAGATCAAAGAGCTTTATAAGGATGTCAGGGACAAGATCATAGATGTGCAGAAAGCTGGAATGGGCTACAAAACCTTAAGTAAAATGCTGAGTGAGAAGGAGACAATAGTGCAATAGTGAGAAAATGAATGAAATATAAAATGAATGTCAATAAACATTGATAAACATTGATCTGGGGCACCATGCAAAATCTCACCTCGCTGGGTATTATTGATCATGAGGAAGGTGAGAGATCAGCCCAAAATTACATGGGGGGAACTTTTTAATGATCTTACGTTAGCTGGGACCACAGTCACCAAGAAAACCATTGGTAACACATTACGCCGTAAAGGTTTAAAATTCTACAGTACCCACAAGGTCCCCTTGCTCAGAAAGGCACATTTGCAGGCTCATCTGAAGTTTGCCAATGAACACCTGGATGATTCTGTAAGTGATTGGGAGAAGGTGCTGTGGTCAGATGAGACAATAATTGAGCTCTTTGGCATTAACTCAACTCGCCGTGTTTGGAGGAAGATAAACTCTGCCTTTGACCCAAAGAACACCTTCCCCACTGTCAAGCATGGAGGTGAAAACATTATGCTTTGGGTGTGTTTCTTTGTAAGGGTACAGGACTACTTCACCACATCAATAGGAGAATGGATGGAGCCATGTACTGTAAAATCCTGACTGACAACCTCCTTCCCTCTGCTAGGACTTTAAAAATTGATTGTGGTTGGGTTTTCCAGCAAAACAATGACCCAAAACATACAGCCAAGGCAACAAAGAAGTGGCTCAAAAAGAAGCACATTAAGGTCATGGAGTGACACAGCCAGTCTCTAGACCTTAATCCCATAGACAACTTACAGAGGGAGATGAAGCTCCAAGTTGCCAAACGACAGCCTCAAAATCTTAATGATTTAGAGATGATCTGCAAAGAGGAGTGGACCAAAATTCCTCCTGACTTGTGTGCAAAGCTCATCATCAACTACAGAAAACATCTGACTGCTGTGCTGGCCAAAAAGAATTTTGTCACCAAATATTCTCTTGTTTGCCAGAGGGATCAAATACTTATTTCTCACTGCAAAATGCTAGAAAAATATTTAGAATTGAGAGTCCTCAGTGGTTGCAAAATGCTAATAATTTTATATAATTTATACAATGTGATTTTCTGGATTGTATTTTTGATATTCTATCTCTCAGTGTTAAAATTAACCTACCCTTAAAATTATAAGACTGTTCATGTTTTTGTCAGTGGACAAACTTACAAAATCAGCAATGGATCAAATACTTATTTCCCCCACTGTATGTGGTCGAAAACTACTTTTGAGGCACAGTGCAAACCTCAGAAGAGAAAGAGCACTATATTAGAGTTCATATTTTGCTGGAATGGCTTGAGGGTGCCGCGTCACATTGACAAAGTCCATGAGGTGCCTGAACAGCAGAAACTTCCCATAAGTGATACAATTTTACAAACTGCACCTCTCCATGAATTCATTAAGGGTGCAGTGAGCAGGTTGACACCACATGTGCCTCATAAAATTTTATACCATTGGGCAGTGAAGAAGGAATAATAAGAAAATTTTATCGCTAAACTGTTGTTTTAGCACCAATTTTTTATTTTTATTAGGGCTAATAGGAAAAAATTGACCTCTTAGCTTGCAGTGCAATTTGCCTGAGTACGAAAATGCCCTACATGTAGTCAGGAATAGTGATGAGTGAATTTTTTGGGAAAACAATCGTCAATCATAAATTCAGCACGAATATGGCACATTTGGATTCACAATGCCATATCTCATCTTATCATTTACTGGCGGTGAAATTCAACAGTGTGCATTAGTGTTGAGCGATACTGCTCGATATCTAAAAATATCGGATCGGAATGGTATCGCCGATATCACTAAATATCGGCGATATCCGATTCCGATACCGGAAGTCCCATGTAAGTCTATGGGAACAAAATATCGCAACTAAAAAAACACTTTCTTTCCTTGTAAACACAAAATATACACACTTAGAATACATATATAAAATATATATATATATATATATATATATATATATATATATATACATGTCATTGTGACATATATATATACATATATTTATAGTTTATTCACTTCTACATAGTAAAATAGCCTCTGATTCAATTGCCGGGTAAAGCCGGCATTTGTGAAAAGACAGAAGCACCCGAGGGTCCAGTCGCCACAGAGATGTTGCATCGCACCAGCGGTGTGACAACTTACTCTCAGGTAAGGAGGAAACACCCCATTGACTCCAACCACTGCATTCAACAGTACACTATGCCAGCTGAGTGTAGGCGGACCCAATGGGATGGTCTAGCTCAGGCTGGTTAGAACAGGGTGTAGCTAGTTGGATGGGAGGGGTTGAGGCAGCCTTATGCTGCATGTCTTTGTAGTAAGAATTGTTTCCTTTCCTGCTTTCTTACTACGTCGCATACTCCACTCTGCTACATCACTCTGCACCATTGCTCTATCTCACATCTATCTGCCCTGGAAGGATACCGTCTTACCTGTACAAGACTTATCACCTAGCTGCACTACACTATCCCTGCCAGAGGACCTGCACAGCAGCGCTGGTCACCCTGACCAGGTACTACAGGTGGCGTCACGACAAACTACACAAACATTCTATCATCCCCTGGAAATATCCCACATTCCAGTGAGCGACCAGGGCACGGACATAGCTGTGCTACCCGTCACATCCCCCATAGAAGTCGATGGGCTTGGTGCCGAGTACCCCCAAAACCTGTGGCTCTGTGCGACTCAACTTTGGCGTCACGAACAGGATTCAGAAGCTCGCTATAAGCGAGTCCTGTGTGCCTTAATTGAACTGTTTTTTTGCTTGAGAATTGCAAAAATCATCATAGACTGTATTTGCCATTTTTCCGTCATATCTGTGCCATGAGGCACAGGTGAAGAATAAGGGCGTGCTCTCGTGGGCGTACACTCACTCCGTGGCGCGAAAACGATGTCCGCACACTCTAAATGTTACTGCAATGTAAGATCGTGCCCCACAGCTCTGGAGTTCCGCCTCTTCATCCTCCTCAGTGGGCGGAAACGAATGCGAAGGTCCCGCCTCCCTACAAAAGATGGCGCCTCTCCTGATGCTAATGACACATGTGACTTGGCAGAGATGGCGAACGGACATGAGCAGAAGTGGGAAGGGATGGAGGAGTCAGAGCTCTCCCCCCACGGAAGCGACCCGATCGCCACGGAGCCACCGTTTGGCACCCGGCCTGGAAACCCTCCTACGCTGGAAGAAGCGGAGGATACCCTGAGAGACCTGGCCCGGCACCGGGAGGAGGTCGCCAGGATGGAAGCGAGCTGGCGGGCCCTAAAACTACAATTGGAGTGGCGCCAATCCCTCTTACCCCCTGAAGTGTCTGTACCGGAAGGTGAGGCACCCGTTCCAGTAGAGGAGGCCGTGCGGGCATCCCAGCCCTTGCAATCTGAACCGGTTGCCAGTATCTCAGTGGAGGCACCCGTTCCAGTACAGGAGGCCGTGCGGGCATCCCAGCCTTGCAATCTGAACCGGTTGACAGTATCTCAGTGGAGGCACCCGTTCCAATAGAGGAGGCCGTGCGGGCATCCCAGCCCTTGCAATCTGAACCGGTTGCCAGTATCACAGTGGAGGCACCCGTTCCTGCAGAAAACGCCGCACCAGCACCCCAGATCCTGCTGTCTGCCCCCGTCGCTGAGGCAGAAGAAGCGACACCTGTCCTCATGGAGGAGGCCGCGCAGGCACCAGAGCTCTACCTGCCTGTACCGGAGCCCCGACCGTCATCTGTTCCAGAGCCGGCTGCTTCCGCCACAGGTGAGCGCCGCCAGGACTGGCGGGCGCCAGGAGAGCTGCCGCAAACCGTACATCGTAAGCTGGCGTTTGATGGTGGAGACATGGAGCTGCTGGTGGAGGAGAATTACAACCGGCGTCAGGAGGAAGAGTGGAGACGTCGGGTGCGGGAAGCAGAGCGACAAAGGGAGCAGCGAGAATCCCAAAAGCTTCGGCAACGTCACCTGGAGAAGGACCTGGCAGAGAAGGCACGTATGAGAAAGGATAAAAGTACGGTGAGGGAGCCGCGGCGTAAGGGTGCAGTACGGAACTTTAAGTTAAAACGTGGTTGGGGCTTCATCCAGGAGCCTGGACTTTATTTAGAAGTTTTTGTAACCCGGCGGGAGTGGAGGCTCACCTCCCAGAAGGACACCCGGGGAGGGACCTGTTGCCAGGAGACTTGGTGACTTACACCTGACACTGGGGTTACAATGGATGGTACGCCCTAAATGTTACCAGGTGCGACCCCTACTCCCCAGAGTGTCAGGAAACTGACAGACCCTACGAGCCTTCAGCCTCCCCCAACCAGGCCTCTGCACAAGTGCCCACCCCACGCCGTAAATCTCCCCAGCCTCCCTCAGTGGTCTCCTCAGCAGCCCCAGCTATGGACATGATAATGATAGCTGGCCCGTACCCGGCGCCTGTTAGGCCCCCTGGGGTTCGTTCAGTCCGGGACATAGGGGTCCAGACCCGGAGGGAGACGAAAGAGGTGGCCACACAGACCCAGATAGCGGGTCACGACGTCACTGTACAGGCCACACGACGTCATCAGGTCTAGGTGGACCCTCCTGTCACGGATGTTTGGCAAGCTCCAGAACAGTACCAGGTGGTACCTGTAAGAGGCCAGCCAAAGAAGTCTAAATAACCCGGACAGGGTCTCTGTATGTAAATAGTTAAATTATTGATGTACCCGGACGGGTGAATGTTCAGAAGAACAAGTTTATTGTTGCCTTAATATACCCAGGTTGGGTAATGGTGTTTCACTGTAATCAAAATGTTGAACTTTGAAGCCATGAACTGTACTGGCTCACAAACTTTTCTGTAAATAGTTGGCACTTCGGTGCTCCATCTTGGTTTTACAAAAAACTTAACTGTGCACTATTTTCAACTACCTCAGAAACTAAAAACCCGTTTGGTGTGGCCGAAAGTGAGGTCTGCTCAAGGAAAGTCTTGCAGCCCACCCAAGACCACAGTTGGAGGTTTGGAGCGGGTCCTCCACAAGCACAAGTAAAGGACACTGTGAAGTTACCCCGGTGGGGGTAGTCCTAAGAAGTCTCCACGAACTTCGGCACTAATGCTATTTGCACTTTTGTAATGTTATTATTAAAAATTGTATTATGCAACGTTTAACTTGAAGTGTTTCCTGCTTTCTTACTACGTCGCATAGTCCACTCTGCTACATCACTTTGCACCATTGCTCTATCTCACATCTATCTGCCCTGGAAGGATAGCGTGTTACCTGTAGAAGACTTTTCACCTACCTGCACTACACCATCCCTTCCAGAGGACCTGCACAGCAGCGCTGGACACCCTGACCAGGTACTACAGGTGGCGTCACGACAAACTACACGAACATTCTATCATCCCCTGGAAATATCCCACATTCCAGTGATCGCCCAGGTCACGGACCGAGCTGTGCTACTCGTGACATCCCCCATAGAAGTCGACGTGATCGGTGCAGAGTACCCCCAAAACCCCTGTCTCTGTGCGACTCAACTTCCCTCACTGTGCTGGCACTTTACATTTACAATGCCTCTGGGTTTTTTTTTTGGGGGGGTGGGGAACATTCAGACTTTTGCTATGGGGCCCCATGATTTATATGTACGCCCCTGCTGCTGAGGCATGGTATTTAAGGCTGTTAAAGAGCCAACATACATGGACCTTGCCAGCAGCGTCGGACTGGAGTACCTTGGGCCCACCAGAGAAAATATATTCTTGCGGCCCAACATCATACTTCCCAACCTTTGAATAAGGGAAAGAGGGACAAAGGCTGTGGCACGCTGTGCATGCTGCAGAAAATTTTAGGCCATGCCACGTTGCACCACAGACTGTCCAGGAGTTGGTGGATGCTTTAGTCCAGGTGTGGGAGGAGATCCCTCACGAGACCATCCGTCGCGCTCATCAGGAGCATGGCCAGAAGTTGTAGGGAGGTCATACAGCATACCTCCCAAAATTGGAAGACAGGAAAGAGGATTAAAGGCTGCGGCGCGTGTTGCGCGCCGCTGAAAATTTTAGGCCACGCCCCGACAACACCCATTTCACAGCTAATCACACCCATATCCTCGCCCCAAGCGTAACCATTCAGCACTGCTGATCACACTGACTGGTAATGAGGGCACAGTGGCTGGTACTGAGGAAAAGAAAGAAAGAGCAGCGAGAGAGAAAGAACAAACAGAGAAAGAAAGAGAGGAAAGAAAGAAAAGAGAGAAAGAAAGAACAGAGAGAAAAAAGAACAGAGAGCGAGAAGGAAAGAACAGAGAGCGAGAAAGAAAGACTAGAGAGAGAGCCATAGGCGTAGCTAGGGTTTTGTTTAGTGGGGGCAAAACTTCTGAGTGGGCCCATCATCAGAGAACCTCAGCAAATGACCGCGCTGTTGGCCAAAATAATCTATATATAAAAAGACCAATATTGATATTACCGCCATGTGGTCTGTGTTAAATAATACCAGTCCTACAGAACATATAATAGATTACAGCACAGGTACAGATAATGACATACCGCTGATGTTCTTTCTAATGGAATTGTTCACTTTTCATGTCTTTTCCATCTGGCCCACACCAATATGACGACTTCTCCAGCCAGGACTCGACTGCACCCCCATTAAAAAAAAAATAAAAAAAAACCTCACCTCCCGGCTCCTGTGCTGCTCACTGTTCTCCCTCTCAGCGTCTGACAGCGGGCGCCGGCAGGTGATGTTATTGCGCCCGCTGTCATACGCTGAGAGGGGGATTATGGGAGAGAAGGAGCGCTCGCTCCTTTTCTCTCCATGCGGTCAGCTTTATCGGCTGGATGCCGATACAGCTGACCCTCCGATGACGGGTGGGGGGCCCATTGCTGGCACCGGGCCCCCCCAACGCCTGTTCAGGCCCCATAGCTTCCGGGCGGCAGAGCAGGGAGAGCGATTCTCCCTGCTCTGCCGCAGAATGTAACTGTATCGTAGCTCCGGGTGGGCCCCCTCAGAGCGCGGGCCCCGGGGCCACCGCCCCCTCTGCCCCGCGACCTATCCTTTCAAATCAGGGCCCACCACACAGGAGCTGGGGCCCACCGTAGGTTTCTCCGGTGTCCCGGTGCCTCAGTCCGACCCTGCTTGCCAGCCTAATAATACCAGGCCACAGCAGTCTGCATATCTTGGCTGGTTAACAAAAATAGGGGATCCCCTCGAAAAAAATTTGGCGTGGGGTCCCCCCTATTTTTGTTAACCAGCCAGATGAAGCAGACTGCTGAGGCCTGGTTTTTCAGGCTGGTAAGGATCCAATATCCATGGACCTTGCCAGCCTGATAATACCAGGCCACAGCAGTCTGCTTAGCTTGGCTGGTTAACAAAAATAGGGGATCCCCTCGAAAAAAAAACGACGCAGGGGTCCCCCTATTTTTGTTAACCAGCCAAGTAAAATGCAGACTGCTGCGGCCTGGTATTAAAAGACTGTCAAGGCCCATGGATTTTGGCCCTCAACAGCCTGATAATACCAGGCTACAGCAGCCCCACATTTGGCGCATCAAAAGATGTGCCAATTGTGGCACTTTACCCGGCTCTTCCCACTGCCCTGTAGCGGTGGCAAGCGGGGTAATAAGGGGTTAATGTCACCGTTGATTGCACGGTGAGAATAAGCCCGGTTAATAATGGAGAGGTGTCAATAAGACACCGATCCATTATTAATCCCAAAGTTTTTAAATGTATAAAAAAAAAGACACAGCAAGAAAAAAGTATTTTAATGAAATAAAAGAGACAACACAGTTTTCATTAATTTTATTATACACTCATTCCTGCGACGCCATCGATCTCCTGTAAAAAAAGAAAAAAAACAAACCAACAGTATACCACCTGTCCGACGCAGTCCATAGTAACGACAGTCCCACGACGATCCAGCTCTGCTACATCGCAATGACAGGCAGAGCCTGTCATCTCGACGCAGCACAGCTGATTACCTGCTTCCCCGGCGGTGACGTCATCGGACTGACTGCTTTATGGCCGGGATTACCCAGCAGTCACTGCAGTTATCGCGGAGAAACTGCATGTGACCGCCGGGGAAAGATGATGGCGGCCATCAAGCAGTCCAGCCCGTGACCGCCGGAGATCTTCTGCCAGGTAAGTGCCGCTGACTCCTGACAGACCCGACCGACGGACACTGACAGTGACAGTGACAATTCCGATTCCGGTATCCGATAAGACGAAAATATCGGAACTAAGTATCGAAAGTCCGATAGAGCTAATATCGGCCGATACCCGATACTTGCGGTATCGCAACACTAGTGTGCATACTTCATGAACATAAAAAAATATACACGTTTTCTGTTGCTAAATGTAATATAGCGCTCTGTATCCCACGTAATTTTTTTGTGGTGATATGAAGCTGTCTGCAGATCTAACGCACATTAAAAAAAATATTTTTTTTTCTGTTGCAAAATGTGATACAGCCCGCCATATCCCACATTGTTATTTTGTGGTGGTGATATGAAGCTGTCTGCAGACTAAAGCACATTAAAAAACCAAAATTATAATAATAATAATAAAAATAATTTTTATTTCTATAGCGCCAACATATTCCGCAGCACTTTACATTATAGAGAGGGACTTGTACAGACAATAGACATTACAGCATAACAATAAACACAGATCAAAGTAGATACCAAGAGGAATGAGGGCCCTGCTCGCAAGCTTACAATCTATGAGAAAAAAGGGGAGACACAAAAGGTAAATGGTAACAATTGCTTTCATTGTTCGGACCAGCCATAGTGTAAGAATCGGGTGTTCATGTAATTCTGCATGAACCAGTTAACAGCCAATGTATGTAACAGTACAGACACAGAGGGCTATTAAATGCATAAAGCGGGTGAGAACATAATAAGAGGTACCTGATTATGGTAGAAAAAATTTATTTATCTTTTTTTTGAATGGGCCAACAGAGATAGTTAGGTTAATGCGTTGAGGCGGTATGCCAGTCTGATTTTAAAATTATATTTTTTTCTGTTGTAAAATATGATAGAGATTTCCGTATCCCACATTATAATTTTATGGCAGTGATATGAAGCTGTCTGCAGACAAAACGCACATTAAAAAACAAAATTTTTTTTTTTCTGTTGCTAAACGTGATACAGCCCGCTATATTAAACCTTGTCATTTAGTGGCATTGAAATTGTTCTGAGTGCAATGCTGTTGCACATTAAATTTTTTTTTTTTCTTTTACAAACGTGATACAGCAGCCGAGATCTGAGTTTGAAATAGTTTTGAGCCTATCTTATTCATTACATGTATCTTTGGCAACCAATTTCTCAGGGCATCTTTATGCCTAGCTTGAAACGCTCATCTGTTACACTTATCTTCTGACGAGCATCAGAAGCTCTCTGGTAACTGGTGTTCGGTAAACGATTAATCGTCGTAGGCTGGTTCCTGGATCTCATACCTCCCCTGTTATTGATCCTGTTGTACGTTCCCATTCCCGCCATCATCATACCTCTTTTCCTGATCAGTTCAGCTAATGAGACATCGGCCATATTTATCTGGCAAACCTGCACCTTACTAGCAGCAACTGTAGGAAAGAGGGCGTTCCAATGCCACGGACATTCTTTTAGATTTTACAGGCCACGACCACACTAAAAATATTTTTTTTATGTTACTAGTGTGATACAGAAGGAAGATCTCAGTTTGAAACTGTAGCATTTAGTCAATGATATAAAGGCCTCATCAACAGGCCCCTCCAAAAATTATTCTGTTACTAACATAATACAGCATAATTAAAACTTTTTTTTATAGCATATCTTCTTTGTCATCCAGCCATCATCCATATTTAAACTATTCTTTCTTCTACTACTAAGGTCATACAGTAGGAGAAATTTCACTTTGAAATTGTTTGGAACACGTAGTCAATGTTATACAGGCCTCATCAACAGGCCTAAAAAAATTATTCTGTTACTAACGCAATACAATAGGGGACATCTCACTCAGGAATTGTTTGCAGCATCTAGTCAGTGTTATATAGGCCTCATCTAGAGGCCCCCAAAATTTCATCGGTTACTAAAGTCATACAGTAGGGGACATCTCACTTTTAAATTTTTTGTAGCAGATTTTCTTGGTCATACAGGCCTCATGCACACTGAAACAATTTTTTCTACTGTGAGTAACGTGATTCATCACGCCATATTTCACTTTTAATTTTGTGCCGCTGAAATTCAGCTGTGTGCAGAGCTTGTGCAGAGTAAAAAATCTAATTTTTAGTTGCTAATAGTATGCTTCTAGCACACTATCTGAGCAACATAACTGGGAAAAAGCAAGGTCATAATGGAAAGAGGATTAGCCTTGGTATTCGTGATGTATGTGGGGTATGTGGTAATATTTCTGAAAGCACTAGTTAACCAACAACGTGACGTCCTATCCAAAGACAACTGACAACTTCCGTTACTGGATGTTGTAGTTTTTAGTGTGCTGCATTGTTCTCACGTAATTGCAGTCTCTGAAATCTTTAGTGTGGCTTATGTGCCTGCTGTTGTTACTGCTGCTGCTGGAGATTTTAACACTAATATGGTGAAATATGAACAGTAGTCTTACAAAATCTTGTCAAATGACCAGTGCACTAGCAGGATGCAGCAAGCTCCCATAGATAAAGGCTGGAGAAGCACAGGTGCTTACCACTGATGAGAGCTGCCACCCTATCACAAAAACAGTGATGATGAAGGTGTTAGCTGCCTAGTGGAAAAAAGCACACAAATAAGGCTTGCTTAGGACAAGAGTTGAGCGATACTTTCCGATATCCAAAAGTATCGGAATCGGAATGGTATCGCCGATACCCAAAAAATATCGGCGATACCCGATACCGGAAATCCAATGTAAGTCTATGGGAACAAAATATCGGAATTAAAAAAACCCCATTCTTGCCTTGTTGGTTAATTGTACATGAAGGAAAACAACAAAGAGTAATGTAGAATGTATTGGGGAAGGTTGAGGAGACATTAAAGGCATAGATGTTTAACCCAATCAAATGGAATAGCAATAATATTTTTTTTTTTTAAAGATGTTCGGATTGACGAAGAAATTGACAATGTTGTTAACGTTTTTTCTATTTTGGCAAATATGTATATTTCACAACTTCCATGCTCTTCACCTTTTTAACTTTTGACACACTTTCTCCTTCATAATCTTCAGCAGCATCATCTTTTTCATCAAATTATTCTTCATCTTCACCTTCTTTATCTTCTTCTTAAACTTCTTGCTATTCATCTTTTTGTTAACATTACTCATATTCTTCTTATTAAACTATTATTCTTCTTCATATTGTACTTCATCTTCTTCATCATATTCTTATTTGTGACAGAGATTCCTGTACTTGTAATCTGTCAAAGTATGAATTTTTCATCCTTCCGTTCTTGCTGTCACAAAAGATTTAAATTACAACAGTATTTGTCCGTGTTCAGTTTAGCCTGCAGCAGCAGGCATTTTCCAGGGGCACCACGAGGAGGAACGGAGTCACCCCCATACACTGCTTAGTCTTCTTCTGCTTAGAATTTAGAGCATATATTTTGCTCTTCATTTTGGTCTTATACTTCATGTTCTTCTGCTTTTTGATCTTCTGCTTATTGTTCTTAAGTCTCTTGTTCTGTATCTTGTAGTTTGTCTTAACCTTCTCAGTCCTGTTGGGTAATCTTTTATTTCTTCTTTGTGATGGTGTTTAGGCTGGTTGGCTTGATGCTCGTCGTCCTTGTGGTCGTCATCTTCTTCGGGGTGGTCATCAGGGTCATCGTCTTCATTGTTGGAGATCCAGAGTGATTACCCAAAAAAGCATTGAAAAAAATCTTCAATTTGTAAATGTAGCAGAAGGTACAAGAGTCAATGCAAGTAACGAGGACCAGCTGACTGTGCTGGAACCCGGAGGGGCAGCAGAAGGAAAAGAGCCAATGGCACAACTGAGGACCAGCTGACGTTACTGGGACACGGTTACTAAGCAGGAGGTACCTGTGCTCCAAAGCACTACCAAGGACCAGCAGACGTTGCTGGAACTCGGATACCGAGATGGAGGCACCTAGGCCAAAGGCACTGCGGAGAGCCAGCTGACGGTACTGGAACCCAGATGGGTAGCAGAAGGTACCCATGGAAATTTAAGTTGACAGGCCGCGAGCCGGCCGCAGTTACCGAATCCCACAGTACTACAGTGGGTGATTGTCCTATTGTCACAACGGAAACAGCCTTTATTTGCATATCCCGCAGCACACATAGGAAGCACCTAAACTCCAAGCACCATAGAGTCGGCTAACCCGACCGCAACACGACAGGACAACTTATTGGAGGCTAAGTGACGTTTACACTGACAGGAAACAGATGGCGTGCTGTAACCAGTCTGGGCAGGAGTGAGTACCCGTGCCAATGACACTTCCGAGCAACAACTGGCGGTGTTGAAGCCCAGGGATGAGAAGAGAACATGGTGGAGGCAGCAGGACTTTTTGCCGTTCACACAGCAGAGGAACAGCTGACATTACTGAACCCCAGTAACACAGGAGCAAGTGTTGACTGTGCTAACAGCACTTCCGAGCAACAACTGGCGGTGTTGTAGCCCAGGGATGAGAAGAGAACATGGTGGAGGCAGCAGGACTTTTTGCCGTTCACACAGCAGAGGAACAGCTGACATTACTGAACCCCAGTAACACAGGAGCAAGTGTTGACTGTGGTAACAGCACTTCCGAGCAACAACTGGCGGTGTTGTAGCCCAGGGATGAGAAGAGAACATGGTGGAGGCAGCAGGACTTTTTGCCGTTCACACAGCAGGGGAACAGCTGACATTACTGAACCCCAGTAACATAGGAGCAAGTATTCACTGTGCTAACAGCACTTCCGAGCAACAACTGGCGGTGTTGTAGCCCAGAGATGAGAATAGAACATGGTGGAGGCAGCAGGACTTTTTGCCGTTCACACAGCAGGGGAACAGCTGACATTACTGAACCCCAGTAACACAGGAGCAAGTGTTATGTTTCGGTAGCTGAGGAGTGCAGGTAAAAAAGGCAATACACCAGAGCAGTTGGAATCTATGAGATTGCAGTACCCTGACTAACTACCACAACTAGAGGCAGCCGTGGAGCGTTCCTACGTTGGTCCTAGACGCCTCGTCACAGCCTGAGAAACTAACTACACCTAAAGATAGATATAGGAAAGCTATTGCCCCGGAGCAGAACCCCAAAGATAATAGAAAGCCCCCAAACATGTAATGACGGTTAGACAAGATGAAATACTGACACAGAAAAAAAATAGTATGAGCAAACGCTGGGGCCCAAACTAACTAAATAGAAAAGGATAGGAAGGGTACTTACTGCAATCCCAGAAAACCTGAAAAGCACCAACTCTACTAATTTCAAAAACACCTGAGATCACACGACCTCTTCCACCTAAATTAGTTCTCTGGTTTAACAAAATCAAAACAGCAGCCACTGAAAAAACTGGAAAAAGCAAAAGTACAAACATCAGTGGCTGAACAAAACTGAGAGGGCAGAAGCCCCCGGAGGGGACTTTGATGGCCCCCACAGAAGTGCAGGACAAAATGCAAAAATATAGCACAAACACAAAAGAAGAAAATGTCTTATCTGTTAGCATGAGATGCAGACACGACACAGCAGGCTACAAGGGAAACTGGAATAAAGGATTCAGACCAGAACAATTGATCACCGGCAACCCTGATGGGAAGGTGACTCCCTTATATAAGACCAGTCAGTAACACCTGATTCCCAGTCCTCACAATCTTCACTGGACAGACTAGCACCGCTAGTAACCACCAGAGGGAGCCTCTGCTCAGAACTCATCTCAAACCCATTCACAACAGTACCCCCCCCTTGAGGAGGGGTCACCGAACCCTCATTTGAGCAACCAGGTCGGTCAGGATGAGTTCTATGATACGCACGGATAAGTCTCCTAGCATGGATGTCCGAAGCAAACACCCAAGAATTGTCTTCCTGACCATAACCTCTCCATTTAACCAAATACTGGAGTTTCCATCTAGAAAAACGAGAATCTAATATTTTCTCAACCATATACTCCAGATTGCCCTCAACCAAAACAGGGTCAGGAGGCACAGCAGCAGGAACCACTGGCTCAACAAACCTCTTCAACAAGGACTTGTGGAACACGTTATGGATCTTAAATGTCCCTGGAAGAAGCAAACGAAAAGAAACAGGATTAATAATCTCCATGATCTTATAAGGTCCAATGAACCTAGGCTTAAATTTAGGAGATGCTACTCTCATAGGAATATTCTTTGAGGACAACCAGACCAAGTCCCCCACTTTAAACCGAGGACCATCAGTCCTATGCCGGTTAGCAAACCGCTGGGCCCTCTCCTGAGAGAGGGACAACCTCTCCACTACCTGGTCCCAAATCAGTTGCATACGCTCCGCAACAGAGTCAACACCTGGACAGACAGAAGCCTCCGTCTGTCCTGAAGAAAATCGAGGGTGAAACCCAGAATTACAGAAAAACGGAGACATCAAAGTAGCAGAACTAGCCCTATTATTAAGAGCAAACTCAGCCAAAGGCAAAAAAGAGACCCAGTCATCCTGATCAGCAGACACAAAGCATCTTAGATAAGTCTCCAATGTCTGGTTTGTTCTCTCAGTTTGACCATTGGTCTGAGGATGAAATGCCGAGGAGAAAGACAATTGGACACCCAGTTTAGAACAAAAAGTCCTCCAAAATCTGGAAACAAACTGGACTCCTCTGTCAGACACAATGTTCTCAGGAATGCCGTGTAAACGAACCACGTGCTGAAGGAACAACGGCACCAATTCAGAGGAGGAAGGCAACTTAGGTAATGGCACAAGATGTATCATCTTGGAAAACCTATCACAAATTACCCAGATGGTGGTCATTCTCTGAGAAACAGGAAGGTCGGAAATGAAATCCATAGAGGTATGGGTCCATGGTCTCTTGGGCACAGGCAATGGCATCAACAAACCACTAGAGCGAGAGCAAGGCTTGGAGCGAGAGCAAGTCCCGCAGGACTGCACAAATTCCCTGACATCACGAGACAAGGTAGGCCACCAAAAGGACCGACTAACCAAGTCTCTGGTACCAAAAATTCCGGGATGCCCAGCCAATGCGGAACAATGAATCTCAGACATCATTCTCTTTTTCCACTGGTCCGGGACAAACAATTTTCCAACAGGGCAGCACTCGGGCCTATCCTCCTGACACCCCTCCAGAGCAAGTCTCAAATTGGGCGAGATGGCGGAAAGAACTACACCCTCTTTCAAAATAACAGAAGGATCAGATAACTCAGGAGAGTCCGCAAGGAAACTCCTCGAGAGGGCATCCGCCTTAACATTCTTAGTGCCAGGAAGAAAGGAAACCACAAAATTAAAACGTGTGAAAAACAAGGCCCACCTGGCCTGTCTAGGATTGAGTCGCTTGGCAGATTCCAGATAGACCAGATTCTTATGGTCCGTAAGGACCACCACCTGATGTTTGGCTCCCTCCAGCCAATGTCTCCACTCTTCAAAAGCCCACTTCATGGCCAATAACTCCCGATTACCCACGTCATAATTACGTTCAGTAGGAGATAATTTTCGAGAGAAAAAGGCACAAGGGTTACTTTTAGAGGTCTCTGGATATTTTTGGGACAAAACGGCACCTGCCCCAATTTCAGAGGCATCAACCTCCACCTGAAATGGCAGAGAAACATCAGGCTGCCGTAGAACAGGAGCAGAAGTGAATCTCTGCTTAAGTTCCTGAAATGCAGAGACTGCCTCAGGAGGCCAATTCACCACATCAGAACCCTTTCTGGTCAAATCAGTTAATGGTTTAACAATAACCGAGAAATTACCAATAAATTTACGATAAAAATTGGCAAAACCCAAAAATCTCTGAAGAGCCTTTAATGAAGTAGGTTGGACCCAATCACAGATGGCCTGAACCTTGACCGGGTCCATTTCAATAACAGATGGGGACAAAATGAATCCCAGAAATGAGATCCTCTGTACGCCAAAAAGACACTTTGATCCCTTCACATACAGAGCATTCTCTCTCAAAATCTGGAATACAGTTCGAACATGTTTCACATGAGAGTCCCAGTCATTAGAAAAAATCAAGATATCATCCAAATAAACAATCAGAAATTTGTCCACAAAATCCCTGAAAATGTCATTCATGAAGGACTGGAAGACGGAAGGAGCATTAGCGAGCCCAAAGGGCATCACCAGGTACTCAAAATGCCCTTCAGGGGTATTGAATGCCGTCTTCCATTCATCCCCTTGCTTAATGCGAATAAGGTTATACGCCCACCTGAGGTCAAGCTTGGTAAACCAAGTAGCGTTTTTCACCCTGGAAAACAGGTCAGAAATCAAGGGTAACGGGTATTGATATTTCACAGTAATATTGTTCAAGAGACGATAATCAATACACGGCCTTAATGAACCATCCTTTTTGGCCACAAAGAAAAAATCGGCACCTAAGGGTGAAGAGGATGGTCTGATATGACCCTTCTTCAATGATTCCTTGATATAAGACCGCATAGCGTCATGTTCAGGTACAGACAAGTTAAAAAGGCGACCTTTAGGGAATTTACTACCCGGCAGTAATTCAATAGCGCAGTCATAGCTCCTATGGGGAGGCAAGGATGCAGATTTACTTTCGCTAAACACATCAGAAAAATCAATCAAAAAGTCAGGAACATCCTGAGCCTGGGGGGAGGCAGAAAAAACAGGAGTGTTGGTATTAACACATTGGCAGCCCCAACTGGTTACAGACACAGATTTCCAATCCAAAACAGGATTATGAGACTGTAACCAAGGAAAACCCAGCACGATAATGTCATGCAGATTATACAGAACCAAAAATTTTCAGCACTCCTGGTGATCAGGTTCAACCCTCATTATCACCTGAGTAGAAAACTGGGGTTTATTCTCAGCCAAAGGGGTAGAATCGATCCCCAGTAGGGGAATAGACTTCTGTAGGGGTATCAAGGGAAATCCACAACGTTTAGCAAAATCATAATCCATCAGGTCAATAGCTGCTCCAGAATCAACGAAAGCCTGAGCAGAAAATGAGGACAGAGAGCATATCAGAGTGACAGTTAATAAAAACTTAGTCTGAACACTACCCAAGACAACTGAGCGTGCAAAACGTCTTCCCCGCTTAGGGCAGACTGAAATAGCATGAGAGGCATCACCACAGTAGAAACATAACCCATTGCGCTTTCGAAACTCATGACGCTGTGCCCCAGACACCACTCTATCACACTGCATGGGTTCAGAAGCTGGTTCACAAGGCAACACCATTCACGCATACTTCTCCGCTCACGCAAACGTCTGTCAATTTGAATCGCTAATGACATAGAATCATTGAGACCAGAGGGGACAGGGAATCCCACCATAACATCCTTTACATTATCTGACAGACCCTTCCGGAAAAGGGCTGCCAAAGCGTCGTCATTCCATTTGGTCAGGACTGCCCACCTACGGAATCTCTGACAGTATAACTCAGCGTCATCAAGCCCCTGATTTAATGCCAACAAGGCTTTCTCAGCTTGATCAGTGACATTAGGCTCATCGTACAATAACCCCAAGGCCTGAAAAAATGCATCAACATCACTCAAAACAGGATCCCCAGGAATCAGGGAAAAAGCCCAATCCTGAGGATCGCCGCCTAGGAGAGAGATGATAATTTGAACCTGCTGCGCTGCGTTCCCTGAGGACTTAGATTTTAAGGCAAAAAACAATTTACAATTATTTTTGAAATTCTGAAACTTAGCTCGATCCCCTAAAAACAAATCTGGCATGGGAATCCTAGGTTCCACAACAGGCAACCCAGCAAGATAGATAGCAATACTCCGAACCTCAGTGGCAAGCTGATCCACACGGCCAGACAACTGTGCAAACTCCATTGAGAGAAAAGATCCTGCCCAGCACCCAGAGATACAGAGGGAAAAAAAAAAATGCAACAAACAGAAAAATATCTCTGACAACTCTGACAATATTTTTTCCCTTCTGCGAGTACCATACAATTTTCAATTTTTAGGCCGGTGATACTGTTATGTTTCGGTAGCTGAGGAGTGCAGGTAAAAAAGGCAATACACCAGAGCAGTTGGAATCTATGAGATTGCAGTACCCTGACTAACCACCACAACTAGAGGCAGCCGTGGAGCGTTCCTACGTTGGTCCTAGACGCCTCGTCACAGCCTGAGAAACTAACTACACCTAAAGATAGATATAGGAAAGCTATCTGCCCCGGAGCAGAACCCCAAAGATAATAGAAAGCCCCCAAACATGTAATGGCGGTTAGACAAGATGAAATACTGACACAGAAAGAAAATAGTATGAGCAAACGCTGGGGCCCAAACTAACTAAATAGAAAAGGATAGGAAGGGTACTTACTGCAATCCCAGAAAACCCTGAAAAGCACCAACTCTACTAATTTCAAAAACACCTGAGATCACACGACCTCTTCCACCTAAATTAGTTCTCTGGTGTAACAAAATCAAAACAGCAGCCACGGAAAAAACTGGAAAAAGCAAAAGTACAAACATCAGTGGCTGAACAAAACTGAGAGGGCAGAAGCCCCCGGAGGGGACCCTGAAGGCCCCCACAGAAGTGCAGGACAAAATGCAAAAATATAGCACAAACACAAAAGAAGAAAATGTCTTATCTGTTAGCAGGAGATGCAGACACGACACAGCAGGCTACAAGGGAAACTGGAATAAAGAATTCAGACCAGAACAATTGATCACCGGCAACCCTGATGGGAAGGTGACTCCCTTATATAAGACCAGTCAGTAACACCTGATTCCCAGTCCTCACAATCTTCACTGGACAGACTAGCACCGCTAGTAACCACCAGAGGGAGCCTCTGCTCAGAACTCATCTCAAACCCATTCACAACAAGCAAGTGTTGACTGTGCTAACAGCACTTACCCGAGCAACAACTGGCGGTGTTGTAGCCCAGGGATGAGAAGAGAACATGGTGGAGGCAGCAGGACTTTTTGCCGTTCACACAGCAGGGGAACAGCTGACATTACTGAACCCCAGTAACACAGGAGCAAGTGTTGACTGTGCTAACAGCACTTCCGAGCAACAACTGGCGTGTTGTAGCCCAGGGATGAGAAGAGAACATGGTGGAGGCAGCAGGACTTTTTGCCGTTCACACAGCAGGGGAACAGCTGACATTACTGAACCCCAGTAACACAGGAGCAAGTGTTCACTGTGCTAACAGCACTTCCGAGCAACAACTGGCGGTGTTGTAGCCCAGGGATGAGAAGAGAACATGGTGGAGGCAGCAGGACTTTTTGCCGTTCACACAGCAGGGGAACAGCTGACATTACTGAACCCCAGTAACACAGGAGCAAGTGTTGACTGTGCTAACAGCACTTCCGAGCAACAACTGGTGGTGTTGGAGCCCAGGGTCAAGGAGAAATGTTTAAATACTATATCAAGTATTTTCCTTGTTACGTGTCAATTAAAAATGTCTATACTCCAAACAAGAGAAATATAACCTTTAGTACCATAAGATGATGATTTACTTAAAAAAATATATGTAAATTAATAATTTACAAACATAAACGCATACATTAACATGTTGAAAAGCAATGCAAACCACAATTAAAATAGGTTAAATAATCTGCTATACGGTTTAAAATAAAAGCATACAAGTACATATCAGAATCCATTAATGATGGCTAAGTAACAGTATGTACACCATTTTTATTGTGTAGACAATGAATGGCTGACTTAAAAACATAATCAGCATTACAAGTTATCTTTGACATTCATAAAACTTTACATTTGGTGAATAATATCACAAAATTTTTTTAAAAATATCTAAAATTCCCATCATGTAATACTGATAATATGTGCCAATCATTTATATTAACAAACAAAAAACTTAAAAAGTGCATAGTGCAGAGTGAAAACAGATATTTATGCCTGACTGTGGACTTGCAAGCATGACAACGGATAGATAAGGTATATATAGATGAGACTGCATAGCCACAGATGGTGAATGGCGATGTAATACTGTACCTCAATAAAGTGTGCGTTACTACTACATCCTTTTTTTTATATAGCTTTATAAAAGGTTACGTGCATGTATGGTTGCGCCTTTGTTTGGACGCACAGACTGGCTTCCTGCTGTGACGCGTTGGGTATTGGAGCGTCTGTACGTCTTATGACGCAGACTAACATTCACGGTGCGCATCGTTCATCATCGCAAGCGTACCGACAACACAAAGGCGTTGTCATGACTGCTTTACTCAGTAAACATGCACCTATGATGAAACATACACGCATGTGCCCTATTACATAACAAGCTACAAGAAAAACGAGTGTGAGGTGTGACACAGCTGTTTTGTTAAGGTACAGTATTATATCGACATTGTACAGGTGTCGCTATTCAGTCTGATAAATAGATATCATTCACCTATTCTATCAGTTGTCGTTCTTTCAGCACCACTTACAGGTATATATTTTGGTATTGTGACTATGCACTATTGACTTTACCAAGGTAATGCATGATTTTTGTTAGCGATTATCATGTTTACATGAAGGACCTTTATGATATGGGCTGTTAACTTTCTAATTAAATATGTATTTTTTAAAATGACACAAATATAAGTAATGTTGAAGAGGACTATTCCTACATGCATTGTTTGCACAATATTACAGGTGTACATCACGTCCCTTAATCAACATTGGATTATTATATTTACTTGTATGCTTTTATTTAAAAGGCAAGAACACTGAAGTATAACCTTCGCACTGCAGCAGTTGTCAAAGTTCAACCCACATTATGCACTTCCAACATTGCAGAATTTGAGTCATGATGTGAGTTGGATTTGTCTAAGCTATGGAGTGACAAGGTTGACCATCAGTATCCTATAGCATAAGTAGGCTTTTGTGTTTGCATTTGTTTTCGACATGTGCATATCTGTAATAATATGTCACAATTATTTTGTAACAGATTTGTGACAAAGAATAATCATTTTATGGTTTTAAAGTTGACGTTTCAAATGTTTACAGCTTAGAAATCAGGGTGTAGCCTCATATCTATGTGTAGCACTAGACACTTTGACATGTCATGTTTTTTTCACCATGATTAGGTAGCTAGCAGTAATTTTTGCCGGACACACAGCAGGGGAACAGCAGGCGTTACTGAACCCCACAAACACATCAGCGATTGTTTTCATCTGTGCATCTAACACTTCTGAGCAGCAACTGGCGGTGTTGAAGCCCAGGGTCAAGGAGGGTGTAGGCAGAGGCCTAGTATGAGATGTTTGAAGTTGAAGTTGTAGTTAGCAGCAGTAATTTTTGCCAGACACACAGCAGGGGAACAGCAGGCGTTACTGAACCCCACAAACACATCAGCGATTGTTTTCATCTGTGCATCTAACACTTCTGAGCAGCAACTGGCGGTGTTGAAGCCCAGGGTCAAGGAGGGTGTAGGCAGAGGCCTAATATGAGATGTTTGAAGTTGAAGTTGTAGTTAGCAGCAGTAATTTTTGCCAGACACACTGCAGGGGAACAGCAGGCGTTACTGAACCCCACAAACACATCAGCGATTGTTTTCATCTGTGCATCTAACACTTCTGAGCAGCAACTGGTGGTGTTGAAGCCCAGGATCAAGGAGGGTGTAGGCAGAGGCCTAGTATGAGATATTTGAAGTTGAAGTTGTAGTTAGCAGCAGTAATTTTTGCCAGACACACAGCAGGGGAACAGCAGGCGTTACTGAACCCCACAAACACATCAGCGATTGTTTTCATCTGTGCATCTAACACTTCTGAGCAGCAACTGGCGGTGTTGAAGCCCAGGGTCAAGGAGGGTGTAGGCAGAGGCCTAGTATGAGATGTTTGAAGTTGAAGTTGTAGTTAGCAGCAGTAATTTTTGCCAGACACACAGCAGGGGAACAGCAGGCGTTACTGAACCCCACAAACACATCAGCGATTGTTTTCATCTGTGCATCTAACACTTCTGAGCAGCAACTGGCGGTGTTGAAGCCCAGGGTCAAGGAGGGTGTAGGCAGAGGCCTAGTATGAGATGTTTGAAGTTGAAGTTGTAGTTAGCAGTAGTAATTTTTGCCAGACACACAGCAGGGGAACAGCAGGCATTACTGAACCCCACAAACACATCAGCGATTGTTTTCATCTGTGCATCTAACACTTCTGAGCTGCAACTGGCGGTGTTGAAGCCCAGGGTCAAGGAGGGTGTAGGCAGAGGCCTAGTATGAGATGTTTGAAGTTGAAGTTGTAGTTAGCAGCAGTAATTTTTGCCAGACACACAGCAGGGGAACAGCAGGCGTTACTGAACCCCACAAACACATCAGCAATTGTTTTCATCTGTGCATCTAACACTTCTGAGCAGCAACTGGCGGTGTTGAAGCCCAGGGTCAAGGAGGGTGTAGGCAGAGGCCTAGTATGAGATGTTTGAAGTTGAAGTTGTAGTTAGCAGCAGTAATTTTTGCCAGACACACAGCAGGGGAACAGCAGGCGTTACTGAACCCTTTCATCTGTGCATCTAACACTTCTGAGCAGCAACTGGCGGTGTTGAAGCCCAGGGTCAAGGAGGGTGTAGGCATAAAATATTGAGTTATTGCCTTGTTACGTGGCCATTGCAAATGTATGTACTTCAAACAAGAATAAATGAAGTTTTACTAGGACAATAAAATGATGAATTTTAATTCCAAGAATAGAAAAATATTTATACTTGAGAGTCCTCTGTGGTTGATACCGTTTAATGGCTAACTGAAAATATGGTAACAAATTCCAAGCTTTCGAGACTACTCAGGTCTCTTCATCAGGCTAAGACTAAAACAAAAAATGAAGAATCACATATTTCTACACACAACAGGACACAGGAATAGGTAAGACAAGTGAGGGAGGGACAAGTGAGGGGAGACCGGCCAAAAAATGATAACAAGGATGAATTATCAGCGCCACACAATAAGAGAAAAAATAATGGATTTACCTGTGGCAAAACAATTTTGTATGCCCGGTCATAGCATGATGGATATGGAATTACTGGTATTAAAATATAACTTCAAATATGAGAAAGATACAAAGGTTTCAGAATATAAGCTCATCATGACCTTTGACACTGTTAGTGATGGAATGAATAGATCACACGGATTTATGTCATTCTATATCAATTAAGGAATCTGCGTCTCTGCCCTTCCAGGGGCATGAAAACACAAAACCAGACCCCAATCAGAGGGCAATAAAACTTTCTATCCTTATCTGGAACTGTTACAATATTTATGTTCATCCCTCTGTGATAATGAGAGTTCTGCTACACGTCACTTACTTGTCTTACCTATTTCACTATTCCTGTGTCCTGTTGTGTATAGAAAAATGTGATGCTTCATTTTTTGTTTTAGTCTTTGCCTGATGAAGAGACGTGAGTAGCCTCGAAAGCTTGCAATTTGTTACCATCTTTTCAGTTATCCATTAAAAGGTAACAACCACTGCGGACTTTCAAGTCTAAATATTTTTCTATCTACTGGCTAACACGGTACGAAGATACACATGTTTCCTAACTTCAAGAATAAAAATAAAGACACTGCAAATATAAACGCATATATGCACATGCCAACAAGAAATGGAACAACACACCACCCAAAAAATTGGTTACAAAATATAGTGTTGTAAATTTAAGAATAAAAGTCTATTTTTGTATTTATGAATAATGCTTAAGGAACGCTATGTTAAACCATAACATAGTGAAGACAATGGATTTTGTAATAGTCACTCATCATCATCATCATTGCAATTTAGATGTGACAGTCACAGACATTTCAATTATTTAAGTTAATAAAATCGTTACTTTGTACAGCATGTATGACATGTCCAGCATGGACTCATCAATGTGATGACACAATAATGTACGATAAAAAATAACCATTTAAAAAAACATAATGCATTGTCACAATTTAAGTGTGTGCCTGCAAGTGTAGGTGAAACAAAGGCTACGGATAGCAAAGGTATATTCTATGTCTGTATCAGACAGTGGACAGCCTCTGATGGGTAATTGCGATGTTTATACTGTACGTCAATAAAGTCTGCGGCTGCAATCATGCATTTTTTGCTTGTACAGTGTTGAAGAGGGTAAAAGCATGTCTGGTTGCGCAAGGCTTTATCCGTCAACACTACCTTCCTACTGTCACGCGTAGGGTAGGGTAGCGTGTGTCAATTAGATGACTCTATAAAATGTGACGTTACGCAGCGTTATTGAGCCCTAGGGACTCCAAAAATACGACAGCAGTAATCATTTACTGTCTAATACTCCACCTATGACCAACAAAAAAAGAACGTTCCCTCTTTAACAATCTACAAGACTAACAACCATAATGGTTGACGCTGACTTTATTGAGGTACAGTATTACATCGACATTGTCCATGAGTAACTATGCACTGTGATACCTATATACCATTATTAATTTATATCTGTTGTGGTTGTTTCAACAGCACTTGCAGGTATAACTACCTATTGTCAGTATGCATGATGCACTTTCTAGATGTAATAATTTATTATTGCACATTATTACCAGGTTTACATGCTGGCCATTTCATATATGGTGTGTGAAGTTACAGTTGGCATCAGTATGTGTATTTTATAATGTCTGTCATAAATAAAACTCGTGATGATGATGATGAGGATTTTATGATTCGTACATCCATTGACTGCATTATCTTACAGGTACAGATAAAGTTCCTTAAAAAGCATTAATTGATAAGTATGAAATGTACTTTTATGCATTAATTTCAAAAAGTGAAGACTATGTTTTAGTTTTTGTTACCATTTCTAATAGACATGTGCAGATATGCGCTGTGATGACAAATTATTATTTGTCCATATTTGTCATAAAAATTTATCATTCTAGGCCTGGAAAACTTCACAATTTCATGTTTTAAGCATAACAATCAGGGTGACGGCTCTTCCCTATTTGGAGCATGTTCGACATGGGTTTTTCTGTGCATGTGTAGGGAACAGGAGACATCTTGCCGGACACACAGCAGGGAACAGCTGGCGTTACTGAACCCCACTAACACTATAGCTTGTGTATTGGTCTGTGGACACGACACTTCTGAGCAGCAACTGGCAGTGTTGTAGCCCAGGGAGTAGAGTTCAGGTGGTAGAAAGATGAACATAACAGGAGACATGGATAACGTTGCGAACCAGTTATTTAATCTGAAAACGGACAGACAAATTCTGGCGAGATCCATGCCTTGTTCATTTTCAGAAAAGTAAGCCGGTCTACATTATCGGAGGATAGTCGCATGCGACGGTCTGTTAGTACACCACCTGCAGCACTAAAGACGCGCTCCGATAATACACTGGCAGCAGGGCAAGCCAGCACCTCCAATGCATACTGGCTAAGCTCTGGCCATGTATCCAGCTTAGAGACCCAAAACTTGAATGGGGAAGAGCCATCTGGGAGTACACTGAGAGGGAAAGACATGTAGTCTATCACCATCTTACGGAAACGTTGCCTCCTGTGACTGGAGCCGTCTCGGATGGTGTAGACATTTGTGGCGCTGCCACAAAACTTCGCCACATTTGGAACATACTGGTCTTGCCTTTTGAAGAGGCGCTGCTTGTGCTCCCTCTTGTTGCAGAGCTGTCTCCACTGCCTCGACGCACAGAGCTGCTTTGTAAAGCAGTAGCAGCAGCAGCAGTGCTCTCGGCTGGAATGGAGAACATTATGGATTGCACCAGTGTGTCTTGGTACTCCCGCATTTTACGCTCCCGGTTCAACGGTGTGATGAGGCTTTGTAAGTTGTCCCGGTAGCGAGGGTCTAGGAGGGTGTACACCCAATAATCAGACGTGGTGAGAATGTGGGCGATGCGGCAGTCGTTTCTCAGGCACTGCAGCATGAAATCAACCATGTGCTGCAGACTCCCAACTGGCCAAGAAACGCTGTCCCCTGCAAGAGGCGTCATCTCTGCCTGCTCTGCATCACCCCACCCTCGCTCTACATACTGACTAGAGCGTTGTGTACCTCCCTCTGGAGCGATGTCTTCCTCCTCCATTGACTCCTCCTCATCCTCCTCACAAAGTGAGCCCTGCCCAGCCCTTTGTGAGGAACCACGTTGCGCTGACTGTCCAGAAGGTGATGGAATTTGTGACTCCTCATCCTCCACCTCTTCCAAAACCTCATCCCTTAGTGCTTGCAGTGTTTTTTGAAGCAGGCAGATAAGGGGGACAGTCAGGCTGACTAGTGCATCATCTGCACTCGCCATCCACGTTGACTCATCAAACGCACGCAAAACGTGGCAGATGTCCTTCATAGAGGCCCACTCAGTAGTGGTGAAGTGTGAACGGCGCAAATTGCGAGTTGATTGCGCCTGATGCAGCTGATACTCCATTACTGCTGGCTGCTGCTTACACAACCGCTCCAACATATGTAACGTGGAATTCCACCTGGTGGGTACGTCACATATGATGCGATGTTCAGGAAGGCGAAATCTGCGTTGCAGAGCTGCAATGCGCGATCTGGCGATGCTGGAACGTCGCAAGTGAGCGCACTCTAGGCGGACCTTGTGCAGCAGTGCATCAAGATCCGGATAGTCCCTCAAAAAACTCTGCACGACCAAGTTGAGCACATGTGCCAGACATGGTATGTGAGTGAGGTTGCCAAGGCCCAGAGCTGCCACCAGATTTCGGCCATTGTCACACACTACCAAGCCTGGCTGGAGATTCGCTGGCAAAAACCACACGTCGCTCTCCTGCTTGATGGCATTCCAGAGCTCCTGCGCTGTGTGGCTTCGATTCCCCATGGAAATTAATTTCAGGACGGCCTGTTGACTTTTGGCCACGGCTGTGCTCATATCGGTCGCATCAGGAAAGCGTTCATAGGTCCATGTGGAGGTAGACCGTGACGGCTCCTGCAGCGATGATTCTGAGGAACTGGAGTAGGAGGAGGAGTCAATGTGGACAGACTTGATTCCTGCAATCCTTGGAGTTGGCAGAACACGTACAGCGCCACTCGCAAGATCTGTACCCGGCTCCACAACATTGACCCAATGGGCAGTGAGGGAAAGGTATCGTCCCTGGCCATGGGTACTGGTCAGGTGGACCTTGCTACTGACGGCGTTTAGTAGCGCATGTTTAATTTTTCCCTCAACATGCTTTTGCAGACCAGGGACGGCTTGCCTGCTGAAATAAAATCGGCTGGGCACATTGTATTGTGGGACTGCCAATGCCATTAAGTTACGGAAACTGTCAGTCTCCACCAGCCTGAATGACAGCATTTCAAGGGACAGGAGTTTTGCAATGCCAGCATTCAGAGCCTGTGCTCGTGGATGGTTTGCCGAGTATGGCATTCTTTTATCCCATGCCTGTGCTACCGATGGCTGTTTTGTGGCCTGGGAGTGTGAGGATGACAGGGAACTTGCAGCTGTGGGTGGAATAACACTGGGTCTCTGGACAACAGTGACAGAGGTTCTTCCATGGCGATCCTGTGAGGAAGCCGAACCAGCTGTGTGTGAGCTGGAGGAAGAGGCTCCAACACGAGCTGAAGATGTAGGTGCTGCTGTAGGTTGGCCTACATCTCCAGTGTGTCTTTGTAACTCAACCACGTGCTTTGACAGCACATGTTTCCACATATTTGTGGTATTAAGGTTACTGACACTTTTACCTCTTTTTACTTTTTGATTACACAGCTTGCATTTGACATAGCAAATATCATCTGCAAGTGTGTCAAAAAAGGACCACGCAGTGCAAGTCCTGGGAGCGCCCGTTTTGGCTGTTGGAAGAGAACTGCTACGAACGGGTGCCAAACTGGAGGCTACAGGCAACCGAGTCTGCAGCCTACCTCTCCCTACTGTTTGGACCGTTGGGGCAATCTCTTCCTCAGAGCTGCTACCACCACCTTCCTGTTCCTCACGCCATGTTGGGTCTTGGACCTCATCATCTCCACTACCCTCTTCCAACACCTGCTGCTGTTGGGTGGTCTGGCCAGCACCATGCTCAACAGAAACTGGCACCTGAGTCTCATCATCATCAGATGCGTTCTGCGGTGTGCTGACCATCGGCACTGGCTCACCCGCCTCTTCACATTCAGAGAGACACAGCTGTTGCGCATCACTGCATACTGCCTCTTCTTCACATTCCAGAATGCTACTTGGCTGGGCCCCTGTTTGCAAGCCAACAGATTCTGAGAACAGAAGCAGAGACTCAGCTGGCTCCAGTTCAGAACTCTCTGACTGCCTGGGCAATTTGGCAGGCGGTGAAGAGACAGATGGTTGTTCAACAGTGCTGTGGTCCTGAGAGGAGGTGGAAGCAATTGAAGTCGATGCATTGGCTGCCATCCAACCAACAACGGCTTCAATTTGTTCTTCCCGCAGCAGGGGGATACGCTGAGCTCCTACAAAAGTGCGCATAAAGGAACGCTCACGGGAAAAACTGGTGGATGCTGTGTCACTGGGTGCGGCAGCAGCCACAGAATCCCCACGTCCTCTCCCTGCTGAAACTCCACGGCCACGACCACGTGCCTTACTCCCTGCCTTCTTCATCTTGGTAGATTGATAAAGAAAGTCAGAAAAGTTATAAGGCCTAAGTGTGGTTATTCCTCAGAGACTGCAGTGAACACTGCAGACAACTGTTCAGTAGCTGTGAAAGGCCCCTTTGTGTACTTCTATAGTGTTTGCAACCAATGTATTGTATACGGATGGAAGCGCGTCACACTAATAGATTCGATTTTTTTCAAATATAATGGAGCAGCACCAATTAGAGAAAAATGTGAAGGATGAGGCAGTGACACACGCTCAGCAGACTACAACCAGCAGTGGTTGAAGAACTAACTGGAGCGTGATCTGCACTCAAAAAATCAAAACCTCACAGACTGCAGTGAACACTGAAACACAACTGTTCACTATCTGTGAAAGGCTCCTTTGTGTACTTCTATAGTGTTTGCAACCAATGTATTGTATACGGATGGAAGCGCGTCACACTAATAGATTAGATTTTTTTCAAATATAATGGAGCTGCACCAATTCCACAAAATAAAATAAAAAAAAGAGTCAGTGAGTGACACGTGCAGATGCCTACAAACAGCGGTGGATGCAGAGCAAACTGCAGCGTCACCTGCACTCTCACACACACCTTGCACAGAGCTGTTAAAACAACACTGCAAGGCAAAAGGAAGCTTTACACAGCGGTTGGTGCTAGCCTGCCTACAGCACAGTACACTAAATCGCAATCTCTAACTGTCCCTCAGAGTCAGCACAGCAGCGTTCTGTCCCTAACTGAGTTCACAGCACAGTGACGCTAAAATGGCGGCGGCGCCTTTTATAGTGCATTCTGACATCATTTCAGCAGCCAATCACAGCCATGCCATTAGTTAAGATGATCGCAGCATTACAAGATGTGCCCACACTTCATTAGATTCCTCATTGGCTGACTAAAATCACATTGCCTCTCAAAGAATTATGGGAACTTCCGATTCCGGTATACGATATTGGAAAAATATCGGAACTAAGTATCGGAATTCCGATACAGCGAATATCGGCCGATACCCGATACTTGCGGTATCGGAATGCTCAACACTAATCATGAGCTCCACATAACGCTACAGTATATGATAGTCCCCATATAATGTGCCATACAGTATTGGACGGT
>JARQOD010000005.1:165702503-165748619 GCA_033576555.1 Oophaga sylvatica | reverse complement strand
CCCCATAGAGTAGAATGAGCCCCACATATTGCTCCATACAGTATAATGAATCACATAGAAAGCTTCATACAGTATATGATGGGCCCCATATATTGTTCCATACAGAATGGATTCCATATAATGCTCCATACAGAATAGGCCCCATATGTGCTCCATATGATGCTTCATACCCTCTATGATGCCCCATAAATAATGAACCCAATATGATGCTCTAGTATATGATGGGCCCCATGACTGATGCTCCATTGTATGATGGGCCCCATTTATAATGCTACAATGTATGATGGGCCCCATATGATGCTCCAGTATATGATGAGCCCCATGGCTGAAGCTCCAGTTTATGATGGGCCTCATTTATAATGCTGCAGTGTATGATGGGCCCCATATGATGCTCCAGTATATGATGGGCTCCATGGCTGATGCTCCAGTGTATGATGGGCCCCATTTATAATGCTACAGTGTATGATGGGCCGCATTTATAATGCTACAGTGTATGATGGGCCCCATATGATGCTCCAGTATATGATGGGCCCCATGGCTGATGCTCCAGTGTATGATGGGCCCCATTTATAATGCTCCAGTGTATGATGGGCCCCATTTATAATGCTACAGTGTATGATGGGCCCCATATGATGCTCCAGTATATGATGGGCCCTAATGGATGATGCTCCAGTATATGATGGGCCCCATGGCTGGATGCTCCAGTGTATGATGGGCCCCATTTATAATGCTACAGTGTATGATGGGCTCCATATGATGCTCCAGTATATTATGGGCCCCATGGCTGATGCTCCAGTGTAAGATGGGCCCCATTTATAATGCTACAGTGTATGATGGGCCCCATATGATGCTCCAGTATATGATGGGCCCCATGGATGATGCTCCAGTGTATGATGGGCCACATTTATAATGCTACAGTGTATGATGGGCCCCATATATAATGCTATAATTTCTAATGGGCCCTATCTATGAAGCTCAAGTGTATGATGGGCCCCATATATAATTCTCCAGTGTATAATGCTCCCCATATATTGCTCCAAACATTTAAAAAAATGAAATACCACAATCTGAACTATTTCTTTGATTGATGGGCGGTCAAGAAAGAGGAACTAATGTGCATTCTGTCGATTGACGCAGAAAAGGCTTTCGACAGGGTGCACTGGGATTTTATATTTCAAACATTAGAATGAATTGGGTTAAAGAAAGTATGCTCCGTAGAATTTGTGCCCGTACTCATCTCACAGTGCTTAAGTTAAAATGAATGGCGCACTTTCAAACACATTTTTAATTAGGAACGGCACAAGGCAAGGCTGTCCTCTTTCACCCTTGCTTTATATACTCACTATGGAATATCTAGCAACCGCGATACTGAATAATCCCTCCATTATAGGCATAAAAGTCCAATCAGAAGAGCACAAGCTGGCACTTTTTGCAGATGATGTCCTATTGTATGTAACTTCCCCAACTATAAGTCTGCCAAATATTATCTCAGAACTACATAGATTTGGTCGTCTGAGCAATTTCAAAATTAATACCCACAAATCTGAGATTCTCAATATCTCAATCCAACCAAGTGAGGTGGAGAGAGTCTGGCAGCTTCATTTCCCTTTAAGTGGTGTTCAGATTCTCTTACCTATCTAGGAATAAAAATCATCGCCAAAGTATCTACTTTTTGTGAAGCAAACTTTAAGACAGCTTTACATAAAGCTAAGTTTGACTTTGAAAAATGGCATAAACTACATTTATCTTGGTTTGGAAGAGTGAACGCTATTAAAATGGATCTATTACCCCGTCTCCTATATTATTTCCAAACAATCCCCTTGTATTTACCTGCCTCCTTTTCCTCACATCTTAAAAAAGGGATAACTCGTTTAATTTTGTCACAAAACGAGCACGTATTTCATACTTTTTGTGAAGTAGATTGAAGCAAGAAGGGGGAATAGGTCTGCCAGATTTTGCTATGTATAGTTAAGCAGCAATTGGTACATGTATTTAAGAGCTGTTCCATAATAAAAAACCCAAAAAGTGGGTTACATTAGAAAATGATCTTAATGGACGTTACTCCCGTATAGTTATTTGGTCCCCGACGGAAGAACGGGATATACCTTTACCCTTCCTCACCAAAAACACGATATCATTTATCAAAAGAGGGAGTCGAGAGCTTTGTCTCCTGGCCCCCTAACTCCTATATATATGAAAATCCATCCTTTCCTGCAGAATTAAAAAGAGACACTTATCTACATAAAAATAGAGCTTCATGCCCCATAGTCCATGATTATGTTACAAGGACAGGGATGAAGTCTCTCCAGGACATTTTTCAGGACAAGGAGCTGCCAACAGGTGCATGGTTCTTTTATGAACAAATAAAGAGGTTTATTATTAAATTAGCCAAACAATCCGATCCATACTAAATATTATCTCTGTTTGAGACTCTTTGTTTATCAACAAACTCTATAGATCACACTATCTCTTTATTAAACAAAACCTTCAAAGAAGGGCAGACCCCATCGAGAGATTTCCCAGCATTTTTTTCAAAATGGGAGATTGATTTAGGTAGACCCTTATCAGTTGAAGTAAGAACAAAGATTCTCTTATGCACATTCAGGTCATCGCTCTGTTCGACATCACAGGAGATGAGCTACAAAATCTTGTCGAGGTGGTGCAGATCAGATTTAAACGTAATTTATCCAACAACACAGGATACGTGCTGGAGATGCTTAAAAGATAGAGGGGTAAGGTTTCTCCTTGTGGAGAGTGACATACCAGCGCTGGCGTGTCGAGGTAAGGAGGCTTATTCGCCGTGCAATGCTCCTCTGAGAAATTTAATATGCAAATTGCCTCTTCAAAAAAAGAGGACTTGTACTCTATAGCGCCACCTATTGGAAGTAGCGATCCTACAAGTCACAATCAACCCTTTAACGAGTCTTGTGATATGACTTAGGATAAAAGCCAAATTAGTATCCCAAGTCATATTACAAGACTCGTTAAAGGGTTGATTGTGACTTGTAGGATCGCTACTTCCAATAGGTGGCGCTATAGAGTACAAGTCCTCTTTTTTTGAAGAGGCAATTTGCATATTAAATTTCCCAGACGAGCATTGTATGGCGAATAAGCCTCCTTACCTCGACACGCCAGCGCTGGTATGTCACTCTCCACAATGAAAAACCTTACCCCTTAGACCCTAGTCCAGAGCCTCTCATCTAGCCAAATCAGATCTCTCCTACTTTGCACTGACGAGGACCAATAGTCTGAAACACCGTGTCTGCAAATGGAGATACTGATTTATCTTTTATCCTAAGTCATATTACAAGACTCGTTAAAGGGTTGATTGTGACTTGTAGGATCGCTACTTCAAATAGGTGGCGCTATAGAGTACAAGTCCTCTTTTTTTGAAGAGGCAATTTGCATATTAAATTTCCCAGAGGAGCATTGCATGGCGAATAAGCCTCCTAACCTCGACACGCCAGCGCTGGTATGTCACTCTCCACAAGGAGAAACCTTACCCCTTAGACCCTAGTCCAGAGCCTCTCATCTAGCCAAATCAGATCTCTCCTACTTTGCACTGACGAGGACCAATAGACCGAATCACCGTGTCTGCAAATGGAGATACTGATTTGGCTTTTATCATAAGTCATATTACAAGACTCGTTAAAGTGTTGATTGTGACTTGTAGGATCGCTACTTCCAATAGGTGGCGCCATAGAGTACAAGTCCTCTTTTTTTGAAGAGAAAATTTGCATATTAAAAGATAGAGGTTCATTTGTACACATTTGGTGGAACTGCACACTCACACAGAAACTGGGGTTAGCATCCTTTTATCTATGCAACAAGCTGTCTCTAACCAAAATTACACCCACAATGGAGGTGGCCTTACTGTCCTTGTGTAGCTCCTCAATTTCTAGATTTAAGAAAGGTCTTGTTAGGGTCTACGGAACGCACCAAATAGATATAGTAGAGAGGAGCGTTCGCAGCCCGGGGTCCACCGTGCAGGCGAAGCCCGCTGCTAGTAAGATGGCGAAAGTAGCGAACTCTGTTATCCCGCAGAGTCGCTAAAATAAACGCCGTAGCGCGCTGTGGCAGTAAGTGCGAACTCTGTTAATCCCCAGAGCCGCTAACGGGAATGCTACAGCGCTATATGGCAATAGGTGCAAACTCACTTAGCTTCAGTGAGCCACAAAGTAAAACGCTAGGGTGCTGAACCAGCGTTATAAAGCGAACCCTGTTGCGTCACAGAGCCGCTGAGAAAAAGACTGTGTCCTGTTAACACCACAGGGATACACAGATAACTGCTGTGCGGATAGCAGTCCGTGATCATGCAGACAGCAACGCATTCAAACAATCTCCTCACTGGAGAAGCCGGTATTCTAGGGGCTTATTTCAGCCAAGCCCTAACCACTTGCACTCAAATCTCCTCACCGGAGGTGCCGGTATTCTAGGGGCTTATTTAAGCCGAGCCCTAACCACATGTGTGCATGATCACACTGGCGCAAAGCACATAATGCTATTGATACTAGTGCATGGCGGCCCAGCCATGCCACCCTTTTATAGTAACAGCTATAGGACCTGCCAGAAACAAGGACCAATGAAACTGTTCCAGAACACCAGTAGTCACAGGACCTTCCTGGCGGACCAATAGGAGCTGCTGCAGTACCTGAGCATGTGATCCCTGATCTCCAATGAGAGATCTCACCCTGGGCATGCTCAGAAGGGGAAAACAAGGACTTTGTCCTAAAGACGTTTGCTCGCTGCTAACCAGTACTGGCCACAATAGCAGAGCCTGGAGAGGCAGCAGTAATCCTCTGAACACTGTTAGACTGGGCGAGACGCTGGGACTGACGTCTAAGCTGAGCAGAGTCCACTGCGGCTGGAGACGAATGGGAGACCACAGCCAGGATGGCTCGAGATTCCCTTGTGCAGAAGCGGGAACTCGACCCCTAACAGGTCTTCTTAGACATATTCTCACTGCTACCAGGAACATGATTACTAGATTTTGGAAACAGCAAAAAGGTTCCCTTGCGTTCTGATTTGGTGATGGAACTCAACGACATATATAGAATGGAACAGCTGATAGGACAACTGAATGGTACCACAGGAAAGGTATACAACACTTGGGCCCCCTGGGTTATGTTTAGAAAATCATCGGAATTGGACTCTTGGTTGATAGACCCATAGATGATGGGTCATATCAGTTTACCTACTGGATGGAGCCACATTTCCTACCCCACGCCTTAAAATCCTTCCCCCTCCACCCCTTTTTTTTTCTTCTTTTCCCTTCTTTCCACCTTGTTTCTTCTCTATCTCCTTTTCTTTTGTAGATCTAGAGTCTTAGTCTAGGTACCTTCTTCTTTAAAATTTATAAACAAAGTAATACTGTGATGATAATTGCCTACATGAGCAAACACCTCAGGCGCTCATCCAACATTTGTTTTATATGTATGACATTCTGGGGAAAAGTTATAGTTGCTATATAATTTTTGTTTTTGCATGTGATAGTAGAAGAGGTATGTTCTTTTCTCTTCCTGTTATTAATGATTGACGTGTATAAATACCTAAATAAACTTGATTTACCCAAAAATATGAAATACCTCTCCTGGCTGGGCACTACTCTACTCTGGACTCCTCAGCATTGCCATCTTACAGCTCTCTGGACTGTGACTGTTCAGGCAGAGGCCGCACAGATGTGACGTCATTGTGCTCTCTGACTGTTAAAAATGCTTAATTTCGTATATTTTTCCAGGACTTGTTACCAGATGCGATACTCTAAAGAAAATATCACAATGTTTCTTATAAAAAAATGTAGTGGTTTATTGGACTGTCCACCAAAAAACATCATTGAACAAAAAACATAAAATGAGTGAAATAGTTACGAAGAGATTGTCCATTTGTCCATAGCCAAAGCTTGTACACTTCTTTCCGTGGTGTCCTGAATGGTAAATGACATCTGTCTCTGTCAGGAGCATCTCAGGGAAGCAACACGTGGTTACATAGCAGATGTCCATTCACTGTAGTGTCCTCGTAAGATGTCCCTTGTGTCTGAAGAGTGTGAAGGAGAGAGCGAGAGCCCCTCCCTTTGTGTATCTATATAGAAGTCCCTTAGATCATGTGGTCTCTATATATGGGGTTGCCACTTTACCATACAGAAATAGCATATGTAATGTCAGCAAAAAAGTCAATTTGCTCGGTACAGAATTGAGTGTATAAAGAATAAATCCATAAGCAATAATTAATATTTAACACTGCCCTGAATGTAACTGTCAGGAAATGCGGAAGACATCACAGTGGTGGAGCAGGGAGAGGTAAGTATTGCAAGTGCTGGGGCCCTAAGCAAGCAGGGGGGGCCCACTCGTGGGCGACAGAACTGGCATAGGGCCCCTCATAGTACTCCAGGGTGTCTCTGACGGCGAGTGGGCCCGCCCACCGTCAGAGACACCAGTGTACTATTAGGGGCCATGCGCCAGTGCCATCACCCACGAGAGGGCCCCCCACCTGCTCAGGGCACCTGCACTTGCCCGGGTGCGCCAGGTGGTGACGCCGGCCATGGGGGGGTACAGCCCAGATAGGGAGGTGCAAAAACTGGCGTATGCTGAGGTGTAGGCTAGACTGTTATGTTTCGGTAGCTGAGGAGGACAAGAACAACAGCAGGGCAGCCGAACACCTGAGATGTTGGTAACTGATGGGTTGCAGATTCCTAAACTAACGAAACAACTAGAGGTAGCCATGGAGCGTTCCTACGTTGATCCTAGACGCCTCGTCACAGCCTGAGAGATAACTACACCTAAAGGCAGAAAGATGAAAGCTATCTGCCCCGGAGCAGATCCCAAAGAAAATAGGAAGCCCCCAAACATATAATGGCGGTTAGACAAGATGAAAATACAAACATAGGCAGAAAATAGACTGAGCAAACGCTGGGGCCACAAGCTGACTAAATAGGATAGGACAGGAGAGATTACTTTCTGCAACCCAGAAAACCCTACAAAAATCCAACAATTCTGATTACAAAAATACTGAGATCACACGATCTCGCCTCCCACTAAATCAGATCTCAGTGTGAACAAAAACCAAGCCGCAGCCGCTGAAAAAACAGGAAAAAGCAAATGAGCAAATAACAGTGACTGCAGATAAACTGTGAGGAGCTCAGGCCCCAGGAGGGGACCTGGCTGACCTCCACAAAAGTGCAGAAAACAATGCAAAAAGCAAGCACAAAAAGAAAAGCAAAAAATATCTTATCTGAAAGCAGAAGATGCAGGCAAAACTCCAGCAAACTTCCAAATGAACCAGGAACCACAATTGAGACAAGAACAATTGATCACCGGCAACCATCATGGGAGGGAAACTCCCTTATATCAGACCAGTCAGTGAACCCAGATTGCCACTCCTCGCTGAAAGGTTTAGTACTGTCTGTAACCACCAGAGGGAGCCTATGCTCAGAAACCATCCCTAACACATTCATAACAGTACCCCCCCTTGAGGAAGGGTCACCGAACCCTCACTTGTGCAACCAGGCCGATCAGGATGAGCTCGGTGATAGGCACAGATCAGTCTCCTAGCATGGATGTCCGAAGCAAACACCCAAGAATTGTCCTCCTGACCATAACCTCTCCACTTAACCAAATACTGGAGTTTCTGTCTAGAAAAATGAGAATCCAGTATTTTCTCAACCACATACTCCAGATTGCCCTCAACCAAAACAGGGTCAGGAGGCGCAGCCATAGGAACCACTGGCTCGACAAACCTCTTCAATAAGGACTTGTGGAACACGTTATGGATCTTAAATGTCCCTGGAAGAAGCAAATGGAAGGAAACAGGATTAAGAATCTCCATGATCTTATAAGGTCCAATGAACCTGGGCTTAAACTTTGGAGATGCAACCCTCATAGGGATATTTCTTGAGGACAACCAAACCAAGTCCCCCACTTTAAACCGAGGACCATAAGTCCTATGCCGGTTGGCAAACCATTGGGCCTTCTCCTGAGAGAGAGACAACCTCTCCACTACCTGGTCCCAAATCTGCTGCATTCGCTCCACAACAGAGTCAACACCCGGACAGAGAGAAGCCTCCGCCTGTCCCGAAGAAAATCGAGGGTGAAACCCAAAATTGCAGAAAAATGGAGACATCAAGGTGGCAGAGCTAGCCCTATTATTAAGAGCAAACTCAGCCAAAGGCGAAAAAGAGACCCAGTCATCTTGATCAGCAGACACAAAACATCTCAAATAAGTCTCCAAGGTCTGGTTTGTTCTCTCGGTTTGTCCATTGGTCTGAGGATGAAAAGCAGAGGAGAAAGATAATTGAACACCAAGTTTAGAACAAAATGTCCTCCAAAATCTGGAAACAAACTGGACTCCTCTGTCAGACACAATGTTCTCCGGAATGCCATGTAACCGAACCACGTGCTGAAGGAACAAAGGCACCAATTCGGAGGAGGAAGGTACCTTAGGGAATGGAACAAGATGTATCATCTTGGAAAACCTATCACAGATTACCCAGATAAAGGTCATTCTCTGAGAAACAGGGAGGTCGTAAATAAAATCCATAGAGATATGGGTCCATGGCCTCTTGGGTACAGGTAATGGCATTAACAAACCACTAGAGCGAGAGCAAGGCTTGGAGCGAGAGCAAGTCCCACAGGACTGCACAAATTCCCTGACGTTACGAGACAAAGTAGGCCACCAAAAGGACCGACTCACCAAGTCTCTGGTACCAAAAATCCCGGGATGACCAGCCAACGCGGAACAATGAATCTCAGACATCACACTCTTCTTCCACTGGTCTGGGACAAACAATTTCCCAATAGGGCAGTGCTCAGGTTTATCCTCCTGACACCCCTCCAAGGCCAGTCTCAAATTGGGCGAGATGGCGGAAAGAACTACACCCTCTTTCAAAATAACAGTAGGATCAGATAACTCAGGAGAGTCCGCAAAGAAACTCCTCGAGAGTGCATCCGCCTTAATATTCTTAGTGCCAGGAAGAAAAGAAACCACAAAATTAAAATGTGTGAAAAACAAGGCCCACCTGGCCTGTCTAGGATTAAGTCGCTTGGCTGATTCAAGATAAACCAGATTCTTATGGTCCGTGAGGACCACCACCTGATGTTTGGCTCCTTCCAGCCAATGTCTCCACTCTTCAAAGGCCCACTTCATGGCCAATAACTCCCGATTACCCATGTCATAATTACGTTCAGTTTGAGAAAATTTTCGAGAGAAAAAGGCACAAGGGTTACACTTAGAGGTCTCTGGATCTCTTTGGGACAAAACGGCACCTGCCCCAATTTCAGAGACATCAACCTCCACCTGAAAAGGTAGAGAAACATCAGGCTGCCGTAGAACAGGAGCAGAAGTGAATCTCTGCTTAAGTTCCTGAAACACAGAGACTGCCTCAGGAGGCCAATTCACCACATCAGAACCCTTTTTGGTCAAATCAGTCAACGGTTTAACAATACCGGAGAAATTACCAATAAATTTACGATAAAAATTGGCAAAACCCAAAAATCTCTGAAGAGCCTTTAATGAAGTAGGTTGGACCCAATCACAGATGGCTTGAACCTTGACCGGGTCCATTTCAATAACAGACGGAGACAAAATGAATCCCAGAAATGAGACCTTCTGTACGCCAAAAAGACACTTTGATCCCTTCAAATACAGTGCATTCTCTCTTAAAATCTGGAACACAGTCCGAACATGTTTCACATGAGAGTCCCAGTCATTGGAAAAAATCAAGATATCATCCAAATAAACAATCAGAAATTTATCCACAAAATCCCTGAAAATATCATTCATGAAGGATTGGAAGACGGAAGGAGCATTAGCGAGCCCAAAGGGCATCACTAGGTACTCAAGATGCCCCTCTGGGGTATTAAACGCCGTCTTCCATTCATCCCCGTGCTTAATGCGAATAAGGTTATACGCCCCCCTAAGGTCAAGCTTGGTAAACCAACTCGCACTTTTCACCCTGGAAAACAGGTCAGAAATCAAGGGTAACGGATATTGATACTTCACAATGATCTTATTCAAGAGACGATAATCAATACACGGCCTCAATGAACCATCCTTTTTGGCCACAAAGAAAAAACCGGCACCCAAGGGTGAAGAGGATGGTCTGATATGATCCTTCTCCAATGACTCCTTGATATAAGATCGCATAGCATCGTGTTCAGGTACAGACAAGTTAAAAAGGCGACCTTTAGGAAATTTACCATTAGGCACTAATTCAATAGCGCTATCGTAGCTCCTGTGAGGGGGCAAAGATGCAGATTTACTTTCACTAAATACATCCGAAAAATGAGTCAAAAAGTCAGGAACATCCTGACACTTGGCAGAGGCAGAAAAAACAGGAGTGTCGGCATTAACACATTGGCAGCCCCAACTGGTCACAAGACACAGATTTCCAATCCAAAACAGGATTATGAGACTGTAACCAAGGGAAACCTAGTACAATAATGTCATGCAGAAAATACAGCACCAGAAATTTGCAACTCTCCTGATGATCTGGTTCAACCCTCATTATCACCTGAGTAGAAAACTGGGGTTTATTCTCTGCCAAAGGGGTAGAATCAATGCCCAGTAGGGGAATAGACTTCCGCAGGGGTATCATGGGAAACCCACAACGTTTGGCAAAATCAAAATCCATCAGGTTAATAGCTGCTCCTGAATCAACAAAAGCCTGAGCAGAAAATGTGGACAGGGAGCAAATCAGGGTAACAGTCAACAGAAATTTAGTCTGAACACTACCCAAGACAACTGAGCGTGCAAAACGTCTTCCCCGCTTAGGGCAGACTGAAATAGCATGAGAGGCATCACCAGAGTAGAAACATAACCCATTGCGCTTTCGAAACTCATGACGCTGAGCCCCAGAAGTCACTCTATCACACTGCATGGGCTCAGAAGCTGGCACAGAAGGCAACACTAACTCACGCATACCTCTGCGCTCACGCAAACGTCTGTCAATTTGAATAGCCAATGACAGAATCATTGAGACCAGAGGGAGCAGTGAATCCACCATAACATCCTTTACATTCTCTGACAGCCCCTTCCGAAAAAGGGCCGCTAAAGCATCATCATTCCATTTGGTCAGGACTGCCCACTTTTGGAATTTCTGACAGTACAACTCAGCGTCTTCAAGACCCTGATTTAATGCCAACAAGGTTTTTTCAGCTTGATCAGTGACATTAGGTTCATCATACAATAACCCCAGAGCCAGAAAAAATGCATCAATATCATTCAAAACAGGATCCCCAGGTGTCAGGGAAAAAGCCCAATCCTGAGGATTGCCGCGCAGGAGAGAGATGACAATTTGAACCTGCTGTGCTGCGTAACATGAGGACTTAGGCTTTAAGGCAAAAAACAACTTACAGTTATTTTTGAAATTCAGAAATTTAGCCCGATCCCACAAAAACAAATCTGGCATGGGAATCCTAGGTTCCACAACCGGCAACCCAGCAAGATAGGTAGCAATACTCCGAACCTCAGTGGCAAGCTGATCCACACGGCCAGACAACTGTGCAAACTCCATTGAGAGAAAAAAAAAATCCTCCTCAGCACCCGGAGAAAAAGAGGGAAAAAATGCAACAGACAGAAAAAAAAAAAATCTCTGACAACTTTTTTCTTTCCACACTATTTTTCCCTACTGTGAGTACCATATAATTTTCAGTTATGGCCGGTGATACTGTTATGTTTCGGTAGCTGAGGAGGACATGAACAACAACAGGGCAGCCGAACACCTGAGATGTTGGTAACTGATGCGTTGCAGATTCCTAAACTAGCGACACAACTAGAGGTAGCCGTGGAGCGTTCCTACATTGATCCTAGACGCCTCGTCACAGCCTGAGAGATAACTACACCTAAAGGCAGAAAGATGAAAGCTATCTGCCCGGAGCAGATCCCCAATGGAAATAGGAAGCCCCCAAACATATAATGGCAGTTAGACAAGATGAAAATACAAACATAGGCAGAAAATAGACTGAGCAAACGCTGGGACCACAAGCTGACTAAATAGGATAGGACAGGAAGATTACTTTCTGCAACCCAGAAAACCCTACAAAAATCCAACAATTCTGATTACAAAAATACTGAGATCACACGATCTCGCCTCCCACTAAATCAGATCTCAGTGTGAACAAAAACCAAGCCGCAGCCGCTGAAAAAACAGGAAAAAGCAAATGAGCAAATAACAGTGGCTGCAGATAAACTGTGAGGATCTCAGGCCCCAGGAGTTGACCTGGCTGACCTCCACAAAAGTGCAGAAAACAATGCAAAAAGCAAACACAAAAAGAAAAGCAAAAAATATCTTATCCGAAAGCAGGAGATGCAGGCAAGACTCCAGCAAACTTCCAAATGAACCAGGAACCACAATTGAGAGAAGAACAATTGATCACCGGCAACCATCATGGGAGGGAACCTCCCTTATATCAGACCAGTCAGTGAACCCAGATTGCCACTCCTCGCTGAAAGGTTCAGTACTGTCTGTAACCACCAGAGGGAGCCTCTGCTCAGAAACCATCTCTAACACATTCATAACACTGGTTGTTCAGCATCTCCAAATGGAGTAATTGGAGAAGTCGGAGGAAGAGGAGGACAAAGCGAGCCATTTTGCTGGCAACCTATGTGTCATCAGGGGAAGGTGGTACAAAATCCTTTGAAACCCAGGCATGGTTCATTTTAATGAAGGTGAGATCATCAATATTTTGGGTCGAAGGCCGGGTCCTTCTTTCTGTCAGCATTGATCCAGCAGCACTGAAGACTCTTTCTGACAGCACACTACCAGCAGGGCAAGCGAGCTCCTGTAAGGCATATTGTGCCAATTCATGCCAGGTGTCCAGTTTCCAGGCCCAGTAGTCAAAGGGGAATGAACTGTGAGGGAGAACATTGATAGGGGAGGAGAAGTAATTTTGAACCATTGTTGACAACTGCTGTCTCCTGTCTGTTTTAATCGATTCAGTATTAACAGTCATGTGAGCGGTACTTGAGAAATCAGTCCACAACATGGTCATGAAACCCCTGTCTCCAATGCCACTTCGGCTGTGTGCACCATGAACACCTTTTCTATTTGGCCCACTACGGCTCGTGGTAGAACCTGCACCACTGCTGTGTGCTGGGAATGCCTCTAACAAACGGTTTACAAGAGTTGCTTGTTTTTCGCCAATATTAGCTCTAGGTTTTCCTGTGGCATGATGTACTGTAATTTGCCTTTATAGCGTGGATTGAGGATTCTGGCCAGCCAGTAGTCTTCATCCTTCATCCTTCATCATTTTGGCAATGCAGGGGTCCCTTTTTAGGATCCGCAACATATAATCACACATGTGGGCCAATGTTCCAGGTGTCAATGATGCACTGCCAGTGGTGGGTGGAGGAGCACTTTCTGCCAAATCCACATCCTTCCAGTCACGCACAAACCCTGTACCTGACCTTGGCAAGGCAACATTTTCGCTTGCCACCTGAGAAGCATCCTCCTCCCCAAAATAATCATCCCCCTTATCCTCCTCCTGCTCTTCCTCCAACTCATCCAGGACAGTTCCCTGAGCAAATAATGGCTGACTGTCATCAAGGCTTCCGTCCTCCTCCAGGTAATTACTTAGGAAGCATTGCACCACCAGGTTCAAGGTGTGAGCCAGGCAAGGTATGAGTCTGAGTTTTGCCAGGGCTATGGCAGCCACAAAATTGCGGCCTTTATCACTGACTACCTTGCCTGGCTCAAGATGTAGACTGCACAGCCATGACCCAGTTTCTCGCTGCAAGCAGTCGACCAGTACCTCCTCTGTTGTTGCCCAAAACCATCATCTTTAAAATAGCCTGCTGACGCTTACCACTAGCTGTTCAATAGTGGGACACCTCGTGTGCAACACTGGCAGCTGCGGATGGAGTGCTCATGCGACTGCGCTCTGTCGATGAGCTTTCGCTTCTGGAGGAGGAGGAAGGTCGAATGCCTGCAGCCAACTGTTTCCTATACCGTAGGCTAGGCAGCACTGTCCCACCACCGCTGTCCCCTGTGGAGCCTGCATCCACCACATTAACCTATTGCGCAGTGATGGACACTGGCCCTGGCAATGCCTACTGGCCAATGCATCTGTTGTGAAGTGCACCTTTCCACTCTCTGATTGTTTGAATGTGGTCTTTCACATGCAGGTGGAGGGCAGGGATGGCTTTTCTAGAAAAGAAGTGCCGACTGGGTAGGTCATAGCGTGGGACAGCATAGGCCATGAGCTCTCGGAACGCTGCGCTTTAAACCAAACGGAAAGGCATCATCTCTAATGAGATCAGTTTAGCAATTTTGGCATTCAAATCCAGTGTTTGCGGATGAGAGGATGAGTACTTTCTTGTCCTACTCACAGTGTCTGCTAGGGTGAGCTGGACTTGAGAGCTGCATATGGGGGAACTAGCCGTGGACATGACGGACTGGGACGGGGTTGGTGATGGTGATGGTGGTGGTGGTGGTGATGGCCTAGATTCAGTCTTTAGTTGCAAAAACATTGTGATTCCCTGACTGCTTTGGCCTTGCGACGACACCTCAACACTTCTTGCTGGTGGTCTGCTTACAGTGGGGGAGTGAGGAGCGTTGCTGGCTACCTTCAGTCAGAGCAGGTGCACATGTGCTAGCTGAGGCTTTGTATTCCATCCACGCTTGCAAGTGCATGGTGCTTAAACGTCTAAGCATACAACTGGTATTCAAATTTCTGAGCTTTTTCCCTCTGCTAAAGGTCCTTCCGCACTTCTTACAGATAACCTTTGAATGATCGATAGGATTTTGGTAAAAAAAATGCCACATTGCACTCTTCCCACTATGGTATAAATTTTCAGGGCTTGCACGCTGTGCTAATTGGATTATCTGGCCAAGCTGTCCTGCAACCCTTTTTGTTTTTTTAACATGTTTTTGGACTGCTACAGGCCTGCCAGATAATCGCTGCTGCGATGTCGATGCCTGCTGCTGATCCTTCTCCTCTTCTGAGCTATTGCCAGTGGCACCCTCTTCCCCCAATGGATGCCAATCCGGGTCAACAACTGGGTCATACATCACCTCCTCTTTAATTTCATCTGCACCTTTCTCTTTGTCACCGTGTAAGGTGGTATAGTATGCGGGGAGGGGCACCTGAGTTAGATCAGGGTCAGATTCTGGCTTAGTAGACTGCGAGGGCAATGTAGTGCTGTGGGTCAATGTACCAGCAGAATCATCTAGCAGTGGCTGTGCATCAGTGCACTCCATGTCAGATTCATCTTGGACTGGGGAATTCAGGATTTGACTTGATAACCCAAGCATGGTATGTGAAAAGAGCTCCATGGAGTAATCTGAAGTGTGGCCTGCCGCATTCTTCACTTTTGCTGGGGGTGAAGGACACAAAGAAAGGTGTTGTTCCTGACCAGGAGCCTGCACTGACGACTAAGTGCTTGCATTTTTTGAAACTTCAGAAGAGGAGGTGAAAGAGTTGGAGGCTGCTTCGCAGTGTAAGCCAAAACCTGCTCCTGATGCTCTGGCTTTAAAATCGGTTTACCTACTCCCAGAAAATGGAGCTATCCAGGCCTTCTGGAGCCAGACGATGCTGCAGGTTCAACACCTCCTGCCTTAGGTGCTATTATGCTTTTGGCACTACCAGCAGATGCACCACCACCACCATCAGTACCAGCTGCCCCCCCCCACCCATGTCCGCTTCCTCTTCCACCATACTTCCTCATGTTTTGGAAATTGTACAAAAAATACCAGCAGATATATGGTACTGTATCAGAAGCAAGCAGCTGTATACAGTGTTGGGGTAATTTTAAATATCCTTATAGATTTCCAGAGTAACACAAAGACGCTCACATGCTCAGTATGGATTAGACCACAATATAAAAAGCTGAAAATATATAATAGGTACAGAAGGGCTTCAAAACCAAAATCAACACTGCTAGTATACAGCAGCCTCCTTTTATGAACAGGAGTTATGATAAAACTGCCTTCTTGTGCCACAGCTTAATGAAAGTGAATGTGAACAGTCTCATACTTGTTCACTCAGTAGTCAAAGCTCCTCCAGTGTATAGAAAATCTAAATGTGTGTGCATACCAGACAGTCAAATATAAGCTAAGATGCGATCTATAATTGTCAGCTATTGGACCAAAAGTCTAGTCTGAACTTATAAACACACTGAAAGAATGACTAGAGCATATAATGACTGGAATAAATAAGACGCATCGGCGTCATGAGAAGGTCATTGACACTTGATTTTAGTGTCGTGTTAGGGGATAGCAATATTTGAAGATAAATGTATAAGGCAGCAAGATATAATTGATGTATACCTTCCCTAGCAATGCCCGATGTACCGAATAGGAAATAGGTACAGATATAACATTCCTACAGGTATGGTGCTAAATGGGGAATAGGTATATATATTGCCTTCCTGTACGTATAATACTAATCACCCCTCATCATGATGTGGATACACTGAGAAACTCCATTATAAAATGTTATTAATAAGAAATGCGTAACGATACTCATCATTTCTCATGGTCACCCCACCACCATCAATAGTAGCGCCTCAACGCGTTTCGCCCCATGGGCTCATCAGGAGGCCAGATGTACAGATGTCCGGTGTCAAAATGACATGGTGCAGAGACTAACAGATGCTGTGTGACTTCCTCATATTTATATCTGCCGCCTAATGGAGACGCTCCACCCCCCTGTGCGGGCTCGCCTTCATAGGCTCCTCCCCCTTATATGGCTCCACCAATAGGCTCGTGGGGAAAGCTCTGACCTCATCAGGGGGCGTATCTCTATCGCCCTGCGTCAGAGAAGCAGTGCATGCTGGAAGTAGGAGGGGTGTCTGGGTCCTGACTAGTTGCGTGCAGAGCGGACCTTTACCCCTGCACAGGCTATGCATAACATATGTTCCTGGTGGCGACTCCACTAAAACACAGCGGCCAGAACGGCTAACTTTCAAAGGGCTCATGGCTCACCGGTTCAAGCCCCACCTGGGAGCCTCAATAGTAGGCATACCCCCACATAGATGAGTATGTCCCTAATTTATCCTATCCACCAGAAGATAATCCAAGATGGCCAGGATAATATTTTAACAAAAATGTATAGAGGGACATAGAACATAAATGGAAAAAGGTCGACAGTAATACGAGAGTCATTCTGATACATAGAATATAATGGTCACCCATTATAGGGGAACATAAAACATAGAATTGTATAGTCAGTTTAATCAAGTAGTCCAAAACAACATCTTGGCTATAGGAAACAGGCAAATGACATCTGCTCGTTTAATCCATATGGTTCGAGTGATTCTAGCCTAAAGATCCATTCACACTCGCGTCTGAGGATAATTTTGTCCACGTCACCCCCTCTCGGATTTAGCTTAACAACCTCCAGAATCATGAACTTAACCTCGCCCATTCTCCCACCATGTTGATTGTTGATGTGTCTCGCCAAGGGAGTATCCCTGTTATTTCTGATGTCACCCATGTGTTCTCCCACCCTCCTTCTAAATTCTCTTTTTGTTTTGCCCACATAGTCCTTGGGACAAGTACACGTCCCCTTATATACCACAGCCGTGGTCTTGCAATTAGCAAAATCTCTTAAATAGAATCTTCTTCCTGTGTGAGCACTACGGAAGGATTTCATAGGTGACATCCATTTGCACAGACTGCAGTCGCCACAAGTGAAGAAACCAATGGGCTTTCTATCTAGCCATGTACCTGCTTTCAACGTTTTTTTGTATTGGCTATGTACCAGACGATCCTTAATGGATCTACCTTTTCTATAGGTAATATTGGGTCTTTCACCCACCCAATCTCTCAGATCTGGGTCCATTTTTAGAATGTCCCAGTGTTTCATTAGAATACTCCTAATTTGCATATGTTGAGAGTCAAAGGTACCGATAATTCTGGTGATATCTGTATCATCACGGTCTGGTTTCTTATGTAAAAGCTGTTGTCTGTCTGTTCTCCTAGCGTGCTGGAAAGCTGTATCAATAACATGATGGGGATAACCTCTTTCCTTAAACCTCCTCTGCATGTCTCCTGCCTGTAGAAGAAACGCATCATAATTCGAATAGTTCCGTCTGAGCCTGAGGAACTGTCCCTTAGGGATACCTCTTTTTAGGGGAACAGGGTGGTGGCTATCCCAATGGAGGAGACTGTTGGTACTGGTTGGTTTCCGATATATTCTTGTGGACAGATTACCTACAGTTTCTCTTCTAATACTGATGTCCAAAAATGACAGTTCGCTCTTCTGTATTTCGAAAGTGAACCTAAGGTTCAGTTCGTTGGTATTCAATTCATTTACGAAACTTTCAAAATTCTCCTTTGTGCCTGTCCATATAATGAATACATCGTCGATGTATCTGTACCATAGTGTAATCATATCCTGCCACCATCTCTCCTCGCCAAACACCTCAGTTTCCTCCCACCAGCCCAGGAACAAATTGGCGTACGAGGGGGCACAGGGGCTCCCCATCGCTGTGCCCCTGAGCTGGTGGAGGTGCATGCCATCAAAGGTGAAGGAGTTGTGGGTCAGTACAAAGTCAAGTAACCTGACTACAAAGTCATTATATTCCCCACATCCCACAGACCTCTGTCTAAGATAGAATTCTACACCCTTGATGCCCAGGTGGTGAGGGATGCTACTATACAGGGCTTCGATGTCAATGGAGGCCAACCAGAAATCTTCCTCTAGGTGAATATCTTCTAGTTTGAGTATCAGATCGGAGGTGTCCCTCAAATATGAGGGTAATGATGTCACAAACGGACGAAGTATCTCATCGATATATACCCCACAATTCTGGGTGAGGGAATTTACGCCAGACTCGATGGGTCTGCCCTTCAAAGGGGCCAGTCCCTTATGGATCTTTGGCAAAGCGTAGAAGGTGGCTAACACCGGAAACTTGGGAAGAAGGAAATTATATTCAGTCTTAGATATGAGCCTCGACCCCAACCCGCCCTCAAGCAGGCCCTGTAACATCTCCTTATAATCCAGCATAGGGTTTTTGCTCAAGACCTCATATGTCTCTCTGTCGAGCAGTATATCTAGGCACATCTTACTGTATTTGGAATGATCCATGATGACTAGATTCCCCCGCTTATCCGAGGGTTTGACAATGAGCTGATCATTCTTGCTCAACCTATCAAGTGCTTCACGCTCACTGCATGACAGGTTATCCTCTTCCCCAAACCCAGTGACCTTAAGTTTTTTGAGATCTCTTTCCACCAATGACAAGAATATGTCAATATTGCTCGTATCCCCAGCAGGAGGCATCCTCTCACTCTTATTTTTAAGTTTAGTGAAGGGGCCCTTACCGTCTTCACTTGACCTCTCATTTTCATTGAGAAGATCACGTAGGGCTTGATATCCCTCCATATCCTCTTCATGTATACCATATCTTTGACACTCCTCACGATCGTGTTGTAGAAAAAACTTTTTCCATTTCAGTTTCCTGCCGAACAGGTTAAGATCTTTTACCCATTCAAAACAGTTAAAGTTATTTGTGGGCACAAAACTCAGGCCTCTTAACAGTACATCTACTTCCTCCCTTGTGAGCTCATGCGAGGTCAGGTTGATAACCCGTCCCCTGGTTAATTGAACCGGGTCCTGAGATGATATCCTGTCCTCGCACTTTGCTCCAAAAAAGATGAAGAGGATAAAGAGGAAGATGCAGCTGGGACTAAGGATGAGGCTCCTGCTCCCATGGGGTTGGTTTCTATGGGGAATGCCATCTGGTAACCTCCTCTCGAGGTACCCCTTCCCTTCCTGGAGTACCTTCCTCCTCGACCCCTTCCTGATTGCCATCTATTCCTATGAAAGGATCCTCTTTGTTGTTGTATCCCTCTTAGGCCTATATCAGCCCTTTCAGTATCGGAGGTGTCAATATCAGAAGAGGATGCCTCCGATGGTATGTCTTTTTGAAAGTTAAACACTTGGTTATCGCTAAAGTCTTTTAGGTCCCGCTGAAATTGTATTTGCTTACGTTCTTTTATTAGAGACTGATATCTCTCCACTGACGTTTGCAAAAGTCCCTCCCTTCTGTTAAAGTCCGGATCAGTTTTAAATTTTAGTACTCCCTCAATCAGTCTATTGAGAAGTGCGGTGGACTTTTCAAAAACTTTTTTCTCCTCTATGAGCAGGATTTGCATAAACTGATTGAGGACTCAATGGATTCCTTATACCAGATGCTCATAAACTCCTGTGTAGCGATTCTAGGTGAGGGATTTATATTGATCCTCAATCCTCTAGGGACAATGCGATTTTTGCATTGTCCCTAGAGGATTGAGGATTAGAGTTGAGCGATACTTTCCGATATCCTAAAGTATCGGAATCGGAATGGTATCGCCGATATCACTAAAATATCGGCGATACCCGATACCGATACCGGAAGTCCCATGTAAGTCTATGGGAACAAAATATCGAAATTAAAAAAAACCCATTCTTGCCTTGTTGGTTAATTGTACATGAAGGAAAACAAGAAAGAGTAATGTAGAATGTATTGGGGGAGGTTGAGGAGACATTAAAGGCATAGATGTTTGACCCAATCCAATGGAATAGCATGAATTTTTTTTTTTTTAGGAAATACGTTCGGATTGACGAACAAATTGACAATGTTGTTAACCTTTTTTCTATTTTGTCAAATATGTCTGTTTCACAACTTCCATGGTCTTCACCTTTTTAACTTTTCACACACTTTCTCCTTCATAATTTTCAGCAGCATCATCTTTCTCATCAAATTATTCTTCATCTTCACCTTCTTAATCTTCTAAAACTTCTTGCTATTCATCTTTTTGTTAACATTACTTATATTGTTCTTATTAAACAGTTATTATTCTTCATATTCTACTTCTTCATCTTCTTCCTATTCATCCTTTTCATCATATTCTTATTTGTGACAGACATTCCTGTACTTGTAATCTGTAAAACTCTGAATTTTCATCCTTCCGTTCTTGCTGTCACGAAAGATTTTAATTACAACAGTATTTGTCCGCGTTCAGTTTAGCCTGCAGCAGCATCAGGCATTTTCCAGGGGCACCACGAGGAGGAACGGACTCACCCCCATACACTGCTTAGTCTTCTTCTGCTTAGAATTTAGAGCATATATTTTGCTCTTCATTTTGGTCTTATACTTAATGTTCTTCTGCTTTTTGATCTTCTGCTTATTGTTCTTCTGTCTCTTGTTCTGTATCTTGTAGTTTGTCTTAACCTTCTTTGTCCTGTTGGTGATGTTACAAAAGCCAATGGAAGTAACGAGGACCAGCTGACTGTGCTGGAACCCGGAGGGTCAGAGAAGGAAAAGAGCCAATGGCACAACCGAGGACCAGCTGACGTTACTGGGACAGGGTTACTAAGCAGGAGGTACCTGTGCTCCAAAGCACTACCAAGGACCAGCAGACGTTGCTGGAACTCGGATACCGACATGGAGGCACCTAGGCCAAAGGCACTGCGGAGAACCAGCTGACGGTACTGGAACCCGGATGGGTAGCAGAAGGTACAAGAGCCAATGAAAGTAACGAGGACCAGCTGACTGTGCTGGAACCCGGAGGGTCAGCAGAAGGAAAAGAGCCAATGGCACAACCGAGGACCAGCTGACGTTACTGGGACACGGTTACTAAGCAGGAGGTACCTGTGCTCCAAAGCACTACCAAGGACCAGCAGACGTTGCTGGAACTCGGATACCGACATGGAGGCACCTAGGCCAAAGGCACTGCGGAGAACCAGCTGACGGTACTGGAACCCGGATGGGTAGCAGAAGGTACAAGAGCCAATGAAAGTAACGAGGACCAGCTGACTGTGCTGGAACCGGAGGGTCAGCAGAAGGAAAAGAGCCAATGGCACAACCGAGGACCAGCTGATGTTACTGGGACAGGGTTACTAAGCAGGAGGTACCTGTGCTCCAAAGCACTACCAAGGACCAGCAGACGTTGCTGGAACTCGGATACCGACATGGAGGCACCTAGGCCAAAGGCACTGCGGAGAACCAGCTGACGTTACTGGAACCCGGATGGGTAGCAGAAGGTACCCATGGAAATTAAAGTTGAGGCAGCAGGACTGTTTGCCGTTCACACAGCAGGGAACAGCTGACATTACTGAACCCCAGTAACACAGGAGCAAGTGTAGACTGTGCTAACAGCACTTCCGAGAAACAACTGGCGGTGTTGTAACCCAGGGATGAGAAGAGAACATGGTGGAGGCAGCAGGACTTTTTGCCGTTCACACAGCAGGGGAACAGCTGACATTACTGAACCCCAGTAACACAGGAGCAAGTGTAGACTGTGCTAACAGCACTTCCGAGAAACAACTGGCGGTGTTGTAACCCAGGGATGAGAAGAGAACATGGTGGAGGCAGCAGGACTTTTTGCCGTTCACACAGCAGGGGAACAGCTGACATTACTGAACCCCAGTAACACAGGAGCAAGTGTAGACTGTGCTAACAGCACTTCCGAGAAACAACTGGCGGTGTTGTAACCCAGGGATGAGAAGAGAACATGGTGGAGGCAGCAGGACTTTTGCCGTTCACACAGCAGGGGAACAGCTGACATTACTGAACCCAGTAACACAGGGAGCAAGTGTAGACTGTGCTAACAGCACTTCCGAGAAACAACTGGCGGTGTTGTAACCCAGGGATGAGAAGAGAACATGGTGGAGGCAGCAGGACTTTTTGCCTTTCACACAGCAGGGGAACAGCTGACATTACTGAACCCCAGTAACACGGAGCAAGTGTAGACTGTGCTAACAGCACTTCCGAGAAACAACTGGCGGTGTTGTAACCCAGGGATGAGAAGGAACATGGTGGAGGCAGCAGGACTTTTGCCGTTCACACAGCAGGGGAACAGCTGACATTACTGAACCCAGTAACACAGGAGCAAGTGTAGACTGTGCTAACAGCACTTCCGAGAAACAACTGGCGGTGTTGTAACCAGGGATGAGAAGAGAACATGGTGGAGGCAGCAGGACTTTTTGCCGTACACACAGCAGGGGAACAGCTGACATTACTGAACCCAGTAAACAGGAGCAAGTGTAGACTGTGCTAACAGCACTTCCGAGAAACAACTGGCGGTGTTGTAACCCAGGGATGAGAAGAGAACATGGTGGAGGCAGCAGGACTTTTGCCGTACACACAGCAGGGGAACAGCTGACATTACTGAACCCAGTAACACGAGGAGCAAGTGTAGACTGTGCTAACAGCACTTCCGAGAAACAACTGGCGGTGTTGTAACCCAGGGATGAGAAGAGAACATGGTGGAGGCAGCAGGACTGTTTGCCCCCCCCCCCCCTGTGCTAACAGCACTTCCGAGAAACAACTGGCGGTGTTGTACCAGGGATGAGAAGAGAACATGGTGGAGGCAGCAGGACTTTTTGCCGTCACACAGCAGGGGAACAGTGACATTACTGAACCCAGTAACACGGAGCAAGTGTAGACGTGCTAACAGCACTTCCGAGAAACAACTGGCGGTGTTGTAACCCAGGGATGAGAAGAACATGGTGGAGGCAGCAGGACTTTTGCCGTCACACAGCAGGGAACAGCTGACATTACTGAACCCCAGTAACACGGGAGCAAGTGTAGACTGTGCTAACAGCACTTCCGAGAAACAACTGGCGGTGTTGTAACCAGGGATGAGAAGAGAACATGGTGGAGGCAGCAGGACTTTTGCCGTTACACACAGCAGGGGAACAGCTGACATTACTGAACCCCAGTAACACAGGAGCAAGTGTAGACTGTGCTAACAGCACTTCCGAGAAACAACTGGCGGTGTTGTAACCAGGGATGAGAAGAGAACATGTGGAGGCAGCAGGACTTTTTGCCGTCACACAGCAGGGGAACAGCTGACATTACTGAACCCAGTAACACAGGAGCAAGTGTAGACTGTGCTAACAGCACTTCCGAGAAACAACTGGCGTGTTGTAACCCAGGGATGAGAAGAGAACATGGTGGAGGCAGCAGGACTTTTGCCGTTCACACAGCAGGGGAACAGCTGACATTACTGAACCCCAGTAACACAGGAGCAAGTGTAGACTGTGCTAACAGCACTTCCGAGAAACAACTGGCGGTGTTGTAACCCAGGGATGAGAAGAGAACATGGTGGAGGCAGCAGGACTTTTTGCCGTACACACAGCAGGGGAACAGCTGACATTACTGAACCCCAGTAACACAGGAGCAAGTGTAGACTGTGCTAACAGCACTTCCGAGAAACAACTGGCGGTGTTGTAACCCAGGGATGAGAAGAGAACATGGTGGAGGCAGCAGGACTTTTGCCGTCACACAGCAGGGGAACAGCTGACATTACTGAACCCCAGTAACACGGAGCAAGTGTAGACTGTGCTAACAGCACTTCCGAGAAACAACTGGCGGTGTTGTAAACCAGGGATGAGAAGAGAACTTGGTGGGGCGCAGGACTTTTTTGCCGTTCACAAGCAGGGGAAAAAAGGGTGACTTACTGAACCCCAGTAACAGGACAAGTGTAGCCTGGGGCTAACGCACTTCGAGAAACAATGGCGGTTTGTACCCAGGGATGAGAGAGAAAATGGTGGAGGCAGCAGGACTTTTTGCCGTTCACACGGGCAGGGGAAAGCCTGACATTATGAACCCCAGTAAAAACAGGGGGGCAAAGGTTTAGACTGTGCTAACAGCACTTCCGAGGAAAACAACTGGCGGTGTTGTAACCCAGGGATGAGAAAAAGAACATGGTGGGGGGCCAGAGGACTGTTTGCCTTAAAACCGCGGGGAACAGCGACATTACTGAACCCAGTAACACAGGGAGGCAAGTTAGACTGTGCTAACAGCATTCCGAAAAAAACCAACTGGCGGTGTTGTAACCCGGGATGAGAAGAGAACATGGTGGAGGCAGCGGGGAACTGTTTGCCGTTCACACGAGGGGAACAGTGCATTATGAACCCAGTAACCGGGGGGCAAGTTTTTAGCTGTGCAAAAACAGACTTCCAAGCAACAATGGCGGTGTTGGAGCCAGGGTCAAGGAGGAGTTTAAAAAATAGATCCAAGTATTTTCCTTGTTAGTAAAAAATTTTAAAAAATGTCTATACTCCAAACAAGATAAATATTAATTTTAGTACATAAGATGATGTTTTACTTTAAAAAATATATGTAAATTAATAATTGACAAACTTTAACGCATACATTAACTTTTTTAAAAAAAGGCAATGCCAAACCACAATAAAAATTCGGTTAAATAATCTGCTTTACGGTTTTAAATAAAAAGCATTACAAGTACATATCAAACCCAATAAATGATGGATAAGTAACAGTATGTACACCATTTTCATTTGTTTAAAATTTAATATCACAAAAAAAAGGGTTTTTAAAAATTTCTAAAATTTCCATCATGTAATTTGAAATATGTGGAATTTTTAATTAAAAAAAAACCTTTAAAAAAGTGCATAGTAAAAAACAGTATTTTGCCTAAATGTGGATTGCAAGCTTTGGAAACGGATAGAAAAAGGGTATATTAGATGACACGCATACCACAGATGGTGAATGGGGGATTAATACTGTACCTCAAAAAAAGTGTGCGTTATATCATCTTTTTTTTTTATTAGCTTTATAAAAGGGAACGTGCTTTGTATGCTTGCGCCTTTGTTTGGAGCAAAATGGCTTCCTGCTGGGGACGCGTTGGGATTGGAGCGTCTGTGCGTTTATGACGCAGACTAACATTACGGTGGCATCGTTCATCATGCAAGGTACCGACAACACAAAGGCGTTGTCATTGGACTCTTTATCTTAAACTTTGCACTATGATGAAACATACACGCTTTGTGCCCTATTACATAACATGCTCCCAAGGGGAAAATGCGTGGGAGGTGTGACACAGTGTTTTTTTTAAGGTACGTATTATATCGAAGGGGTTACAGGTGTCGCTATTCAGTCTGTAAATAGATATCATTCACCTTTTCTATCAGTTGTCGTTCTTTCAGCCCCCACTTACAGGTATATATTTTGCTATTGGGACAAAGCTATTGACTTTACAAAGGTAATGCATGTTTTTTTGTTAGCGATTATCATGTTTAAAAAAAGGACCTTTATGATATGGGTGTTAACTTTCAATCAAATATGTATTTTTAAAATGACAAAAAAATATAAGTAATGTGAAAAAGGGATATTCCTACATGCTTGTTTGCCAATTTTTTAAGGTGTACATCACGTCCCTTAATCAACATTGGATATTATATTTACTTGTATGTTTTTTTTAAAGGCAAGAACCTGAAGATAACCTTCGCACTGAAACAGTTGCAAAGTTCTCCCCCATTTGCACTTCCAACATTGCAGTATTTGAGTCTCTGATGTGAGTTGGATTTGTCTAAGCTTGGAGTGACAAGGTTGACCACAGTATCCATAGCATAAGTGGCTTTTGTGTTTGATTTGTTTTCGACATGTGCATATCTGTAATAATATGCACAATTTATTTTGTTACGATTTGTGAAAAGACAAACATTTTTATGGTTTGAAAGTTGCGTTTCAAAGTTTACAGTTAGAAATCTGGTGTGCCTCATATCTTGTGTGCACTACCACTTTGAGATGCATGTTTTTTTCACCATGATTAGGTAGTAGCAGTTATTTTTGCCGGACCACAGCAGGGGAACAGGGGGTTATGAACCCCACAAACACATCGCGATTGTTTTTCATCTGTGATCTAACACTTCTGAGCGCAACTAGCGCTTTTTTGAAGCCAGGGTCAAGGAGGGTGTAGGGGAGGCCTAGTATGAGAAGTTTAAGTTGAAGTTGTAGTTAGCAGCAGTAATTTTTGCCAGGACACACAGCAGGGGAACAGCGGGTTACTGAACCCCAAAAAACACATCAGCGATTGTTTTAAACTGTGCATCTAAACAATTCTGAGCAGAACTAGCGCTGTTGAAGCCCAGGGTCAAGGAGGGTGTAGGCAGAGGCCTAGTATGAGACGTTTGAAGTGAAGTTGTAGTTGCAGCAGTAATTTTTGCCAGACACACAGCAGGGGAACAGCAGGCGTTAGAAACCCACAAAACATCAGCGATTGTTTTCATTGTGCATCTAACACTTCTGAGCAGCACTAGGCTGTGAAGCCCCCCAGGGTCTAAATGGAGTGGGTTAGGGCAGGGGGGCCTAGTTGAGAGTTGAAGTTGAAGTTGTAGTTAGCAGCAGTAATTTTTGCCAACACACAGCAGGGGAACAGCAGGCGTTACTGAACCCCACAAAACATCAGGATTGTTTTCATCTGTGCATCTAAACTTCTGAGCAGCAACTAGCGCTGTTGAACCCCAGGGTCAAGGAGGGTGTGGGGCCAAAATATTGAGTTTTTGCCTTGTTACGTGGCCATTGCAAATGTATGTATTTTAAAAACAAGAATAAATGAACTTTTACTCAACAATAAAATGATAAATTTCAATTAAAAAGAATAGAAAAATATTTATACTTGACCAGCCCCTCTGGGGGTTGATAAACGTTTAATGGCTAACTGAAAATATGGTAACAAATTCAAAGCTTTCGGACTACTCATTGTCTTATCAGGCTAAGGTAAAGCCAAAAAGGGAAGAATCACATATTTTACCACAACAGGACAAGGAAATGGCTAAGAAAAGGGAGGGGGGGACAAAGGGGAGGGAGACCGGAACAAAAAGGAGAAAGGATGAATTTCGCGCCAACAATCACAGATAAATTTAATGAATTTACCTGTGGCAAAAGGCTTTTGTTTGCCCGGCCCTTAGCATCTGGTTTAAGGAATTATGGTATTAAAAAATATAACTTAAAATATGAGAAAAGTAAAAAGGTTCAGAATATAAGCTCATCATGCCCTTTGACAATGTTAGTGATGGAATGAATAGATAACATGGTTTTTATGTCATTCTATTTCAATTAAGGAATCTGGTCTAGGGCCCTTCCAGGGTCATGAAAACCCAAAAAAAAAAACGCCAATGAGAGGGCAATCAAAATTTTTTCTATCCTTTCTGGAACTGTTCCAATATTTATGTTAATCCTGTGAGAAATGACAGTTCTGATTACACCACTTATTGTCTTACCTATTGCATATTCCTGTTGTCCTTTTTGTGTTAGAAAAATGTGATGCTTAAATTTTTTTAGTTAGTTTTTTCCCTGATAGAGGCGTGAGTACCCCTTGAAAGCTTGCAATTTTGTTTCCATTTTTCGTTATCCATTAAAAGGTTAAAACCATGTTTGATCTGAAGTCAAAATTATTTTTCTATTACTGGTAACACGGTACAAAGATACACATGTTTTTAATTTCAAGAAGAAAAAAAAGAAAATTCAAATAAAAGCATATATGCACATCCCAAAAAAATAAATGGAACAACACAACCCCAAAAAAATTGGTAACAAAATATAGTGTTGTAAATTTAGAATAAAGTACATTTTTTTTTTTATATAATGCTTAAGGACGCTATTTTTAAACCTACATAGTGAAGACAATGGATTTTGTAATAGTCACTTTCTTATCATCGAAAAAATTTTTGGGGACAGTCACAGACATTTCAATTATTTAAGTTCATAAAATCTTTAAAACTTTTATGCATGATGACATGTCCGCATGGACTCATCAATGTGATTGTGACAAATAATGTACAAAAAAAAAAATAACCAATTAAAAAAACATTGGCATTGTTTTAAAATTTAAGTGGTGCCTGCAAGTGTAGGTGAAACAAAGGCTAGGATAGCAAAGGTTATTCTATGTCTGTATCAGACAGGGCAGCCTCTGATGGGTAATGCCGATGTTTACTGTACGTCATAAAGTCTGCGGGTTTAAAACATGCCCTTTTTTGCTTGTAAGTGTTGAAGAGGGTAAAAGAATGTTTGGTTGGCAAAGCTTTATCCGTCAACAATCCTTTACTGTAAAGCGTTTGGGTAGGGTAGCGTTGGTCAAAATTTGATTTACTCTATAAAAATGTGACGTTACGCAGCGTTATTGCGCCCTAGGGACGCCAAAAATACGACCGCAAATAATTCATTTATGGCTTAATACTCCACCTATGGGCCAACAAAAAAAAGGGCCGCTCCCTCTTTAACAATCTACAGACTTAACAAGATAATGGTTGACGCTGACTTTATTGAGGTAAGTATTAATCGACATTGTCCATGAGTAACTATGCACTGTGATACCTTTATTCCATTATTTATTTTTATCTGTTGTGGTTGTTTAACAGCAATTGCAGGTATAATACCTATTGTCAGTATGATGATGCCCCTTTCTAGAGTAAATAATTTATTTTGCACTTTTTTTCCAGGTTTGATGTGGCCATTTCATTATTGGTGTGTGAAGTTAAGGTTGGCTCAAATATGGTTTTTTTATAAGTCGGGCATAAAAAAAACTCGTGATGATGATGTGGGATTTTATGTTCGTACATCCATTGACTGCATTATCTTACAGGTACAGTAAAGTTCCTTAAAAAGCATTTTCAAAAAGTCTGAAATTTTCTTTTATGCTTTTAATTTTTAAAAGTGAAGGGGTTAGCTTGTTTTATTTTTTGTTCCATTTCTAATAGGGCTTTTTGCAGATTTTGCGCTGTGATGACAAATTTTATTTGTCCATTTTTTGTCATAAAAAATTTTCATTTTTAGGCCTGCAAAACTTCACAATTTTCCCTGTTTTCCATAACAAGGGAGGGTGACGGCTTTTCCCTATTTGGGCTTGGTTGGTTGTAGTGTTTTTTCTGTCCTGTGCGGGAAAGGGGACTTCTTGCCGTTTTGGGCACAGCAGGGGAACAAGCTGGGTTATGAACCCCACTAACAAATAGAGCTTGTGTTTTTGTTCTTGGGGGACACGGGAACTTTGAGCAGCAATGGCAGTGTTGGACCCCCGGGGTAGAGTTCAGGTGGTAGAAAGATGAACATAACAGGGGACGGATAACGTTGGCGAACCAGTTATTTAATCTGAAAACGGACAGACAAAAATTTGGCGAGATCCATGCCTTGTTATTTTCGAAAGTAAGCCGGTTCTACATTATGGAAAGGTTAGTCGCATGCGACGGTCTGTTAGTACACCACCTGCAGCACTAAAGACGCGCTCCATAATACAGGGCAGCAGGGAAGCCAGACCTCCAATGCATACTGGCTAAGCTCTGGCCATGTATCCGCTTAGAGACCCAAAAACTTGAATGGGGTAAGAGCCATTGGGAGTACACTGAGAGGCAAAGCCAATTTGTCTGTCACCATCTAAAGGATACGTTTCCCTTTCCCGCTGATGGAGCCCTCTCGGATGGTGTAGTTTTTGTGGCGCTGCCACCAAAACTTTGCCACATTTTTTACATCCCTGGTCTTTCCTGTGCAGAGGCACTGCGTGTGCTCCCTCTTGTTGCAGAGCTCTCTACACTGCCTCGACGCACAGAGACTGCTTTGTAAAGCAGTTAGCGCAGCAGTGCTTCGGCAGTAAGGTAGAACATTAGGGATTGCACCGTGTGTCTTGGTACTCCCGCATTTTTACGCTCCCGGTTCATCGGTGTGATGAGGCTTTTGCGTTGTCCCGGTTAGCGAGGGTTCTAGGAGGGTGTACACCCAATAATCAGACGTCGTGAGAATGTGGGCGATGCGGCGGTCGTTTTCTTAGGCACTGCAGCATGAAAATCAACCATGTGCTGCAGACTCCCAACTGGCAAAGAAACGCTGTCCTCTGCAAGAGGCGTTATCTCTGCCTGCTCTTGCACACCCCACCCTCGCTCTACATATGACTAGAGCGTTGTGTACCTCCCTCTGGAGCGATGTCTTCCTCCTCCATTGACTCCTCCTCCTCATTCCTCCTCACAAAGTGAGCCTGCCCAGCCTTTGTGAGGAAACCACGTTGCGCTGACTTTCCAGAAGGTGATGGAATTTGTGACTCCTCATCCTCCACCTTTCCAAAACCTCATCCCTTATTGCTTGCAGTGTTTTTTGAAGCAGGCAGATAAGGGGGACAGTCAGGCTGACTAGTGCATCATCTGCACTCGCCATCCGCGTTGACTCATAAAAACGCACGCAAAACGTGGCACATGTCCTTCATAGTGGCCCACTCATTAATGGTGAAGTTGTGGACGGCGCAAATTGCGGGGTGATTGCGCCTGATGCAGCTGATACTCCATAACTGCTGGCTGCTGCTCACACAACCGCTCCCAACATATGTAACGTGAATTCCACCTGGTGGATACGTCACATATGATGCGATGTTCAGGAAGGCGCAAATCTGCGTTTGCAGAGCTGCAATGCGCGATCTGGCCTGCTGGAACGTCGCAAGTGAGCGCACTCTAGGCGGACCTTGTGCAGCAGTGCATCAAGATCCGGAATAGTCCCTCAAAAAACTCTGCACGACCAAGTTGAGCACATGTGCCAGGACATGGTATGTGGAGTGAGGTTGCCAAGGCCCAGAGCTGCCACCAGATTTCGGCCATTGTCACACTCTACCAAGCCTGGTGGAGATTCGCTGGCAAAAACCACACGTCGCTCTCTGCTTGATGGCATTCCAGACCTCCTGCGCTGTGTGGCTTCGATTCCCCATGGGAATTAATTTCAGAACGGCTGTTGCCGTTTGGCCACGGCTGTGCTCATATCGGTCGCATCAGGTAAGCGTCCACGGATCCATGTGGAGGTAGACCGTGACGGCTCCTGCAGCGATGATTCTGAGGAACTGGAGTAGGAGGAGGAGTCAATGTGGACAGACTTGATTCCGGCAATCCTTGGAGTTGGCAGAAACGTACAGCGCCACTCGCAAGATCTGTACCCGGCTCCACAACATTCACCCAATGGGCAGTGAGTGAAAGGTATCGTCCCTGGCCATGGGTACTGGTCCACGCATCGGTGGTCAGGTGGACCTTGCTACTGACGGCGTTTAGTAGCGCATGTTTAATTTTTGCCTCAACATGCTTTTGCAGACCAGGAACGGTTGCCTGCTGAAATAAAATCGGCTGGGCACATTGTATTGTGGGACTGCCAATGCCATTAATTCACGGAAACTGTCAGTCTCCACCAGCCTGAATGACAGCATTTCAAGGGACAGGAGTTTTGCAATGCCAGCATTCAGAGCCTGTGCTCGTGGATGGTTTGCGAGTATGGCCGTCTTTTATCCCATGCCTGTGCTACCGATGGTGTTTTGTGGCCTGGGTGTGTGAGGTTGACAGGGAACTTGCAGCTGTGGGTGGAATAACACTGTGTCTCTGGACAACAGTGACAGAGGTTCTTCCATGGCGATCCTTTGAGGAAGCCGAACCAGCTGTTGTGGAACAATGGAGGAAGAGGCTCCAACAGGAGCTGAAGATGTAGGTGCTGCTGTAGGTTGGCCTACATCTCCAGTGTGTCTTTGTAACTCAACAAAGTGCTTTGACCGCACTTGTTTCCACATATTTGTTGTATTAAGGTTACTGACACTTTTACCTCTTTTAATTTTTTGATTACAGCTTGCATTTGACATAGCAAATATCATCTGCAACTGTATCAAAAAAGGACCACGCAGAGCAAGTCCTGGGAGCGCCCGGTTTGGCTGTTGTAAGAGAACTGCTCCGAACGGGTGCCAAACTGGAGGCTACAGGCAAGTGAGTCTGCAGCCTACCTCTCCCTACTGTTTGGACCGTTGGTGCAATCTCTTCCTCAGAGCTGCTCCCACCACCTTCCTGTTCCTCACGCCATGTTGGGTCTTGGACCTCATCATCTCCACCACTACCCTCTTCCAACACCTGCTGTTGTTGGGTGGTCTGGCCAGCACCATGCTCAACAGAAACTGGCAACTGAGTCTCATCATCATCAGATGCGTTCTGCGGTGTGCTGACCATCGGCACTGGCTCCCGCCTCTTCAGATTCAGAGAGACACAGCTGTTCGCATCACTGCATACTGCCTCTTCTTCACATTCCAGAATGCTGCTTGGCTGGGCCCCTGTTTCCAAGCCAACAGATTCTGAGAACAGAAGCAGAGACTCAGCTGGCTCCTGTACAGAGCTCTCTGACTGCCTGGGCAATTTGGCAGGCGGTGAAGAGACTGATGGTTGTTCAACAGTGCTGTGGTCCTGGAGGAGGTGGAAGCTATTGAAGTTGATGCATTGGCTGCCATCCAACAACAACGGCTTCAATTTGTTCTTCACGCAGCAGGGGGGTACGCTGAGCTCCTACAAAAGTGCGCATAAAGGAACGCTCACGGGAAAAAACTGGTGGATGCTGTGTCACTGGGTGCGGCAGCAGCCACAGAAACCCCCACGTCCTCTCCCTGCTGCAAATCCACGGCCTCGACCACGACCACGTGCCTTACTCACTGACTTCTTCATCTTGGTAGATTGATAAAAAAAGTCAGAAAAGTTAAGGCCTAAGTGTGGTTATTCCTCACAGACTACAGTGAACCCTGCAGACAACTGTTCAGTATCTGTTTAAAGGCCCTTTGTGTACTTCTATAGTGTTTGCAACCAATGTATTGTATACGGATGGAAGCGGTCACACTAATAGATTAGATTTTTTTCCACTAAAATGGAGCAGCACCAATTAGAGAAAAATGTGAAGGATGAGGCAGTGACACACGCTCAGCAGACTACAACCGGCAGTGGTTGAAGTACAAACTGGAGCGTAATCTGCACTCACAAAATGAAAACCTCACAGACTGCAGTGAACACTGAAACACAACTATTCACTATCTGTGAAAGCTCCTTTGTGTACTTCTATAGTGTTTGCAACCAATGTATTGTATACGGATGGAAGCGCGTCACACTAATAGATTAGATTTTTTTCACTAAAAATGGAAGGGAGCACCAATTAGAGAAAAATGTGAAGGATGAGGCCCGTGACACACGCTAGCAGACTACAACGGCAGTGGTTGAAGTACAAACTGGAGCGTAATCTGCACTCACAAAATGAAAACCTCACAGACTGCAGTGAACACTGAAAACACAAATATTCACTATCTGTGAAAAGCTCCTTTGTGTACTTCTATAGTGTTTGCAACCAATGTATTGTATACGGATGGAAGCGCGTCACACTAATAGATTAGATTTTTTTCCACTAAAATGGAGCAGCACACAAATTAGAGAAAATGTGAAGGATGAGGCAGTGACACACGCTCAGCAGACTACAACCGGCAGTGGTTGAAGTACAAACTGGAGCGTAATCTGCACTCACAAAATGAAAAGCTCACAGACTACATGTGAACACTGAAACAACTATTCACTATCTGTGAAAAGCTCCTTTGTGTACTTCTATAGTGTTTGCAACCAATGTATTGTATACGGATGGAAGCGCGTCACACTAATAGATTAGATTTTTTTCCACTAAAATGGAGCCCGCACAAATTAGAGAAAAATGTGAAGGATGAGGCAGTGACACACGCTCAGCAGACTACAACCGGCAGTGGTTGAAGTACAAACTGGAGCGTAATCTGCACTCACAAATGAAAAGCTCACAGACTACAGTGAACACTGAAACACAACTATTCACTATCTGTGAAAAGCTCCTTTGTGTACTTCTATAGTGTTTGCAACCAATGTATTGTATACGGATGGAAGCGCGTCACACTAATAGATTAGATTTTTTTCCACTAAAATGGAGCAGCACCAATTAGAGAAAAATGTGAAGGATGAGGCAGTGACACACGCTCAGCAGACTACAACCGGCAGTGGTTGAAGAACTAACTGGAGCGTGATCTGCACTCAAAAAATCAAAACCTCACAGACTGCAGTGAACACTGAAACACAACTATTCACTATCTGTGAAAAGCTCCTTTGTGTACTTCTATAGTGTTTGCAACCCAAAGTATTGTATACGGATGGAAGCGCGTCACACTAATAGATTAGATTTTTTTCCACTAAAATGGAGCAGCACCAATTAGAGAAAAATGTGAAGGATGAGGCAGTGACACACGCTCAGCAGACTACAACCGGCAGTGGTTGAAGTACAAACTGGAGCGTAATCTGCACTCACAAAATGAAAAGCTCACAGACTACAGTGAACACTTTAAACACAACTATTCACTATCTGTGAAAAGCTCCTTTGTGTACTTCTATAGTGTTTGCAACCAATGTATTGTATACGGATGGAAGCGCGTCACACTAATAGATTAGATTTTTTTCCACTAAAATGGAGCAGCACCAATTAGAGAAAAATGTGAAGGATGAGGCAATGACACACGCTCAGCAGACTACAACCGGCAGTGGTTGAAGAACTAACTGGAGCGTGATCTGCACTCAAAAAATCAAAACCTCACAGGACTGCAGTGAACACTGAAACACAAACTATTCACTATCTGTGAAAAGCTCCTTTGTGTACTTCTATAGTGTTTGCAACCAATGTATTGTATACGGATGGAAGCAGTCACACTAATAGATTTGATTTTTTTCTAATAAATGGAGCTGCACCAATTCCACTAAATAAAATAAAAAAAAAAAAGAGTCAGTGACCGTGCAGATGCCTACAAACAGCGGTGGATGCAGAGCAAACTGCAGCGTCACCTGCACTGTCACACACACACCTTGCACAGAGCTGTTAAAACAACACTGGCAAAATGAAGCTTTTACACAGCGGTTGGTAAACTAGCCTGCCTCAAGCACAGTAGTACACAAAATCGCAATATCTAACTGTCCCTCAGAGTGAGCAGAGTAGCGTTCTGTCCCTTACTGAGTTCACAGCACAGTGACGCTAAAAATGGCGGCGGCGCCTTTTATAGTGCATTCTGACATCATTTCAGCAGCCAATCACAGCCATGCCATTAGTTAAGATGACCGCAGCATTACAGGATGTGCCCACACTTCGTAGGATTCCTCATTGGCTGACTAAAATCACATTGCCTCTCAAAGAATTATGGGAACTTCCGATTCGGTATACGATATTGAAAAAGTATCGGAATTAAGTATCGGAATTCCGATAACGCGAATATCGGCCGATACCCGATACTTGCGGTATCGGAATGCTCAACACTATTGAGGATCAATATAAATCCCTCACCTAGAATTGAGGGAGTACTAAAATTACAAATACCGTATCAATATAAATCCCTCACCTAGAATTGAGGGAGTACTAAAATTACAAATACCGTAAGATGTGCCTAGATATACTGCTCGACAGAGAGACATATGAGTCTTGAGCAAAAACCCTATGCTGGATTATAAGGAGATGTTACAGGGCCTGCTTGAGGGCGGGTTGGGGTCGAGGCTCATATCTAAGACTGAATATAATTTCCTTCTTCCCAAGTTTTCAGCGGGACCTAAAAGACTTTAGCGATAACCAAGTGTTTAACTTTCAAAAAGACATACCATCGGAGGCATCCTCTTCTGATATTGACACCTCGATACTGAAAGGGCTGATATAGGCCTAAGAGGGATACAACAACAAAGAGGATCCTTTCATAGGAATAGATGGCAATCAGGAAGGGGTCGAGGAGGAAGGTACTCCAGGAAGGAAGGGGTACCTCGAGAGGAGGTTACCAGATGGCATTCCCCATAGAAATCAACCCCATGGGAGCAGGAGCCTCATCCTTAGTCCCAGCTGCATCTTCCTCTTTATCCTCTTCATCTTTTTTGGAGCAAAGTGCGAGGACAGGATATCATCTCAGGACCCGGTTCAATTAACCAGGGGACAGGTTATCAACCTGACCTCGCATGAGCTCACAAGGGAGGAAGTAGATGTACTGTTAAGAGGCCTGAGTTTTGTGCCCACAAATAACTTTAACTGTTTTGAATGGGTAAAAGATCTTAACCTGTTCGGCAGGAAACTGAAATGGAAAAAGTTTTTTCTACAACACGATCGTGAGGAGTGTCAAAGATATGGTATACATGAAGAGGATATGGAGGGATATCAAGCCCTACGTGATCTTCTCAATGAAAATGAGAGGTCAAGTGAAGACGGTAAGGGCCCCTTCACTAAACTTAAAAATAATAGTGAGAGGATGCCTCCTGCTGGGGATACGAGCAATATTGACATATTCTTGTCATTGGTGGAAAGAGATCTCAAAAACTTAAGGTCACTGGGTTTGGGGAAGAGGATAACCTGTCATGCAGTGAGCGTGAGGCACTTGATAGTTTGAGCAAGAATGATCAGCTCATTGTCAAACCCTCGGATAAGGGGGGGAATCTAGTCATCATGGATCATTCCAAATACCGTAAGATGTGCCTAGATATACTGCTCGACAGAGAGACATATGAGGTCTTGAGCAAAAACCCTATGCTGGATTATAAGGAGATGTTACAGGGCCTGCTTGAGGGCGGGTTGGGGTCGAGGCTCATATCTAAGACTGAATATAATTTCCTTCTTCCCAAGTTTCCGGTGTTAGCCACCTTCTACGCTTTGCCAAAGATCCATAAGGGACTGGCCCCTTTGAAGGGCAGACCCATCGTGTCTGGCGTAAATTCCCTCACCCAGAATTGTGGGGTATATATCGATGAGATACTTCGTCCGTTTGTGACATCATTACCCTCATATTTGAGGGACACCTCCGATCTGATACTCAAACTAGAAGATATTCACCTAGAGGAAGATTTCTGGTTGGCCTCCATTGACATCGAAGCCCTGTATAGTAGCATCCCTCACCACCTGGGCATCAAGGGTGTAGAATTCTATCTTAGACAGAGGTCTGTGGGATGTGGGGAACATAATGACTTTGTAGTCAGGTTACTTGACTTTGTACTGACCCACAACTCCTTCACCTTTGATGGCATTGCACCTCCACCAGCTCAGGGGCACAGCGATGGGGAGCCCCTGTGCCCCCTCGTACGCCAATTTGTTCCTGGGCTGTTGGGAGGAAACTGAGGTGTTTGGCGAGGAGAGATGGTGGCAGGATATGATTACACTATGGTACAGATACATCGACGATGTATTCATTATATGGACAGGCACAAAGGAGAATTTTGAAAGTTTCGTAAATGAATTGAATACCAACGAACTGAACCTTAGGTTCACTTTCGAAATACAGAAGAGCGAACAGTCATTTTTGGACATCAGTATTAGAAGAGAAACTGTAGGTAATCTGTCCACAAGAATATATCGGAAACCAACCAGTACCAACAGTCTCCTCCATTGGGATAGCCACCACCCTGTTCCCCTAAAAAGAGGTATCCCTAAGGGACAGTTCCTCAGGCTCAGACGGAACTGTTCGAATTATGATGCGTTTCTTCTACAGGCAGGAGACATGCAGAGGAGGTTTAAGGAAAGAGGTTATCCCCATCATGTTATTGATACAGCTTTCCAGCACGCTAGGAGAACAGACAGACAACAGCTTTTACATAAGAAACCAGACCGTGATGATACAGATATCACCAGAATTATCGGTACCTTTGACTCTCAACATATGCAAATTAGGAGTATTCGAATGAAACACTGGGACATTCTAAAAATGGACCCAGATCTGAGAGATTGGGTGGGTGAAAGACCCAATATTACCTATAGAAAAGGTAGATCCATTAAGGATCGTCTGGTACATAGCCAATACAAAAAAACGTTGAAAGCAGGTACATGGCTAGATAGAAAGCCCATTGGTTTCTTCACTTGTGGCGACTGCAGTCTGTGCAAATGGATGTCACCTATGAAATCCTTCCGTAGTGCTCACACAGGAAGAAGATTCTATTTAAGAGATTTTGCTAATTGCAAGACCACGGCTGTGGTATATAAGGGGACGTGTACTTGTCCCAAGGACTATGTGGGCAAAACAAAAGAGAATTTAGAAGGAGGGTGGGAGAACACATGGGTGACATCAGAAATAACAGGGATACTCCCTTGGCGAGACACATCAACAATCAACATGGTGGGAGAATGGGCGAGGTTAAGTTCATGATTCTGGAGGTTGTTAAGCTAAATCCGAGAGGGGGTGACGTGGACAAAATTATCCTCAGACGCGAGTGTGAATGGATCTTTAGGCTAGAATCACTCGAACCATATGGATTAAACGAGCAGATTCATTTGCCTGTTTCCTATAGCCAAGATGTTGTTTTGGACTACTTGATTAAACTGACTATACAATTCTATGTTTTATGTTCCCCTATAATGGGTGACCATTATATTCTATGTATCAGAATGACTCTCGTATTACTGTCGACCTTTTTCCATTTATGTTCTATGTCCCTCTATACATTTTTGTTAAAATATTATCCTAGGCCATCTTGGATTATTTTCCCGGTGGATAGGATAAATTAGGGACATACTCATCTATGTGGGGGTATGCCACTATTGAGGCTCCCAGGTGGGGCTTGAACCGGTGAGCCATGAGCCCTTTGAAAGTTAGCCGTTCTGGCCGCTGTGTTTTAGTGGAGTCGCCACCAGGAACATATGTTATGCATAGCCTGTGCAGGGGTAAAGGTCCGCTCTGCACGCAACTAGTCAGGACCCAGACACCCCTCCTACTTCCAGCATGCACTGCTTCTCTGACGCAGGGCGATAGAGATACGCCCCCTGATGAGGTCAGAGCTTTCCCCACGAGCCTATTGGTGGAGCCATATAAGGGGGAGGAGCCTATGAAGGCGAGCCCGCACAGGGGGGTGGAGCGTCTCCATTAGGCGGCAGATATAAATATGAGGAAGTCACTAGTGTTGAGCATTCGATACTGCAAATATCGGGTATCGGCCGATATTAGCTGTATCGGAATTCCGATTCCGAGTTCCGATATTTTCGTCTTATCGGATACCGGAATCGGGATTGTCACTGTCACTGTCAGTGTCCGTCGGTCGGGTCTGTCAGGAGTCAGCGGCACTTACCTGGCAGAAGATCTCCGGCGGTCACATCCCGGACTGCTTCATGGCCGCCATCTTCTTTCCCCGGCGGTCACATGCAGTTTCTCGCGATAACTGCAGTGACTGCTGGGTAATCCCGGCCGTAAAGCAGTCAGTCCGATGACGTCACCGCCGGGGAAGCAGGTAATCAGCTGTGCTGCGTCGCGATGACAGGCTCTGCCTTCATTGCGATGTAGCACAGCTGGATCGTCGTGGGACTGTCGTTCTGGACTGCGTCGGACAGGTGGTATACTGTTGGTTTGTTTTTTTTCTTTTTTTACAGGAGATCGATGGCGTCGCAGGAATGAGAGTGTAATAAAAGAAATGAAAACTGTGTTGTCTCTTTTATTTCATTAAAGACTTTTTTCTTGCTGTGTCTTTTTTTTATACATTTAATAACTTTGGGATTAATAATGGATCGGTGTCTTATTGACACCTCTCCATTATTAACCGGGCTTATTGTCACCGTGCAATCAACGGTGACATTAACCCCTTATTACCCCGCTTGCCACCGCTACAGGGCAAGTGGGAAGAGCCGGGTAAAGTGCCACAATTGGCACATCTTTTGATGCGCCAAATGTGGGGCTGCTGTAGCCTGGTATTATCAGGCTGTTGAGGGCCAAAATCCATGGGCCTTGACAGTCTTTTAATACCAGGCCGCAGCAGTCTGCATTTTACTTGGCTGGTTAACAAAAATAGGGGGGATCCCCACGCTGTTTTTTTTTCGAGGGGATCCCCTATTTTTGTTAACCAGCCAAGCTAAGCAGACTGCTGTGGCCTGGTATTATCAGGCTTGCAAGGTCCTTGGATATTGGATCCTTACCAGCCTGAAAAACCAGGCCTCAGCGGTCTGCTTCATCTGGCTGGTTAACAAAAATAGGGGGGACCCCACGCCAATTTTTTTCGAGGGGATCCCCTATTTTTGTTAATCAGCCAAGATATGCAGACTGCTGTGGCCTGGTATTATCAGGCTGGCAAGGTCCATGGATCTTGGCTCCTTAACAGCCTGAAAATCCAGGCCTCAGCGGTCTGCTTCATCTGGCTGGTTAACAAAAATAGGGGGGACCCCACGCCAATTTTTTTCGAGGGGATCCCCTATTTTTGTTAATCAGCCAAGATATGCAGACTGCTGTGGCCTAGTATTATCAGGCTGGCAAGGTCCATGGATCTTGGCTCCTTAACAGCCTGAAAATCCAGGCCTCAGCGGTCTGCTTCATCTGGCTGGTTAACAAAAATAGGGGGGACCCCACGCCATTTTTTTTTCGAAGGGAACCCCTATTTTTGTTAATCAGTTCCCTCTGACGTCACTGATTGTGTCCCTGGCTGACCTGAAGTGAAAGTGGAAAGCAATCAATTAAGCTTTCCACTTAAGGGCCCGTCTCACATAGCGATATCGCTACCGAGATCGCTGCTGAGTCACTAGTTTTGTGACGCAGCAGCGAGCTCACCAGCGATATCGCTGTGTGTGACATTCAGCGACGATCAGCCCCCCTGCCGGGTATCGCTGATCGTCGCTGAAATGTCAGGACCTTTTTTTGATCGCTGGTTTCCCGCTGACAGGCACACATCGCTGCGTGTGACAGGCGGGAGACCAGCGATCCGCTGGTAACCAAGGTACACAGCGGGTTTCCAGGCGCGGGGCTGTGCCTAGAAACCCGCTGTGTACCTTGGATACCAGCGCCCTGATGCAGGGAGCTGGTATCCAAGGTACACAGCGGGTTTCCAAGCGCTGCGCGGTGCCTGGAAACCCGCTGTGTACCTTGGTTACCAGCGGATCGCTGGTCTCCCGCCTGTCACACGCAGCGATGCGTGCCTGTCAGAGGGAAACCAGCGATCAAAAAAAGGTCCTGACATTTCTGCGACGATCAGCGATACCCGGCAGGGGGCTGATCGTCGCTGAATGTCACACACAGCGATATCGCTGGTGAGCTCGCTGCTGCGTCACAAAACTAGTGACTCAGCAGCGATCACGGTAGCGATATCGCTATGTGAGACGGGCCCTTAAGCGATGTTACCCGCCAGTGTCGCTGTCCCAGATCGCTGCCTGAGCTGCCTGTTTGACAGCTCAGCAGCGATCATGTAGCGATACACCAGCGATCCTGACAAGTGCATATCGCTGTCGGGATCGCTGGTGTATCGTTATGTGACACCCAGCCTTTACTCTCCTGTCAGGCAGAGAGGAACTCATTCATTTGGGGTTTACTGTGAGGCTGCAGCATTAGCTGCGGTCCCTGCAGTAAACATTAACCCTTTCTGAAGGATTTCACCGTGGGACCTGACTGTGCATGGGATAGGTAAGAATAATTTTGCTTTTTTATTTTATTTTTATTACAGGAAATGGTTTTAGCAGGTAATAAAATATGGTCAAAAACTGTGTGATTATTTCATTAAACTTCTTTTTTATTAAAGTGTGTGTGTTTGATTTTTCTTTCATACAATAGGATTAATAATTGATAGTTGTCTAATTGACAGCTCTCAATTATTAACCTGGCTTAAAGTGACCTTTCAATTGCAAGGTCATTTTAACCCCTTATTAACCCATTCGCCACCGCTACAGGGCAATGGGAATAGACGGGCAAAGTGCCAGAAAGGGCAAATCTAATTAGAGATTTGCCCTTTCTGGGGTGTCTGGGGGCAGATGTTAAGTAGCCGGGGGGGCCAAAAATAATGGTCCCTCTCTGGGCTATTATTATCTGCCCCCACTCACTGGCTTTGTCTGTCTGGTTGCGAAAATAGGGCGGGAGCCCACGCATTTTTTTTCAGCAATTTTACACCTCATATTATATATATACATGTCATTGAATTTGTGACACATATATATATATATTTATATTTGTAGTTCATACACTTCTACATAGTATAATAGCCGCTAATTCAATTGCCGGCTTTTGTGAAAATGCAGAACCCGACATGAAATGACACTTGGTGTACATAGGGTTAACCATGTCTTTCATGTCCTTTGCTATCTAATTTGCACAAACAATTAAATCAGACTATGTGTGCAAAATTTCACACCTGTAGGGGTTAATTAAAGGTGTAAATTCGAAGCAAAAAAGTCCGTTTTTTTTACAACGAATTTACACCTTTAATTAACCCCTACAGTGTGAAATTTTGCACACATAGTCTGATTTAATTGTTTGTGCAAATTAGATAGCAAACGACATGAAAAGACATGGTTAACCCTATGTACACCAAGTGTCATTTCATGTCGGGTGCTTCTGTCTTTTCACTGAAGCCGGCTTTACCCGGCAATTGAATCAAAGGATATTTTACTATGTAGAAGTGTATAAACTATACATATATGTATATATATATGTCACAATGACATGTATATTATATAATATATATGTATTCTATGTGTGTATATTTAGTGTTTACAAGGAAAGAATGGGGTTTTTTTAGTTGCGATATTTTGTTCCCATAGACTTACATGGGACTTCCGGTATCGGTATCGGGTATCGCCGATTTTTTAGTGATATCGGCGATACCATTCCGATTCCGATACTTTAGGATATCGGAAAGTATCGCTCAACTCTAGAAGTCACACAGCATCTGTTAGTCTCTGCACCATGTCATTTTGACACCGGACATCTGTACATCTGGCCTCCTGATGAGCCCATGGGGCGAAACGCGTTGAGGCGCTACTATTGATGGTGGTGGGGTGACCATGAGAAATGATGAGTATCGTTACGCATTTCTTATTAATAACATTTTATAATGGAGTTTCTCAGTGTATCCACATCATGATGAGGGGTGATTAGTATTATACGTACAGGAAGGCAATATATATACCTATTCCCCATTTAGCACCATACCTGTAGGAATGTTATATCTGTACCTATTTCCTATTCGGTACATCGGGCATTGCTAGGGAAGGTATACATCAATTATATCTTGCTGCCTTATACATTTATCTTCAAATATTGCTATCCCCTAACACGACACTAAAATCAAGTGTCAATGACCTTCTCTGACGCCGATGCGTCTTATTTATTCCAGTCATTATATCTCTAGTCATTCTTTCAGTGTGTTTATAAGTTCAGACTAGACTTTTGGTCCAATAGCTGACAATTATAGATCGCATCTTAGCTTATATTTGACTGTCTGGTATGCACACACATTTAGATTTTCTATACACTGGAGGAGCTTTGACTAGTGAGTGAACAAGTATGAGACTGTTTCACATTCACTTTCATTAAGCTGTGGCACAAGAAGGCAGTTTTATCATAACTCCTGTTCATAAAAGGAGGCTGCTGTATACTAGCAGTGTTGTACAGCAGATCTGTGCCAATCTCCATTATACTCCTACCACCCCGTGTGTTGTGAACTGTTTTTAATACTTTGGGGACTTAGGGTCACCTTTTAATGTTAGCTGGTCTCTGTATTAATGTTAGGGGTCTCCCTACTATCTGGGTAGAGGTATCCCCTAAGTGTAAGGCCTAACAGGGACCCTAGGGTCAGCCTCGTGGAGCGGGGGCGCCACAACGCTTCCCCCTAGGTGCCAACCCCGCTGTTAGGCAGGTGACAGCCCCAGACATACATCAGGGACTCTAGGCTATCCCCATAGCTTTTAAGTTAGGTATACACTTTGTTTTTTGTTTTTTTTATCACGGTTGTTTTTGGTGCTACCCATTGAGGTATTTTATCAATAAAGGATTGCCTATAGGGCATGATTCATGATTTTGGCACAATTAAAAAGCTGAAAAAGGTACTGTATCTGAAGATAACTGGTGTATAGGGGTAAATTGTAAATCTCCGTATAGATTCCAGAGTAACACACAGACACTCACAGGCTCAGTATGGATTGACCACAATATAAAAAGCTGAAAAAGGGTACTGTATCTGAAGATAACAGTGTATAGGGGTAACTTGTAAATCTCCATATAGATTTCCGGATTAACACACAGACGCTCACAGGCCAGTATGGATTACACCACAATATAAAAAGCTGAAAAAGGTAATGTATCTGAAGATAACAGTGTATAGGGGTAAATTGTAAATATTCGTATAGATTTCTGGAGTAACACACAGACGCTCAACAGGCTCAGTATGGATTAGACCAGAATATAAAAAGCAGAAAAAGGGGAATGTTTCAGAAGCATACAGCTGTATACAGTGTTGGGGTAATTTTAAATCTCCGTATATATTTCCGGAGTAACAGACAGACGCTCATAGGCTCAGTATGGATTAGACCAGAATATAAAAAGAAGAAAAAGGGTAATGTATCAGAAGATACCAGGCATATACAGTGTAGGGTAATTGTAAATCTCGTCAATTTTTCCGGAGTAACAGACAGACGCTCACAGGCTCAGTATGGATTAACAAGAATATAAAAAGCTGAAAAAGGGTACTGTATCACCAGATACCAGGTATATATAGTATAGTGAAAATATTGTAAATCTCCGTAATATTTCAGGAGTCAGACACACACTCTACTCAGGCTCAGTATGGATTAGACAAGAATATAAAAAGCTGAAAAATGGTAATGTACAGAAGATTACTGCTGGATACAGTATAAGGGTAATTGTAAATCTCCGTATATATTTCCGGAGTAACAGACAGACGCTCACAAGCTCAGTATGGATTAGCCAGAATATAAAATTCAGATCCGCAAGACATAACACACATGTGCATCAATGTTCCAGTGTCAATGATGCATTGACAATGGTAGGTGGAGGAGGATTTTCTGCCAAAAAGGGTACTGTATCACAAGAGTACAGCTGTATACAGTGTTGAGTAATTGCAAATCTTGGTATATATTTCCGGAGTAACAGACAGACGCTCACAGGCTCAGTATGGATTAGACCAGAATATAAAAAGTAAAAAAAGGGTAATATATTAAAGCATACAGCTGTATACAGTGTTGGGGTAATTTTAAAATCTCCGTATATTTCCAGAGTCAGACACAGACTCTCACAGGCTCAGTATGGATCACACCAGAATAAAAAAGTAGAAAAAGGGGTGATGTATCAAAAGCGTACAGCTGTATACAGTGTTGGGGAAAATTTAAATCTCCGATATTTTCCCCAGTAACCCACAGACGCTCACAGGCTCAGTATGAGTAGACCAAAATATAAAAAGCAATTTAAGGCTAATGTATCCGAAGATCCAGGCTTTTTAAAATGAGGGGAATTTTAAATTCCCCTATATATTTCGGGAACCCCCAAACGCTCTCTCAGTATGGATTTTACCGCAATACAGAAGGCAGAAAAACTTTTCGTACAGAAGATTCCCCGCTCTACTTTTTGGGGAAAAAAAATCTCCCTATATATTTCCGGAGTCACACACAAGGCGGTTTTGCCTTGCCGGGACCTAGTGGTGGGAGCGACGTTTTTATGTGTGGGAAAAAAAACGCTTGGTTACTGTGCAGAAAAAAAAATAAAAAAAATTTTGCTGTTAAAAAAAAAGTCGCCAGGGTACAACAAAAAAGCTACAGGGGGCCTTTTTAAACCACCCCCTGCTGCACAAAAAAATTCCTCCCCTGTCAAGGCACCCAAAACAAATGCTCTACAACAAAAAAACCCCTTCCCGTCACGCCCCAAAA
>JARQOD010000005.1:165644476-165702403 GCA_033576555.1 Oophaga sylvatica | reverse complement strand
GAAGGATTTCACCGTGGGACCTGACTGTGCATGGGATAGGTAAGAATAATTTTGCTTTTTTATTTTATTTTTATTACAGGAAATGGTTTTAGCAGGTAAATAAAATATGGTCAAAAACTGTGTGATTATTTCATTAAACTTCTTTTTTATTAAAGTGTGTGTGTTTGATTTTTCTTTCATACAATAGGATTAATAATTGATAGTTGTCTAATTGACAGCTCTCAATTATTAACCTGGCTTAAAGTGACCTTTCAATTGCAAGGTCATTTTAACCCCTTATTAACCCATTCGCCACCGCTACAGGGCAATGGGAATAGACGGGCAAAGTGCCAGAAAGGGCAAATCTAATTAGAGATTTGCCCTTTCTGGGGTGTCTGGGGGCAGATGTTAAGTAGCCGGGGGGGCCAAAAATAATGGTCCCTCTCTGGGCTATTATTATCTGCCCCCACTCACTGGCTTTGTCTGTCTGGTTGCGAAAATAGGGCGGGAGCCCACCATTTTTTTTCAGCAATTTTACACCTCATATATATATATATACATGTCATTGAATTTGTGACACATATATATATATATTTATATTTGTAGTTCATACACTTCTACATAGTATAATAGCCGCTAATTCAATTGCCGGCTTTTGTGAAAATGCAGAACCCGACATGAAATGACACTTGGTGTACATAGGGTTAACCATGTCTTTTCATGTCCTTTGCTATCTAATTTGCACAAACAATTAAATCAGACTATGTGTGCAAAATTTCACACCTGTAGGGGTTAATTAAAGGTGTAAATTCGAAGCAAAAAAGTCCGTTTTTTTTACAACGAATTTACACCTTTAATTAACCCCTACAGTGTGAAATTTTGCACACATAGTCTGATTTAATTGTTTGTGCAAATTAGATAGCAAACGACATGAAAAGACATGGTTAACCCTATGTACACCAAGTGTCATTTCATGTCGGGTGCTTCTGTCTTTTCACTGAAGCCGGCTTTACCCGGCAATTGAATCAAAGGATATTTTACTATGTAGAAGTGTATAAACTATACATATATGTATATATATATGTCACAATGACATGTATATATATATATATATATATGTATTCTATGTGTGTATATTTAGTGTTTACAAGGAAAGAATGGGGTTTTTTTAGTTGCGATATTTTGTTCCCATAGACTTACATGGGACTTCCGGTATCGGTATCGGGTATCGCCGATTTTTTAGTGATATCGGCGATACCATTCCGATTCCGATACTTTAGGATATCGGAAAGTATCGCTCAACTCTAGAAGTCACACAGCATCTGTTAGTCTCTGCACCATGTCATTTTGACACCGGACATCTGTACATCTGGCCTCCTGATGAGCCCATGGGGCGAAACGCGTTGAGGCGCTACTATTGATGGTGGTGGGGTGACCATGAGAAATGATGAGTATCGTTACGCATTTCTTATTAATAACATTTTATAATGGAGTTTCTCAGTGTATCCACATCATGATGAGGGGTGATTAGTATTATACGTACAGGAAGGCAATATATATACCTATTCCCCATTTAGCACCATACCTGTAGGAATGTTATATCTGTACCTATTTCCTATTCGGTACATCGGGCATTGCTAGGGAAGGTATACATCAATTATATCTTGCTGCCTTATACATTTATCTTCAAATATTGCTATCCCCTAACACGACACTAAAATCAAGTGTCAATGACCTTCTCATGACGCCGATGCGTCTTATTTATTCCAGTCATTATATGCTCTAGTCATTCTTTCAGTGTGTTTATAAGTTCAGACTAGACTTTTGGTCCAATAGCTGACAATTATAGATCGCATCTTAGCTTATATTTGACTGTCTGGTATGCACACACATTTAGATTTTCTATACACTGGAGGAGCTTTGACTAGTGAGTGAACAAGTATGAGACTGTTCACATTCACTTTCATTAAGCTGTGGCACAAGAAGGCAGTTTTATCATAACTCCTGTTCATAAAAGGAGGCTGCTGTATACTAGCAGTGTTGTACAGCAGATCTGTGCCAATCTCCATTATACTTCCTACCACCCCGTGTGTTGTGAACTGTTTTTAATACTTTGGGGACTTAGGGTCACCTTTAATGTTAGCTGGTCTCTGTATTAATGTTAGGGGTCTCCCTACTATCTGGGTAGAGGTATCCCCTAAGGTGTAAGGGCCTAACAGGGACCCTAGGGTCAGCCATCGTGGAGCGGGGGCGCCACAACGCTTCCCCCTAGGGTGCCAACCTCCGCTGTTAGGCAGGTGACAGCCCAGACATACATCAGGGACTCTAGGCTATCCCCATAGCTTTTAAGTTAGGTATACACTTTGTTTTTTGTTTTTTTATCACGGTTGTTTTTGGGTGCTACCCATTGAGGTATTTTATCAATAAAGGATTGCCTATAGGGCATGATTCTATGATTTTGGCACAATATAAAAAGCTGAAAAAGGGTACTGTATCTGAAGATAACTGGTGTATAGGGGTAAATTGTAAATCTCCGTATAGATTTCCAGAGTAACACACAGACACTCACAGGCTCAGTATGGATTGACCACAATATAAAAAGCTGAAAAAGGGTACTGTATCTGAAGATAACAGGTGTATAGGGGTAACTTGTAAATCTCCATATAGATTTCCGGATTAACACACAGACGCTCACAGGCTCAGTATGGATTACACCACAATATAAAAGCTGAAAAAGGGTAATGTATCTGAAGATAACAGGTGTATAGGGGTAAATTGTAAATATTCGTATAGATTTCTGGAGTAACACACAGACGCTCACAGGCTCAGTATGGATTAGACCAGAATATAAAAAGCAGAAAAAGGGGAATGTTTCAGAAGCATACAGCTGTATACAGTGTTGGGGTAATTTTAAATCTCCGTATATATTTCCGGAGTAACAGACAGACGCTCATAGGCTCAGTATGGATTAGACCAGAATATAAAAAGAAGAAAAAGGGTAATGTATCAGAAGATACCAGGCATATACAGTGTAGGGGTAATTGTAAATCTCCGTCTATTTTTCCGGAGTAACAGACAGACGCTCACAGGCTCAGTATGGATTAGACAAGAATATAAAAAGCTGAAAAAGGGTACTGTATCACCAGATACCAGGTATATATAGTATAGTGAAAATATTGTAAATCTCCGTATATATTTCAGGAGTCAGACACACACTCTCTCAGGCTCAGTATGGATTAGACAAGAATATAAAAAGCTGAAAAATGGTAATGTATCAGAAGATTACTGCTGGATACAGTATAAGGGTAATTGTAAATCTCCGTATATATTTCCGGAGTAACAGACAGACGCTCACAAGCTCAGTATGGATTAGACCAGAATATAAAATTCAGATCCGCAAGACATAATCACACATGTGCATCAATGTTCCAGGTGTCAATGATGCATTGACAATGGTAGGGTGGAGGAGGATTTTCTGCCAAAAAGGGTACTGTATCACAAGAGTACAGCTGTATACAGTGTTGAGGTAATTGCAAATCTTGGTATATATTTCCGGAGTAACAGACAGACGCTCACAGGCTCAGTATGGATTAGACCAGAATATAAAAAGTAAAAAAAGGGTATATATTTAGAAGCATACAGCTGTATACAGTGTTGGGGTAATTTTAAATCTCCGTATATATTTCCAGAGTCAGACACAGACTCTCACAGGCTCAGTATGGATCACACCAGAATATAAAAAGTAGAAAAAGGGGTGATGTATCAAAAGCGTACAGCTGTATACAGTGTTGGGGAAAATTTAAATCTCCGTATATATTTCCGGAGTAACACACAGACGCTCACAGGCTCAGTATGGAGTAGACCAAAATATAAAAAGCAATTAAGGCTAATGTATCCGAAGATACCAGGCGTATACAGTGCAGGGGTAATTATAAATCTCCATATATATTTCCGGAGTAACACACAAACGCTCTCTCAGTATGGATTTGACCGCAATACAGAAGGCAGAAAAACGGTACTGTATCAGAAGATACCAGCTCTATACGTTTTGGGGAAAATTGAAATCTCCCTATATATTTCCGGAGTCACACACAGATAGTCAGCATGTATTTGTCCTTGATACCAGCAGGTACACGGTAGTGTGTGAGGAGCGTACAGCTCTATACTGTGTGGGAAAAAAATGAACGCTTGGTTACTGTGCAGAAAAAAAGAATAAAACTATTTGTGCTGTGTAAAAAGCAGTCTGCACAGCAGTGTACACACAGCAATACAGCTAGCAGGCAGCCTATTAACCAGCTCTGCTGCTGCACAAAAGAAATTCCTCCCCTGTCACTGGCAGTCAGCCTAATTACAAGTGCTGCTACACACAAGAAAATCCTTCCCTGTCACTGCACACTAACTGTACAGCACAATCGCTATCAGCACAAGCACAAAATCACTTTTCTTTCCTGCCTAACTCTCTCCCTGCTGAGAAACAGCGGCAGCAACCTCTCCCTAGGCTAAGATCGGCAGAAGTAAAATGGCGGTCAGGGCTTTTATAGCCACTGTGACGCCACACAATGCAAGCCAATCACTGCAATGCCCTTCTCTAAGATGGTGGTGGCCGCTGCCCATGTCATCTCGTTGCCCACAGTGTGCATCCTTGCTCATTGGCTGAGAAAAGGCGCCAGCAAGCATTTGGGAAAACCGACTTTGGTGCTCGGGTTGACGACCACATGGCCGACCTCACGCTATGGTCGGGTTTCACTTTGGCGAAAGTCGGTGATTTTTGAATCTGACCGACCTGTTTTGCTCAACTCTACTGTTCACACATTCTATGCCATGGGAATCAGAAATGTATTCCAAAGATTCACAGACTCAAGAGGAGGAAATCATATGCACCTTCTTGGGGCAGGACGATGTAGGGTTCGAGCAGCATCGTGACCCACATCACCAGACGTTAACCCCCAGGGGAGGTAATCCTGATGAGACTCATGTCTGAGACTCACACAGACTGTACTGTGCTGTCAGGGCAAAAAGAGGAGGAGGGTGACTCTCAGGGCGAGGAATGGGATAATACAGAGAATGATGATGAGGTTGTAGATCTCACTTGGCGTGAACACAGAGGCATGCAGCTGAGTGGGTCATCTGAGGAGTTGGATGAGGAGGAAGATGAGGAGGTTTCGTTGCGCCCTATGGCACAGACATGCAGTAAAGCAACCATGATGAGCACTGCATCCTCAGTCACAACTGTGGCTGTGGCCAGCATCGTTCAAGGGGTCTTCAGCTTGCAGGGGCGGCAAGGTTGCTTAGCCTGGGCCATTTTTGACAAGAAAGTTTTTTGAAAGATTGAGCCAACTCATGTTATCTGTAAACTTTGCAAAAAAATACTGAGTAGAGGGCAAAAAGTACAATAATGTGAATACTACATGCATGAACCTTCACATGCACAATTAACATGTGTTACTCTGGCAACGCCACTGTGATAAAATGTGAACCAGTGGAGTTCTACAACCATCAACTGCCCCATCAACTGCATCTGATGCTTCTTCCTCCTCCTCTGTTACCATGCCAAGTATTGTCACACAGGTCTCCAACCCCAGAACCTCCTGTTATTTACCCTCCCCAGTCAGGCTGAGTGAGAGCTGGTCAGATGTAATGGAAGTGAATATACTTACTGTTTTTGGCTGATCTCAGAGAAATAGCTCAACACAACTTTATCAATCCACTGTAACATGTCTTCTCCTGCACTTCACTCACAGTCCAGCAGTTTGTCTGGTTCACCGTACTTTGCCCTCTCTCAGCACTGCATCCAGCGCTCGGTCTCTCAGTTGTGGTCAGGTAAAAGATCGCTTCCCTACACATGACAAAGCTAAGAGATTGAACTCCACCATCTCTAATCTGTTGGCCACGGAAATGCTGACTTTCCACCTGGTAGATACAGATCGGTTCCGAAAGCTGATGGCCATTGCAGTCCCCCAGTACGAGTTGCCCAGTTGCCATTACTTCTCTAAGACAGCTGTGACTGCACTACATCAACATGTTGCAGACAAAATTACCCATTCCTTGACTAAATCTATGTCTGCCATGGTGCATTTCACCACAGACACTTGGACGAGTAAGCATGGCCAAGCGCGTTGCATCTCGCTGACTGGGCACTGGGTGACTTTGGTGGTTGTGGGGGCAGGTGGGGAAGGTGCTGCTCCACAAGTCTTGTAATCCAAAGGCTTGCAGGACAAACTTCTGCATTTCACACTTCCGCAACTGCTTCTGCCTCCTACTCTATCTCCTCTAGGTCCTCCACATGCACCCTCAACCTCTGCTTTAATTAGACACGCGTTCCAACAGTGCAGAGTGAATTCCCACCACCTCCATACTGCGCAGCCAGGGCTCACCACATCAGGCAGTGTTTAAAATTTATATGCATTGGAGTCATACAGCTGAAGAGTTGAGGACAGCTTTCCAGTCCACGTTTGAGCAATGGCTTTCTCTGCTGAACCTGCATCTAGGGAAGGCCATGTATGATAATGGTGCGAACTTGGTGGTGGCCCTACACCGAGGCAAGCTCACACATGTACCTTGCATGGCTCACATCCTCAACCAAGTGGTACAGCAATTTCTCCACCACTATCCTGGCCTGTTGAGCTGCTGCAGAAAGCACGGTAGCTGTGTGCTCACTTCCGCCGTTCACATCTCTCAGGTCACCAACTTGCATCTATACAGAGATCTTTGTCCATGTCAGTTAACAGTTTGATATGCGATTTGCCGACACCGTGGAATTCCACTCTGCACATGTTGCAGCGACTGTGGCAGCAGCAATAAGACCTCACATAGTTTTTCATGTCATATAGCCTGGGCCTACATAGTACGGATATGGCACATATCACGTTTATGGAGTGGGCACAGATTAAGGACCTCTGTACCCATCTGCACAGTTTCAAAATGGCTACTAAGATGGTTAGTGTTAGAATCTATTTCGTTTTGACCATCCGCCATCTTGCTGTGGTTTTCTGGCTGCTTGTCTTTGTCCCCTGGTGCTTGGTTTGTCTTAGGTCAGGTGATTGCATCACCCTTTATTACCCAGCACCTACATCCCAGTCCTTGCTGGACAACAGTGTTAATCCGCTAGAGTTCTCGCTAGGTGCATTGATAGCTTTCTGTGTTTGATATTGTGTAGTTCTGTGATCTCTAGTTCTGCCTGCTTTGTGTCTTGGTTTTCCTTTAGTTTCTGCAGCTTCTTCTATTGTCCTACTAGGACGTTACATGTTTTTTGTTCCCAGTCCCTAGATCATTCAGGGATACCCTTCCCCCTACTTTTAGGTCTTCGTTTGAGTTTAGCCTAGGAAATGTCGGTGGGTCTATTCACAAGGAATAGGTCACCCATTCCATCATAGGGCTTCAGCCTAGTCCTAGTACAGGGTCAGCTTCTTCCCCTTCTGCCCTAGTCTTGAGTTGCATATCCGTAACAGTTAGCATTGATGAGACTATCATCAGCATCACTATTCCGGTCATCTAAATGCTGGAGCAGACTTTGAATTGCCTGTGGGAGGAGGTGGTGGTCCCAGAGGAAGAGGAGAAAGCAGAGGAGGATGCGGAAGGGATAACATTGTATCAAAGTTTCAGACTGTCATCATACAGGTGAGTGCTGAGGGAGGTTGGGTTACTGCGATCGATGGGGGCTGGTGATACCAGACAAAGTTTTGGGGAAGTTCAACACAGTCTTATGAAACAAATAACTTGCAAAACGTCAAAGAATATATGACCATACACAACCCCAGAACATGATTAACTGAGGAAAGACGATATAATGCAAAATATATTAAAAAAGTTTTTCTTTATTGAGATATATAAAATGATTAAAAAAATCAAGCAATGAAAACAAAGAAAGGGAGCACATGAAGACAAAACCAGGGCACAAAATTATGTATCAAGAATAACAATGAAATATGCACCAAAGAAAAACACTGATGATAGCTAAATAACGAGCACACATGTGTTAACAATTGTAAGAACCACCAAAATAATAAATTAGTGCATAATGCAATGAAAGGTGAGCCCTTATATCTATAACAGTGTTATGCACTAGTGAATGACTCTCCAGAAAAGGAAGCTTATGTTACAATATTAGAAGTGAATATATGTATCCAAGTGGATGTTTCTATGCACATAAAAAAATATAATGTGCAAGTGTGAGAATATGAGAGTACCAATAAAGTGACATGTGCATCCAATACAAATATCAATAAAGTGGCATGTGCATCTAATACGAATAAAGAACAATGCTGAATATGAAAAAAACAGAATGATTGAATAATAAACTCTAGTCAAGTAATATATAATATACCAGCAAAGCCAATAGTTATCCTGTGTAGGATCAAAAAAATGGAGATCTAGATACTCACAAAGTGCATGTGCATGATGCCTCTGGTACGTGCTCCCACCCCGACAGCGCCTTTTCGCTATCCCTCTTCTTCCATGGGGGTATATGGCATGGTTAGTGATGTGCCCCTTTTATGTGTCCCACCCGGAAATGATATATATAGGTGCGTCAGCAAAAGGAGTCATCCGACGCTTCAGCGTTCTTTGTGGCCTGACCCGGATATCAAGAAATGACTTCCGGTTTCCGCACTGGACCGCAAGCGTGGAACGCTTGAAGTACCAAATGCGCAGAACCGGAAGTTACGGCGGCCATAGAAAGTGGAAGCGTTCCACCCTTGCTGAGGTCATGTGATACCTGATTCAATGAGACTTGGAAACCGTGATTAAATGTAACAATACGCAAATATCCTGATAAAAACATAAGAAAGTGCATGTGCATGAGAGGATCCATTGTTAAGGAACATCTCAAAACAATAATTGGAAATATTGAATAAATAAAAGTGTATGTTAGATAAAAAAAATATCATGCGTGACATAAGTGAATATAATATATGTAATGTGCAATATATATTAATTAAGACCATGTAAATTAATATAATAAAAATAAAAAAGTGAATATTGCATGAAAAACGTGAAAAATTATAATCATTATATATGAGAGTACTAATATGACCCATTATATGAATAAACAAATATATAAACATATAACAAGATCAAATGCGTGAACTATTTTACTTAGATCGCATAAATATGTGAGATCTGATAATGAAATATTTAATATACATTTATGAGAAAAAAATGAATATCTATGTTAAATAAATATAAAAAAAGTGGAAAAATATTGAATAAATACAAATGAAAATGAAAATAATAAAAATAATAATAATAATTTAAAAAAAATAATAATACATATATTAATACATATAACAATCAAAGGAATCATCCAGACGTTGTTATGAAAGGTCACATAAATGCATAAAAGGAAATTCAAATTCACATGAAATCAATATGCACAAAAGTCATTATATAGCAAATCCCACATTCCTTTTCCAACAGCGTAATATAAATTCACTGATAATCATATCCCGGGATGAGGCAAACAAAAGAAGGAAAAAACACCTATCCATCCTTGAAAATTCTACAAATAAAATATAAAAATTACTAAATAGAAAAATTAAATTAAAACCATGCACGTCACAAGAAATGTATACAACCAATATACAATGAAAACAATACAGTTACAGGAAAGCACTAAAACACAAATTTTCATTTAGACCTTGAGGTGCCAGAGTTCCCAATCTAAAAATCCATTTACTTTCTAACTGTGCCAAGACCCTACCAAGTAAAGATAAATTTTAGCGTGCACACAGCCGTAGGAATGGCAAGGTGCTGGTGTAATGGACCAATGGTCCTCAATACATAAATAAGATAAATACATCGCACTCTCTGGAGAAAGGTATGATGCTAGAAAACTCGTGTTTATTTATATACAACTAGGCAACATATTAGGACAGAAAAGGAACAGAGCGATATGGTTTAACGTTTCGGCTCTACTCGAGCCTTTATCAAAATGTCGCTCAAAGTGTCCAGTGCCACAGTAAGTAATATAATTTGAGGAAAGAGAAGGCGATATCTTTGTATGGCCAAATTAACCAGACATCCGTGTAGTATAAATAATTCCCTATCAGGGAAGGTCTGCGGGTGCTGGTTGTACAGAAATGTTCATATGGAGCGTTCCTAGGCAGCGCTCCCGCGCTGTGCTCCCGCATATACTCACATGGCACAGCATGGTGGCGCTGCCTAGGAATGCTCCATATGAACATTTCTCTACAACCAGCACCCGCAGACCTTCCCTGATAGGGAATTCCTTATACTACACGGATGTCTGCTTAATTTGGCCATACAAAGATATCGCCTTCTCTTTCCTCAAATTATATTGCTTACTGTGGCACTGGACACTTTGAGCGACATATTGATAAAGGCTCGAGTAGAGCCGAAGCGTTAAACCATATCGCTCTGTTCCTTTTCTGTCCTAATATGTTGCCTAGTTGTATATAAATAAACACGAGTTTTCTAGCATCATACCTTTCTCCAGAGAGTGCGGTGTATTTATCTTATTTAAGGCCCTACCAAGGTCTCCTCCTCTTTCTCCCAATGTGATCTGATCTATGGCCTTAATTTTAAGTCCTGAAGGATTGCTGTTTTGAAAGACCTTGAAATGTCTGGGCAGAATTTTTAAAAAGCTCACATCATCAATGGAGTCTGCTTTCTGAATGTCTCTGACGTGCTCCCTTGTTCTGATTTTGAGTTCTCTCGTTGTTAAGCCTATATAGACCTTCTGACATGGACAGACAGCATGGTAAATTACCCCTTTTGACGCACAATTTAGGGTCTTACGGATGTCATACTTTCTTGTTCCATCATGATTCAAAAAGGTCTTACTCTTCACTAAATTGATACAAGCCCTACATATTCCACATGGGAAGAAACCTTTAGGGGCATGAGATATAATCTGTCTCTGTGCAACATAATGGCTCCGGACCAAAAAATCTTTTAAATTATTAGAGCGTCTGGCTACAATAGAAGGGGTGTCAGGCAGAAACTTTTTTAAGGTAGAATCCATTTGAAGAACATTCCAATGTTTTTTTATAATGTGTGTCAATTCAGTTCACTGTTTATTATAATCCGTTATTAATCTAACCGGTTGGTTGTGAACAGCCTTTAACTTGTTTCCATACAATAGGTCTTCATGAGGCCTATCATAGGCTTTCTTGAAACCTTTTTGGATTTGTCTTTTGCTATATCCTCTTACCAGGAAACGCCGGGAGAGCTCTGATGCTTGTTCCAAAAAGACATCTTAATTGGTACAAATTTTCTTGATACGCATAAACTGTCCTATAGGAATGCCATCAATAGTAGACTTCTTGTGTGAAGATGACGCGTGTAGAAATGAATTGGTTGCTGTCGGTTTGCGAAAAACATCAGTTACAATTGTACCATCAGCAAGAGTAGATATTTGAAGATCCAAAAAATCGAGTTTCAAACCACATTTATGAGTTAATTTTATGTTTAAATCATTCTGATTAATGCGATCCATGAATGATGACAACTGTTCAGATGTCTCTTCCCATACAAACCATATGTCATCTATATACCTAATCCAATCGTGGACATGTTCCATGCCCACGATGGGATTGCTGAAAAAGATCTCTCTCTCCCATGCTCCTAAAAAAAGGTTTGCATAGTAGGGGACACATGTGGCCCCCATGGCTGTATTCTGAGTTTGCAAAAATACCTGATGATTGAATAAAAAAATGTTATGTTCAAGAACAAAACAAAGCAAAATCAGCAGCAGATTAATCAATGATTCATCCAGATCACTTTCATGTAAAAACAGAGAAACAGCCCTGAGGCCATCCTCATGTCTGATCGAATAATACAAAGATTCAACATCAGCAGTTACCATAATTGTACCTTCCTCCAATTGAATGTGATTAATATTCAAAGCTACAGAAGTATCTTGGATAAATGATGGCAATGCTTGAACAAAAGGTTGGAGATAAAAATCAATAATATTACCCACAGCTTCACAAAGTCCTCCATTGCCTGACACAATGGGTCTCCCTGGTGGATCCAAGGGGTCCTTGTGAAGCTTGGGCAATAAGTATAGAGTGGGAAGTTTGGGATGTAATTTTTGGACATGTTCAACCATTCTCTTGGGAATTGTATTTTCTACATGAGCTTTATCCAAAATAGTAACAAGCTTATTTTGAAAAACTGTCATGGGATTCTCATTCAATTTACGATACCCTGATTTAGCTCCCAGAATTTTATAGGCCTGCTTTTTCATACAGATTGTTTGGCCAGATTACAAGGTTGCCACATTTATCAGCTGGCTTAATTGTTACATCAGATAATTGTTGTAATTCAACAATGGCCTGTCTCTCCTCACAATCTAGATTTGAAATCCATTTCGGGCTATTAGGTAAATTTTCAATGTCCCGAAGAACTAATTTTGTGAAAATCTCTACCGACGAGAAGGTACTCAATGGGGGCAAGGGCCCAATAAATGATTAGGAAACTTACCTTAGAAGGGTGTATGTTTTCTTGCTCCAATTCTTCTAAATCTCGCAAAGCTTGTTTCTCCCATTCAGTTGGAAATAGATGATCCAAATCATTCTTTGCATGTATTTTTTGCAAAATCAGCTTTCTGGCAAAAAGATGAATATCTTTTACCACTGTGAACTTGTCTAAATAAGAAGATGGAGAGAAGGTTAGACCCTTTTCCAAAACCCTGACTTGAAGAGAGGTAAGCTCATGCTGGGAAAGGTTGACTATCTTCATCTTGTCCACTTTTTTGTTATTCGTTTTTCTTGAAAAGATATCAGGGTATTTCCTGTTTTATCTATTGCCCATTCTTGTTCGTAAAAAATTATCACTAGGGATGAGATTTCCGATCTTGCAATATCGGAAATCGGCCCGATATTTGCTATATAGGAATTCCGATTTCTGATTCCGATATTTTTTTCACATCGGAAATTGGAAATCCCATAATAATCCTTCAGCCTCTGAGCGCTCCGTGGAGCTATTCAGGAGCTGAAGAATTGCTGACTAGATAGATACACACAGAATACATATATATATTATATATATACATGTCATTGTGACATGTATATATATATATATATATATATATATTTATAGTTCATACACTTCTACATAGTAAAATAGCCGCTAATTTAATTGCCGGCTTTTGTGAAATTACAGAACCACCCGACATGAAATGACACATGGTTTACATCCAGTTAACCATGTCATTTCATATTGTTTGATATATGGTTTTCACTAACAATTACATGAGTGTATGTGTGCAAAATTTTACACATGTAGGGGATAATTAAAGGTGTAAATTCGTTGAAAAAAAATGGGTGGGCTCATGCACTATTTTCTCAACCAGACAGGGAAAGCCAGCGAGTGGGGGCAGATAATAATAGCCCAGAGAGGGACCATTATTTTTTGCCCCCCCGGCTACTAACATCTGCCCCCAGACACCCCAGAAAAGGCAAATCTATAATTAGATTCGCCCTTTCTGGAACTTAGCCCATCTATTCCCATTGCCCTGTAGTGGTGGCGAATGGGTTAATAATGGGTTAAAGCCACCTTGCTATTGAAAGGTGACTTTAAGCCAGGTTAATAATTGAGAGCTGTCAAATAGACAACTATCAATTATTAATCCTATTGTATGAAATTAAAATAAAACACACACACTTTAATTAAAAATAATTTTAATGAAATAGTGAAACAGTTTTTGATCATATTTTATTTTCCAGGTAATAAAAATAAAATAATAAAGCAACATTATTCTTACCTATCTGATGTTCAGTCAGGTCCCCCGATGTAATCCTTCTGAAAGGGTTAATGTTTACTGCAGGGACCGCAGCTAATGCTGCCAGCCTCACAGTAAACCCCCGAATGAATGAGTTCCTCTCCCAGCTGACAGGAGGGAAGTGATTAGTGTGGAAAGCTTAATTGATTGCTTCCCACTTTCACTTCAGGTCAGCCGGGGACACCGCACAGCATCAGTGACGTCAGAGGGAATCCCGACTGACCTGAAGTGAACTGATTAGCAAAAATAGGGGATCCCCTTGAAAAAAAAATGGCGTGGGGTACCCCTATTTTTGTTAACCAGCCAGATGAAGCAGACTACTGAGGCATGGTATTTAAGGCTGTTAAGGATCCAATATCCATGAACCTTGCAAGCCTGATAATACCAGGCCACAGCAGTCTGCTTATCTTGGTTGGTTAACAAAAATAGGGGATCCCCTCGAAAAAAAAATGTCATGGGGGTCCCCCATATTTTTGTTAACCAGCCAAGTAAAAAGCAGACTGCTGCGGCCTGGTATTAAAAGACTGTCAAGGCCCATGGATTTTGGCCCTCAACAGCCTAAAAATACCAGGCTGCAGCAGCCCCACAATTGGCGCATCAAAAGATGCCACAATTGTGGCACTTTACCCAGCTCTTCCCACTTGCCCTGTAGCGGTGGTAAGTGGGGTAACAAGGGGTTAATGTCACCTTTGATTGAACGGTGACAATAAGCCCGGTTAATAATGGAGAGGCGTCAATTAGACACCGATCAATTATTAATCAAAAAGTTTGTACATGTTAAAAAAAATACACAGCCAGAATAAAGTCTTTTAATGAAATAATACACAGCACAGTTTTCATTATTTTTTATTGCACGCTCATCCTGCGACGCCATCGATCTCCTGTAAAAAAACAAAAATAATAAAACAACACAAATATTCCCTGTCCGACGTAGTCCAAGATAACGAGTGTCCCATGACGAGTCCAGCTCTGCTACATCTGGATGCCAGGCTGAGCCTGGCATCCAGATGTAGCAGAGCTGCTTTCCGGTGGAGTTTCTCGGCGGTGACGTCATCTGTATTTCTCACGGCCAGCTGTCGCGAGAATACAGCTGGCCGAGATGTACAGGGTAATCTCGGCCAGTTGTACTATCGCGACAGCTGGCCGTGAGAAACACAGATGACGTCACCGCCGGGGAATCTCCACCGGTAAGCAGCTCTGCTGCGTTCGGATGTCAGGCTGATCCTGGCTTCCAGATGTAGCAGAGCTGGACTCGTTGTTTGACACTCGTGATATTGGACTACGTCGGACAGGAAGCATTTGTGTTGGTTTGTTATTTTGGTTTTTTTACAGGAGATCGATGGCGTAGCAGGATGAGCGTGCAATAAAAAAAAAGAAAACTGTGTTGCGTATTATTTCATTAAAAGACTTTATTCTGGCTGTGTCTTTTTAAACATTTACAAACTTTATGATTAATAATGGATCGGTGTCTTATTCACTCCTCTCCATTATTAACCAGGATTATTGTCACCGTTCAATCAAAGGTGACATTAACCCCTTATTACCCCACTTGCCACTGCTACAGGGCAAGTGGGAAGAGCCGGGTAAAGTGCCACAATTGACGCATCTTTGGATGCGCCAATTGTGGGGCTGCTGCAGGCTGGTATTTTTAGTCTGTTGAGGGCAAAATCCATGGGCCTTGACAGTCTTTTAATACCAGGCTGCAGCAGTCTGCTTTTTACTTGGCTGGTTAACAAAAATAGGGGGACCCCCACGCCATTTTTTTTTTCGAGGGGATTCCCTATTTTTGTTAACCAACCAAGAAAAGCAAACTGCTGTAGCCTGGTACTGTATAATCAGGCTTGCAAGGTTCATGGATATTTGATCCTTAACAGCCTTAAATACCATGCCTCAGTAGTCTGCTTCATCTGGCTGGTTAACAAAAATAGGGGGACCCCACGGCTTATTTTTTTCAAGGGGATCCCCTATTTTTGCTAATCAGTTCACTTCAGGTCAGTCGGGATTCCCTCTGATGTCACTGATGCTGTGCGGTGTCCCTGGCTAACCTGAAGTGAAAGTGGGAAGCAATCAATTAAGCTTTCCACACTAATCACTTCCTTCCCTGTCAGCTGGGAGAGGAACTCATTCATTCAGGGGTTTACTGCGAGGCTGGCAGCATTAGCTGCGGTCCCTGCAGTAAACGTTAACCCTTTCAGAAGGATTACATCGGGGGACCTGACTGTGCATCGGATAGGTAAGAATAATGTTGCTTTATTATTTTATAATTATTTCAGGAGAACAAGGGAATCGAGGATTACCAGTAAAATAAAAGATGGTCAAAAACTGTGTATTTATTTCATTAAAATGATTTTTCATTAATGTGTGTGTGGCTTTTTTAAAACCATTTCATACAATAGGATTAATAATTGATAGTTGTCTAATTGACAACTCTCAGTTATTAACCTGGCTTAAAGTCACTAACCAATAGCAAGGTGGCTTTAACCCATTATTAACCCATTTGCCTCCGCTACAGGGCAATGGGAATAGACGGGCAAAGTGCCAGAATGGGCGAATCTAATTATAGATTTGCCTTTTCTGGGGTGGCTGGAGGCAGATGTTAGTAGCCAGGGGGGCACTAAATAAATGCACCCTCCCTAGGCTAATATTATCTGCCCCCACTCGCTGGCTTTACCTGTCTGGTTCAGAAAATAGCGCGGGAGCCCATCCTTTTTTTTCTACGAATTTACACCTCATATATATATATATATATATATATATATATATATATTATAATATATATTATATACATGTCATTGTGACACAAATATATATATATATATATATAGGTCATGCACTTCTACATAGTATAATAGCCGCTAATTCAATTGCCGGCTTTTGTGAAATTACAGAACCCGACATGAAATAACACATGGTTTACATACAGTTAACCATGTCATTTCATGTAGTTTGATATATGGTTTTCACTAACAATTACTTGAGTGTATGGATGCAAAATTTCTGACTTGTAGGGGTTAATTAAAGGTGTAAATTCGTTGAATTTTCTTTCAACGAAATTACAACTTTAATTAACCCCTGCATGTGTGAAATTTTGCACACATACACTCATGTAATTGTTAGTGAAATCCATATATCAAACTACATGAAATGACATGGTTAACTGTATGTAAATCATGAGTCATTTCATGCCGGGTGGTTCTGTAATTTCACAAAAGCCGGCAATTGAATTAGAAGATGGCGACCAGTTTTCCTGCTACAGTTTTCGCTCTGTGCATTTTTCTAGCAATTTTTTTGCTCCTCTACAAACTCTTTCCCCATTATCCTGAGGTGTTTCCCCTCCATTTTTTCCATTACAAAGCACTGTAGTGGTCATTCTGTAATTCCGATTTTTTTCTCCCATTGACTTGCATTGATATCGGAAATCAGAAATTCCGATATCCAATATTTTTCCAATATCGGAAATCGGAATTCCGATACGATTTTGGGCAATATCGCTCATCCCTAATTATCACTACTACCTTCAGTGTCACTACATGACACACTACTTTCTGACTGTGAAGACAGATCACTTCTGGTAGTTTGTCGATTATTCTGTTGAAAATTCATTCTTTGGGTAACTGCCACTTGAAAACCTGATCCTGTTCATAATCTTTGGTATCCCTCAAATATTTCTTGTGTTTGGTTGAACTGATGTCAGATTCCCATTTGTCAATATCTTGACCAATGGTTTTCAAACAATTCTCAAATAACTCAGCAGAAAGATTCTGTTTGAGAGTTTTCTGCAAACTTCGATCTCTTTGTCTATGATGGTAAAGGACATGTTATTTTTCTCTACAATTATTTTTATGAATTCAAATGAACATGTCGCGGCAGCCACTTTCCATCTATTTATTAACTCTTTGTCCTCAAGATCAAACGAAGGGTATACCTGGACTCTCAGTCCTCTGGGAATATTTTTCTGTTCATAATAATTTTCCAAGGTGGTTTTGTTCCACCACAATTTAAGTTTCTTATGTAGTGCATTCCTGTACTGTATTGTAACTTCATTGTTACCATTAGCGCTCTCTTATGACAATGATGTGTTTCCTTGCTTGAATAAATTCTGTGCTTTGGACCGCCAGGACGTCTCCCTAGCTTTGAGGTCCATTATAAATGAAAAAGACATTCTGTTGGAAAACAGCACCAAATAATGTAAGTTCAACACAGTCTTATGAAACAAATAACTTGCAAAACGTCAAAGAATATATGAACATACACAACCCCAGAACATGATTAACTGAGGAAAGACGATATAATGCAAAATATATTAAAAACGTTTTTCTTTATTGAGATATATAAAATGATTAAAAAAATCAAGCAATGAAAACAAAGAAAGGGAGCACATGAAGACAAAACCAGGGCGCAAAATTATGTATCAAGAATAACAATGAAATATGCACCAAAGAAAAACACTGATGATAGCGAAATAACGAGCACACATGTGCTAATGATTGTAAGAACCACCAAAATAATAAATTAGTGCATATTGCAATGAAAGGTGAGCCCTTATATCTATAACAGTGTTATGCACTAGTGAATGACTCTCCAGAAAATGAAGCTTATGTTACAATATTAGAAGTGAATATTATATATATATATATATGGTTTTGTTTTCATGTGCTCCCTTTCTTTGCTTCATTGCTTGATTTTTTTAATCATTTTATATATCTCAATAAAGAAAAACTTTATTAATATATTTTGCATTATATCGTCTTTCCTCAGTTAATCATGTTCTGGGGTTGTGTATGGTCAAAGTTTTAGGGAAGATGCCAGAGCCGAAGAATAAGTGAAGGAGGAAGAAGTGATGGGCGAGTAACTGTTAGGAGATGAAAAGGATAATTGTTATGAATGTGCTAGAGATGGTTTCTGAGCAGAGGCTCCCTCTGGTGGTTACAGACAGTACTGAGCCTTTCAGCGAGGAATGGCAATCTGGGATTGCTGACTGGTCTGATATAAGGGAGTTTCCCTCCCATGATGGTTGCCGGTGATCAATTGTTCTTGTCTCAATTGTGGTTCCTGGTTCATTTGAAAGTTTGCTGAGTCTTGCCTGCATCTTCTGCTATCAGATAAGATATTTTCTGCTTTTATTTTTGTGCTTGCTTTTTGCATTGTTCCCTGCATTTCTGTGGAGGTCAGCCAGGTCGCCTCCGGGGGCTTGTGCTCCTCTCAGTTTATCTGAAGCCACTGTTATTTGTTCATTTGCTTTTTCCTGTTTTTTCAGTGACTGCGACTTAGTTTTGTTACACCAGAGATCTGATTTTAGGTGGTAGAGGATAGTGTGAATCTCAGGTGTTTTGAATCAGAAGAGTTGGTATTTTTTAGGGTTTTTTTTGGATTGCAGTGAGTATCCTTTCCTGTACTTTTCTGTCTAGACAGATTGGGCCCCAGCATTTGCTCATTCTATTTTCTGTCTGTGTCCGTGCTTCTTCTTGTCTAACCGCCATTACATGTTTGGGGGCTTCCTATTTTCTTTGGGATCTGCTCCGGGGCAGATAGCTTTCATCTTTCTGCCTTTAGGTGTAGTTATCTCTCAGGCTGTGACGAGGCGTCTAGGATCACTTAAGAACGCTCCACGGCTACCTCTAGTTGTGTGGTTAGTTCAGGGTACTGCAATCCAATAGGTTCCAGCCTCTCTGGTGTATTGCTGTTTTTTCTTATTCTCCTCAGCTACCAAAACACAACAGTATCACCAGCCCAAACTGAAAATTATATGGTACTCACAGAAGGGAAAAATAGTGTGGAAAAAAAAAATTGTCAGAGTTGTCAGAGATTTTTTTTTCCTGTTTGTAGCATTTTTTCCCTCTTTTTCTCTGGGTGTTGAGGAGGATTTTTTTTTCTCTCAATGGAGCTTGCACAGTTGTCTGGACGTGTGGATCAGCTTGCCACTGAGGTTCAGAGTATTGCTACCTATCTTGCTAGTTTGCCAGTTGTGGAACCTAGGAATCCCATGCCAGATTTGTTTTTGGGGGATCGGGCTAAATTTCTGAATTTCAAAAATAACTGTAAGTTGTTTTTTGCCTTAAAGCCTAAGCCCTCAGGGAACACAGCACAACAGGTTCAAATTGTCATCTCTCTCCTGCGCGGCGACCCTCAGGATTGGGCTTTTTCCCTGACACCTGGGGATCCTGTTTTGAATGATATTGATGCATTTTTTCTGGCTCTGGGGTTATTGTACAATGAACCTAATGTCACTGATCAAGCTGAAAAAACCTTGTTGGCATTAAATCAGGGTCTTGAAGACGCTGAGTTGTACTGTCAGAAATTCCGTAAGTGGGCAGTCCTGACCAAATGGAATGATGATGCTTTGGCAGCCCTTTTTCGGAAGGGGCTGTCAGAGAATGTAAAGGATGTTATGGTGGGATTCCCTGCTCCCTCTGGTCTCAATGATTCTATGTCATTGGCTATTCAAATTGACAGAAGTTTCATGAGCGCAGAGGTATGCATGAGATAGTGTTGCCTTGTGAGCCAGCTTCTGAGCCCATGCAGTGTGATAGAGTGACTTCTGGGGCACAGCGTCATGAGTTTCAAAGCTCAATGAGTTATGTTTCTACTGTGGTGACGCCTCGCATGCTATTTCAGTCTGCTCTAAGCAGGGAAGACGTTTTGCACGCTCAGTTGTCTTGGGTACTGTTCAGACTAAATTTCTGTTGACTGTTACCCTGATTTGCTCCTTGTCCACATTTTCTGCTCAGGATTTTGTTGATTCAGGAGCAGCTATTAACCTGATGGATTTTGACTTTGCCAAACGTTGTGGGTTTCCCATGATACCCCTGCGGAAGTCTATTCCCCTACTGGGCATTGATTCTACCCCTTTGGCAGAGAATAAACCCCAGTTTTCTACTCAGGTGATAATGAGGGTTGAACCAGATCATCAGGAGAGTTGCAAATTTCTGGTGCTGTATAATCTGCATGACATTATTGTACTAGGTTTCCCTTGGTTACAGTCTCATAATCCTGTTTTGGATTGGAAATCTGTGTCTGTGACCAGCTGGGGCTGCCAATGTGTTAATGGCGACACTCCTGTTTTTTCTGCCTCTCCACAGTCTCAGGATGTTCCTGACTTTTTGACTGATTTTTCGGATGTATTTAGTGAAAGTAAATCTGCATCCTTGCCCCCTTACAGGAGCTATGATTGCGCTATTGAATTAGTGCCTGGTGGTAAATTTCCTAAAGGTCGCCTTTTTAACTTGTCTGTACCTGAACATGATGCTATGCGATCTTATATCAAGGAGTCATTGGAGAAGGGTCATATCAGACCATCCTCTTCACCCTTAGGTGCCGGTTTTTTCTTTGTGGCCAAAAAGAATGGTTCATTGAGGCCGTGTATTGATTATCGTCTCTTGAATAGGGTTGAGCATTCCGATACCAAAACCTGGTTCCGATACCTGAAATCCAATGTAAGTCTATGGGAACAAAATATCAGAATATTTTTACTTCCGATATTTTGTTCCCATAGACTTACATTGGATTTCAGGTATCGGAACCGGGTTTCGGTATCGGAATGCTCAACCCTACAGTCTTGAATAAGATCACTGTGAAGTATCAATATCCGTTACCCTTGATTTCTGACCTGTTTTCCAGGGTGAAAAGTGCTAGTTGGTTTACCAAGCTTGACCTCAGGGGGCGTATAACCTTATTCGCATTAAGCACGGGGATGAATGGAAGACGGCGTTTAATACCGCAGAGGGGCATTTTGAGTACCTAGTGATGCCCTTTGGGCTCACTAATGCTCCTTCCGTCTTCCAATCCTTCATGAATGATATTTTCAGGGATTTTGTGGATAAAATTCTGATTGTTTATTTGGATGATATCTTGATTTTTTTCCAATGACTGGGACTCTCATGTGAAACATGTTCGGACTGTGTTCCAGATTTTGAGAGAGAATGCACTGTATGTAAAGGGATCAAAGTGTCTTTTTGGCGTACAGAAGGTCTCATTTCTGGGATTCATTTTGTCTCCGTCTGTTATTGAAATGGACCCGGTATAGGTTCAGGCCATCTGTGATTGGGTCCAACCTACTTTATTAAAGGCTCTTCAGAGATTTTTGAATTTTGCCAATTTTTATCGTAAATTTATTGGTAATTTCTCCGGTATTGTTAAACCATTGACTCATTTGACCAAAAAGGGTTCTGATGTGGTGAATTGGCCTCCTGAGGCAGTCTCTGCGTTTCTGGAACTTAAGCAGAGATTCACTTCTGCTCCTGTTCTACAGCAGCCTGATGTTTTTCTACCGTTTCAGGTGGAGGTTGATGCCTCTGAAATTGGGGCAGGTGCCATTTTGTCCCAAAGAGATCCAGAGACCTCTAAGAGTAACCATTGTGCCTTTTTCTCTCGAAAATTTTCTCCAACTGAACGTAATTATGACGTGGGTAATCGGGAGTTATTGGCCATGAAGTGGGCTTTTGAAGAGTGGAGACATTGGCTGGAAGGAGCCAAACATCAGGTGGTGGTCCTCACGGACCATAAGAATCTAGTTTATCTAAAATCAGCCAAACGACTTAATCCTAGACAGGCCAGGTGGGCCTTGTTTTTCACACGTTTTAATTTTGTGGTTTCTTTTCTTCCTGGCACTAAGAATGTTAAGGCAGATGCCCTCTCGAGGAGTTTCTTTGCGGACTCTCCTGAGTTATCTGATCCTACTGTTATTTTGAAAGAGGGAGTAGTTCTTTCTGCCATCTAGCCCAATTTGAGACTGGCTCTGGAAGGGTGTCAGGAGGATAAACCTGAGCGCTGCCCTATTGGGAAATTGTTTGTCCCAGACCAGTGGAAGAAGAGTGTGATGTCTGAGATTCATTGTTCAGCGTTGGCTGGTCATCCCGGGATTTTTGGTACCAGAGACTTGGTGAGTCGGTCCTTTTGGTGGCCTACTTTGTCTCGTGACGTCAGGGAATTTGTGCAGTCCTGCGTGACTTGCTCTCGCTCCAAGCCTTGCTCTCGCTCTAGTGGTTTGTTAATTCCATTACCTGTGCCCAAGAAGCCATGGACCCATATCTCTATGGATTTTATTTCCGACCTCCCTGTTTCTCAGAGAATGACCGTTATCTGGGTAATCTGTGATAGGTTTTCCAAGATGATACATCTTGTGCCATTACCTAAGTTACCTTCCTCCTCCGAATTGATGCCTTTGTTCCTTCAGCACGTGGTTCGGTTACATGGCATTCCGGAGAACATTGTGTCTGACAGAGGAGTCCAGTTTGTTTCCAGATTTTGGAGGACATTTTGTTCTAAACTTGGTGTTCAATTATCTTTCTTCTCTGATTTTCATCCTCAGACCAATGGACAAACTGAGAGAACAAACCAGACCTTGGAGACTTATTTGAGATGTTTTGTGTCTGCTGATCAAGATGACTGGGTCTCTTTTTTGCCTTTGGCTGAGTTTGCTTTTAATAATAGGGCTAGCTCTGCCACATTTGTGTCTCCATTTTTCTGCAATTTTGGGTTTCACCCTCGATTTTTTTCGGGACAGGCGGAGGCTTCTGTCTGTCTGGGTGTTGACTCTGTTGTGGAGCGAATGCAGCAGATTTGGGACCAGGTAGTGGAGAGGTTGTCTCTCTCTCAGGAGAAGGCCCAACGGTTTGCCAACCGGCATAGGACTGATGGTCCTCAGTTTAAAGTGCGGGACTTGGTTTGGTTGTCCTCAAGAAATATCCCTATGAGGGTTGCATCTCCAAAGTTTAGGCCTAGGTTCATTGGACCTTATAAGATCATGGAGATTCTTAATCCTGTTTCCTTCCGTTTGCTTCTTCCAGGGACATTTAAGATCCATAACGTGTTCCACAAGTCCTTATTGAAGAGGTTTGTCGAGCCAGTGGTTCCTATGGTTGCGCCTCCTGACCCTGTTTTGGTTGAGGGCAATCTGGAGTATGTGGTTGAGAAAATATTGGATTCTCGTTTTTCTAGACAGAAACTCCAGTATTTGGTTAAGTGGAGAGGTTATGGTCAGGAAGACAATTCTTGGGTGTTTGCTTCGGACATCCATGCTAGGAGACTGATCCGTGCCTATCACTGAGCTCATCCTGATCGGCTTGGTTGCACAAGTGAGGGTTCGGTGACCCCTCCTCAAGGGGGGGTACTGTTCTGAATGTGCTAGAGATGGTTTCTGAGCAGAGGCTCCCTCTGGTGGTTACAGACAGTACTGAGCCTTTCAGCGAGGAATGGCAATCTGGGATCGCTGACTTGTCTGATATAAGGGAGTTTCCCTCCCATGATGGTTGCCGGTGATCAATTGTTCTTGTCTCAATTGTGGTTCCTGGTTCATTTGGAAGTTTGCTGAGTCTTGCCTGCATCTTCTGCTATCAGATAAGATATTTTCTGCTTTTATTTTTGTGCTTGCTTTTTGCATTGTTCCCTGCTCTTCTGTGGAGGTCAGCCAGGTCCCCTCCAGGGGCTTGTGCTCCTCTCAGTTTATCTGAAGCCACTGATATTTGTTCATTTGCTTTTTCCTGTTTTTTCAGTGGCTGCGGCTTAGTTTTGTTACACCAGAGATCTGATTTTAGGTGGTAGAGATCGTGCGATCTCAGGTGCTTTTGCAATCAGAAGAGTAGGTATTTTTTAGGGTTTTTTTTGGATTGCAGTGAGTATCCTTTCCTGTACTTTTCTGTCTAGACAGATTGGGCCCCAGAGTTTGCTCATTCTATTTTCTGTCTATGTCCGTGCTTCTTCTTGTCTAACCGCCATTACATGTTTGGGGGCTTCCTATTTTCTTTGTGGATCTGCTCCGGGGCAGATAGCTTTCATCTTTCTGCCTTTAGGTGTAGTTATCTCTCAGGCTGTGACAAGGCGTCTAGGATCAACGTAGGAACGCTCCACGGCTACCTCTAGTTGTGTGGCTAGTTCAGGGTACTGCAATCCAATAGGTTCCAGCCTCTCTGGTGTATTGCCGTTTTTCTTATTTTCCTCAGCTACCAAAACACAACAGATAATCATCTCTTTTCTGTTATTCATGTTTAGTGGGAGGATATGGAATTAACAAGCATCAGTGTTACCCAGCCACCAATGCAGCATGTGCTTCGACCTCATGTAAGAGCTGGGTTGGCTGTACGTCTGCTGGGTTGGCTGTAGTGGAAGAGATGTCGCTCCCCATTATACTATTTCTACTCTGGTGATGTTGAAGACACTTTGGTGGTGTCTTCCAAGACAATTTTAAATTTGAAGAATCCTGATTGGGTTTACATCTGCTGAGTTGGCTGTAGTGGAAGACGTGTTGGTCCCTATTATTACTGTCTCTATTCTCATGAACTTGATGCCATTTTGGTGGTGTCAGGCCCTAATTTTTGGAAATGTGGAGAGTCCTGATTGGGTCTCTCCATCTGCTGGGTTGGCTGTAGTGGAAGAAATGTCGCTTCCCATTATGCTATTTCTACTGTGATGAAATTGATGCCACTTTGGTGGTGTCTGCCATTAATTTTTGAAAATGTGAAGAGTCATCATTGGGTTTCTCCATCTGCTGGGTTGGCTGTAGTGGAAGAGATGTCACTCCCCATTATACTATTTCTACTCTGGTGAAATTTGATGCCACTTTGGTGGTGTATGCCTCTAAGTTTTGGAAATTTGGAGAGTCCTAATTGGGTCTCTCCATCTTCTGAGTTGGCTGTAGTGTAAGAAATGTCACTTCCCGTTATACTATTTCTACTCTGCTGAAATTGATGCCACTTTGGTGGTGTCGGTCAATAATTTCAGGAAATGTGGAGAGCAGTGATTAGCGAGTATACTCAATGCTCGAGTTTTCCCGAGCACGCACGGGTGATCTCCGAGTATTTTGGCGTGCTCGAGGTTTAGTTTCTGTCGATGCAGCTGCATGATTTATGGCTGCTGGACAGCCTGAATACATGTGGGGATTCCCTAACAAACAGGTATTCCTCACATGTATTCAGCCTGTCCAGCAGCCACAAATCATGCTGCTGTGTCAACACAAACTAAATCTCCGAGCATGCCAAAATACTTGGAGATCACCCGAGCGTGCTCGGGAAAACCCGAGCAATGAGTATACTCGCTCATCAATAGTGGAGAGTCCTTATTTGGTCTCCATCTGCTGGGTTGGCTGTAGTTAAAGACAGGTCGCTCCCTATTATTCAACTTCTACTATGATGAAATTGTTGCCACTTTGGTAGTGTTTGACACTAATTTTTGGAAATGTGGAGATTCCTGATTGGGTCTATTTATCTGCTGGGTTGGCTGTAGTGGAAGAGGTGTCGTTCCCATTAAACTATTTCTACTCTGGTGAAATTGATGTCCCTTTGGTGGTGTCTGCCACTAATTTTTGGAAATGTGCACACTCACGATTGGGTCTACATCTTGTGGGTTGGCTGTAGTGGAAGAGATGTTGCTCCCCATTATTCTATTTCTACTTTGATGAAATTGATGCCACTTTTTTGGTATCTGCCACTAATTTTTGGAAATCTGTATACTTCTGGTTGGGTCTCCATCTGCTGGGTTGGCTGTAGTAGAAGATGTGTCGGTCCCATTATTCTCATTCTACTCTATTGAAATTGATGCCATTTTGTTTGTGTCTGCCACTATTTTTTGGAAATGTATAATTTCCTGGTTGGGGTTCCTTCATGTGTGTTGCCTGTAGCAATTGGCCTCTGTGAGGAAGGAATAGTCACCATCTTGGATAGGGCCTATACCATCCTCCATTTTGTCTGTTCACAGAGCCACAGGCTGCAAACTGCTGTAATTCCCTATGGCCTCTGGGCATATTCGATACAATATGGATAAAAAGGTCTTTTAGTATGCTAAGTAATTCAGGCCCAGAACAGAATTTACTGCTCAATGTGAATAGCCAGGCTGGTTAGTACGTGTACTTCAAAGCTGGGGGCTTCAATTAGATTATACCTGCCAGCTAGACACTGAAAGCACATCCATTGTATGTTTCCAGACACGAAGGCTCCGTTCTAGGATTATGAATTATGAGCACATCTTTGTAGATACATTCTCATAAAAAATATCTGTGTGACCCGGCGGACCTCGGGCATTTGACGGTGCAACTCCCGAGTCGGTGATGGCTCAGGGGTCTGATATATAGAGATTGGCCCTCCAACAAGACCCAATCGGGCCAGGTTTGATATCCATGCGACAGGCAAAACTTACTGCATCCGCTGGTACCTCTCATGTCCTGATCCGATCGTCCTGGAGAAAGTTAACCCCTTTGCTAGGTATTGGGAATAAATTCTGCAGGGGGCTAAGGGTGGAGATTATCATCCCACCCTCGGACACCGAGGGGAGGGACCTAGCAGGTTTAAGAACTGTGAGCTATGGGCAGACTAGATCCATTCTCACTGCAGCAAGACAATGAAGGACTAAGGACCAATGGGACAGATCTGCCAAGGGAGCAGCGGTACACGTTTTGGGGGACTGCCCAGCAACTAAGACTTTCACAGGTGGATCGCAGAGCTCCCTGCCTCCACATGCTCCTACAATCTGGTAATATTGACCTCTAGCTAATACCTCTAAGCCTTGTACCATTATTGTTGTATTTTACTCTGACTGCAAATCCATTGTAATTCCGTTTCAGTTTAATTGACTACTATTAGGAGAAAAATGTTACTATCCTTACATTTTTCTGCTAATAGTAGTCAATTAAACTGATATTTGTGCCACCTGAGTGTGGCTGAGCATCATTGCAAGTTGAGCTGTTGCATGTGGTATCAGAGCTCATCTTAGTTTGAAGTTAAATTCAAAGCTGTAAATGCTGGCCCAGACCCAGATACCTCATGCATGGCTGATTGCTGCCATGCCATTCTAAAATTTGTACTGTAGGTGAATTGATGTCACTTTCCTGATGTCTGCCCCTAAGTTGATGTGTTTTATCAGCTTTTTGGCCAGTTTGAAGGTGTTGTACATGCATTTGTTTTTGCCTCCCATTGACTCCAATGACTTTTGGCTATTTTCTGTAAATATTCAACTAATAAATTGGCGAATATTGCAAAATCGGCTATCGTAATGAGAACCGAACATTGAAATATTGCTTATCGCTAGTAAAATGCTCATGAAAGTGAACACGAATCAGAATGTGCTACATTCATGCCGAATTAGAGATTGTCTAATGTTTTTCGAACAAGTTCGCTCATCTCTAGTCTGGATAACTAAATTATTACCCTGATCCTCCTTCCTCCCATCATGTTCAGTCCCAAGACACTAGTGATCCCACATTAGGACACTCAGAACAGCTCTTTACAATGTCACTTTTTGATTGTGGACTCTCACTCTGCATGTTCCTAGAGGGACAGGAGGAGATGCTGTTTAGTGAAGCAAAAAACTTAGAGCAGCCATGGCTGCAAGAAAATGATGATGGGAACAGCAAATTTTGCAAAAGGAGGAAGTTGTTAATGAGACACAGTTGCTGATAAGTCAAGTTGTTGTTAAGTCACTAAGTCATTAGGACTAGGGTGCGGCAGTCTTAAATGAGGTGGTGGATGACGAAGTCACTGACCCAACCACCGAATCTTGCAAGCAGAGCAAGTCCAGCAGCACTGATGGGGAGGGATTGGCAGCACCAAAACAGGCAGGAAGAGGCAGTATGATGACCATAGGGTGAAGGTGGGCAACTGTTCAGCAGACCAACGACACTCCTGAATTTCTCCATCAAAGAGTCAGGAGTTCTTCAGTCTTGGATTTTTTTAAAGAGAGTTCTGAGACGAACAAAATGGCCATTATCAACCTGCACATGTTATCTAAAAACCCGACTTGGTGGGCCAAATGCTTGTTTCCACGATTGGTGCCAGCACTGCCAGCGGGTAACACCACTGCCTCTTCACCTGTGTTAGGTGCTTTCCAGTCCCCTTTCCATGACACTGGCACAGATGCCTCATGCCCTGAACCTGTTCTTGCACATTCTGATGCACCATTATCAGTCACTTCAGCTGCCCCTACCCCAGTCCTTGGAAAGAAAAAGTTTACAACCACCAACACACAGTCTCAAAGGCTAAATGGGCACATTTTTCAGGCTGCTTTCACCCTAACAACCTAGGCTATCAGTGCTAGACCAACGTATAAGCAGATCTTTGCATTTCTTCTTCCTGAGGCAGAGAGATCTTGTAAAATTGTGCTAAACCAGAAGGCCATTCTGGAAAATATGTTGAAAAAAATTTCCATCAGACAATTCTAGCAGCAGGGGTAAAAGCTTCCTTTCCCAACCAAGGAGGAGGGGCAAGGGAGACACACAGCTGAAGCAGGGGTGTACTCTCAAAGGGCCAATTCACAGAAATAAACACTCAAAATAGATCACTCTGTTTGTAATCACTCTATAATATATGAGTTTCAATTTTTGTATTGAAAAATTAAAATCAATTAACTTTTTGATGATATTCTAATTTTGTGAGTAGCACCTGTAATTTTTTCCTGGCTTTGCACTTTGTGCAAAGTCTTTATGAGTGGAGAAATGCCACAAGTGCACTTTCTTAATTTTTTTTACGAGGCACTCCAGTTGGTGCCTTCAAAAACCTATAAATTACTCTGCTTGTAATTATTGGCAGGCTTTGCACTTGCTGCACAGCCTTTATGAATCTAGGAGTACAACTACATGACAACTTGAATAGAATGTGCATGAAGCCCTCCTTTATGTTTAATACACGGTGTATCTAAGTTCTTCTGAGTCCCTAATTTTCACACTTTTGCTTCCTTAATAAATTACATTGACTGTGAGGTAGTGACTGGTGTCATATGCAAGGGTCAACATTAGTGTTGAGCGATACTGCTTGATATCTAAAAATATCGGATCGGAATGGTATCGCCGATATCACTAAATATTGTCGATATCCGATTCCGATACCGGAAGTCCCATGTAAGTCTATGGGAACAAAATATCGCAACTAAAAAAACACTTTCTTTCGTTGTAAACACAAAATATACACACATAGAATACATATATATATATATATATACATGTCATTGTGACATATATATATACATATATTTATAGTTTATACACTTCTACATAGTAAAATAGACTCTGATTCAATTGCCGGGTAAAGCCGTGACATACCCCATAGAAGTCGACGGGCTCGGTGCCGAGTACCCCCAAAACCTCTGGCTCTGTGCGACTCAACTTGGGCGTCACGAACAGGATTCTGTAGCTCGCTATAAGCGAGTCCTGTGTGCCTGAATTGAACTGGTTTTGTGCTTGAGAATTGCTAAAATCATCAGAGAATGTATTTGCCATTTTTCAGCCATATCTGCATCACGACGAGGCACTGGTGAAGAAGAAGGGCGTGCTCTTCATGGGTGTACACTCACTCAGTGGCGCGAAAACGATGGCCGACCACTCTAAATGGTACTGCAATGTAAGATCGTGCCCCACAGCTCTTGAGTTCCGCCTCCTCATCCTCCTCAGTGTGCGGAAACTAACACGAAGGTCCCGCCTCACTACAAAAGAGGGGCCCTCTCCAGATGCTAATGACACATGTGACTTGGCAGAGATGGCTAATGGACACGAGCAGAAGTGTGAAGGGATGGAGCAGTCAGAGCTCTCCCCCCACGGAAGCGACCCGATCGCCACGGAACCACCGTTGGGCACCCGGCCTGGAAACCCTCCTACGCTGCAAGAAGCAGAGGATACCCTAAGAGGCCTGGCCCGGCACCGGGAGGAGGTCGCCAGGATGGAAGCCAGCTGGCGTGCCCTAAAACTAAACTTGGAGCGGCGCCAATCCCTCTTACCTGAAGTGTCTGTACCGGAAGGTGAGGCACCCGTTCTAGTAGAGGAGTCCGTGCGGGCATCCCAGCCCTTGCAATGTGATCCGGTTGACGTTGTCGCAGTGGAGGCACCCGTTCCTGGAAAAAACGCCGCACCAGCACCCCAGATCCCGCTGTCTGCCCCCCGTCGCTGAGACAGAAGAAGCGACACCCGTCCTCATGGAGGAGGCCGCGCAGGCACCAGAGGTCTACCTGTCTGTACCGGAGCCCCGACTGTCATCTGTTCCAGAGCCGGCTGCTTCCTCCGCAGGTGAGCGCCGCCAGGACTGTCGGGCGCCAGGAGAGCTGCCGCAAACCGGACATCGTAAGCTGCAGTTTGATGGTGGAGACATGGAGATGCTGGTGGAGGAGAATTACAATCGGCGTCAGGAGGAAGAGTGGAGACGTCGGGAGAGAGAAGCCGAGCGACAAAGGGAGCAGCGCGAATCCCAGAAGCTTCGCCAACGTCACATCGAGAAGGACCGGGCAGATAAGGACCGGATGAGAAAAGATAAAAGTACGGTGAGGGAGCCGCGGCGTAAGGGTGCAGTACGGAGCTTTAAATTGAAAGCTGGTTGGGGCTTCATCCAGGAGCCTGGACTTTATTTAGAAGTGTTTGTGACCCGGCGGGACGTGGAGACTCACCTCCCAGAAGGACACCCGGGGAGGGATCTGTTGCCAGGAGACTTGGTAACTTACACCCGACACTGGGGTTACAATGGATGGTATGCCCTAAATGTCACCAGGTGCGACCCCTGGTCCCCAGAGTGTCAGGAACCTGTGAGACCCTCGGAGCCTTCAGCCTCCCACATCCAGGCCTCTGCACAAGTGCCCACCCCACGCCGTAAATCTCCCCAGCCTCCCTCTGTGGTCTCCTCAGCAGCCCCAGCTATGGACATGATAATGATAGCTGGCCCGTACCCGGCGCCTGTTAGGCCCCCTGGGGTTCGTACAGTCCGGGACATAGGGTTCCAGACCCGGAGGGAGACGAAAGAGGTGGCCACACAGACACAGATAGCGGGTCACGACTTGACTGTACAGGCCACACGACGTCATCAGGTCCTGGTGGTCCTTGGTGTCTCGGATGTTTGGCAAGCATCAGAAGAGTACCAGGTGGTACCTGGAACACCCCTTCCAAAGAATTATAAATAACCCGGACAGGGTCCCTGTATGTAAATAGTTAAATTGTTGATGTACCCGGACGGGTGAATGTTCATAAAAAAGTTTTTTAATTTAAATAAAAAAAACAACACAGTTTTCATTACTTTTATTACAGTCTCATCCTGCGACGCCATCGATCTCCTGTAAAAAAATGAAAAAAAAAAACAGCAGTATACCACCTGTCCGACGCAGTCCATAGTGACGAGTGTCCCACGACGATCCAGCTCTGCTACATCAGAATGACCTCAGAGGCAGGCAGGCAGGCAGAGCCTGTCATCCCGTTGCAGCACAGCTGATTACCTGCTTCCCCGGCGGTGACGTCATCTGACTGGTTTACGGCCGGGATTACCCTGCAGTCACTGCAGTTATCGCGAAAAACTGCATGTGACCGCCAGGGAGAAGATAATGGCGGCCATCAAGCAGTCCAGGACGTGACCGCCGGAGATCTTCTGCCAGGTAAGTGCCGCTGACTCCTGACAGACCCGACCGACGGACACTCACAGTGACAGTACAAATCCGATTCCGGTATCCGATATGACGAAAATATCGGTACTCGGAATCGAAAGCCCGATACAGCTAATATCGGCCGATACCCGATATTTGCAGTATCGTATCGCTCAACACTAGTCAACATGTGTCCCCCAGGATTTGGGGCCACGGGAGTGCATTGCAGTCACAGGCATAGCTGTGATTGCAATAAAAAATAAAAGTAAGTGTTGGTCTTGAGCAATCTATTTGTCCAAGGCATATTTAAGAAAACCTGCCATGGGCTTTTATTTTTGAAGCAGGATGGTGGTGGGGCAGTCTGCTTCCTTCCCGGCCAGGTCTTTCATGTGGCCTACGGCCACAGGTTCCTTGTAAAAACCCTGCAGCAGAGTTTTGGGTGTGTCAGTTTTGGTTTGCAAGTGTGCAGAGCAGGAGGCTCTTCAAAGCTTCAGCCTGTGTGAAGCAACACAGAACCAAAAGGCCTGGCACCCCTCAGTATACATGGCGGTGCAGTCGCCCTGGCTACTTTTTCTGTTACTGACTGTCTTGTTTTCTGGCTGTGATCCTGAGGATACCCTTTTGTTTTCTATTTTGTGAATATGCAGAACATTAAAGAGACTTTGCCTTTTGAAATTTCCTGTGGTCACTGGCTGTCTGTCTGTCACATTGCATCAACCCCGCTGCACTACACTGACATTTCCAATTTTTTAATTAAAATTCAATTTTGGTTCACTTAAATTAGATATTTAAAAAAAAATCCTATTTAATTTTTACCTTATATTAAAGTCATTATACAAGAAAATATGTTAACATTTTTTCCATAAAACTCCAATTTCTTGTTGATTTTGAATGTTTTATTGTCAGTTCTTAAAGTGCAGTAAAAGTAGGACAACATTGTTCTCAGCAGCGATTTGAGAGTAAGAGATGCTTCCAGGAGTCTTCCCCATGGTGTTCAACTTTCATTTAGCACGTTATCATTAATTTCAACATTTTAACTGCTCCACAGACCTCCTTGTACGGTTTGCCGGCAAAATGCTTGGATTTCCCATGGAAGCCCATTGATCTTGTTGCTTGAAACGAGCAACTGCACCTTAGAAATTGCTCTGGTCAAGTAGTGAGCATTCTAGTGCTCGCTCACCTCTATTAGCTACTTAAGAAAAGAAAATGCTGAGATTCCTACAAATCACTTCATCAGGTCCAACTAAGTTCATAACATTCTACTGTTACTTTTTGTTACTTTTAATCTATCAGTAATGTAAAATATAACATCTTGTTATGACTGGAATTTTTAGTACACACTTTCTTACCTTAGCATTATCTTGACTCCAGCTTCTTCTGTGTAAGATTTCAGTTGCAGCAACAGCAGTTGAATTAGGGATGTGGAACACTGGGGAGTGGTCAAGTTGGCTAGATGAGTAGAGAATAAGTTTATACTTTTAAAAAGGATTATATTGTCACAGTAAGTATACCAGAGTAATTAGGACTAAGAGATCTATTTAATTAAGAATCAAGTTTGAAATGTAAAATTTGGTGGTAGATCTGCGCTACACAAGGCAAACCATTTTTATATTACAGTGGCCCTTAAATTAGACTAACTACTATATTTGTATTAATGATATAACTATTCTCAAGGATATTATGCTTTCTTATAGTTTTAGTTAGAATTTACTTATCTGTATGTGATATATTTTTTCCAAAAGCGTTCCAATAAATATCAGTTGATTAATCTTACACTTAAATGGTTTCCATCCACTTTGTCTTCCAAGATTGACCAAAGTCATTAGCTCATTGTTGACTTGGAATTGGCAGATGACAATGATGACACAAAGTGGATCAAACAAGGAGAATAGTTGATGGACGCAAAATCAGCTGTTCACAGAGGCCAAACACAATGTAATGTTTGCTATTAGGAAGATTACATTTACTTTGCAAAACCAATTACTTGCTTGTTTGCAAATTAATGTTAGGAAACAGTAAGTGCGCAGTTACGCACATTAGAGATCTGAGGAATGTTATGTGAAAAAGTGTTAAAACCTTATTTAAATTATCTATTTTATAACATTCTGGTAAGACACAGACCGATTCCTCAATATGCAGCAAAACTCTGTATTGTAATATCCGTAGTACAAATTGAGCAGGAAGCTTTGCAGCATATTGTGAAGGAAAAGTAAAATAGAATATTTTAATTATTGGGTACTATAAGAAATGTGTAAATATTTCATACATTATAGTGCTATATTCAAGCAGTACAGGATGTCTACATATATATTTTTTGTCTTGTTTTCTTTGCTGCCAGAATTCTTATTCTTCTCTACTGTCCCTACTAACTAATAGCAATTAACTGCTAGATTTTGCTACAACAGTTAGCAGAAACTTTATTATAGCAATTGCAGGAGAGAGTGGGCATGACTTATACCAGGCCTTGCTTGCATGCAAGGGGGAAGAGAGCCCAAAATGGACTATCATTTTGAAAGGGGATGTCTCATCATCTGCAGGAGCATTTCAATCCCAAGGCTTCCTGATGGTTGGCTATTGGTGCACTTGAATTACTAGCATTGTTGTGTGGCTCGCCTGATGTATGTGCTCAATGATGCTTTGCAGCATTGGAGGAGCACAATTGCACTGAAGCTGGATTGTTTGGGAGCAGCTAAAAGTGTGCACCAATGCTCAGGTTCTAAGGGGTAAGGTTTCTCCTTGTGGAGAGTGACATACCAGCTCTGGCGTGTCGAGGTAAGGAGGCTTATTCGCTGTGCAATGCTCCTCTGGGAAATTTAATATGCAAATTGCCTCTTCAAAAAAAGGACTTGTACTCTATAGCGCCACCTATTGGAAGTAGCGATCCTACAAGTCACAATCAACCCTTTAACAAGTCTTGTAATATGACTTAGGATAAAAGCCAAATCAGTATCTCTAGAGATACGCCAGAGCTGGTATGTCACTCTCCACACCAATGCTCAGGCATCTTCAGAGCAGAACTTACAAGATCAATTAGCAGCTGCTTGTAAGCAGCGCACATGTTGGGTCACTGCTGCCAGACTGCCAATGTTGGAATTCCAGGCAAGAAGACAAAATAAAAATCACTCATTTGAGATTTTTAATAAATTGCAAAATTGATTGTTTTTACAAGCATTTGACAATTTTACCTGATATTGAAGATGAGAATAGCAATTTAACATGGAAAGGGGAGCTCAGTGGATAAGGATCTCTGAAGAGCTAATATTGACAGTATATTGACATAATTTTGTAACTTAGCTTCTAGATATTAGTGCAGTGTAGGATTACAAGATTTAATGAAAGGGTTTTGCAAAAATATTGCATTTACAATTTTTGAAATGCAGCTATTTCAACATAGGCTACTTTTACAGGTTCAAATGTAATTGGATATTGCTGGGCCATGTTACGATATGGTATAGTTAGTTATTCCAAGTGTTGAATTTGTATTCAGTAGTTGTTCATGGGACCTCTCAAAATAAGGTCCTATTAGGTTAAAGTGTTAATTCAAGTGAACGTTGTCATCATCAGAGTGATGGCTTGCATTTAAATCAATAATTTGGTAGATTTGAAGAAATAATTCACTAGCAAGCTCAGAATCACCAAAAGCCAGAAACTGCAAATGGAAGACAACGAAATGATCGCAACAATTTTTCCTTAGTTAAGAAAACCACTTAAAGCATCTTGGCAAGTAAGTGCTTTTGAGAAAGTCAACAATCTTTAAATTCCTGTATTAATATAAATCTGGAAGGTTTACCCCAAGATGTAAACTGTTGGCAACATTCAACAGAAATGGTAAGTTTTTCTTTGCTTGCTTTATAAATATCAGAACAAATAATCCTAGCTCTTGAACAAGATTCCATTACAGATGGAACCAAAATTAACTTGTACTAGTATATTGGAAAGAGAACAATCTGAAGAAAAAATATAATGTGATGCTGAGTCACTTATCATAGGCAAGCCAAGGAGTCTGAGGTTAAACGTCAGCAGGCAAAAGGGATAATACAAATGGATATTGAAAGGTCAAGTTTGAGGTCAGGAAATCAAGGTCAGAGCGTGCCAAGGCAAAAGGGATAATACAAATGGGTAGTCAAAATGGCAAATCCATAGTCTATCAACAAAGATAAAAATATGAGAATACAGAGCGCAGAGCAGACACACCATTGAGGTTGAAGCTACAACTGGCAAGGTCTAATAATACTCAGACACTAAATAGCCAGATAATCACCCAAATTGGTGACACCTGGAATACCTGGAATACCTTGTGGGCCCAGCAGCAGATGGGCTGTCAATCACAATACCAAAAGTGCAGCACACCCCTGCCTCAGTTTGGGTGAAAGGGCTGTCACTCACAATACTGACTGCTCAGTACGCCCCTATCCTATAGAGCATGATATGGAACTGGGACAATAAAGATATATGTCCAAAGTATAAAACATAATTTGTCAAATGTGATGGAAGCAGTGTAAAAGCATAAGCATGTGAAGCCTCCAAAGGAACTGGTCACTGAAGGGCCGAGCGTGTTCTTCTAAAGTGTCCCCAGCCAATAGCTGGAGGTTACTTACTATTTAAAGCACCTCCTCTAACATGGAGGTGCCTGGAGGTATCAGTTCTCAGGTCCCAGTGATTTCATTTAGTCTGCTGCACCCATGAGTGCTCACCTCAATGGCAGCCAAACCAGTTGCACCCACCAGTGCTCATCTCAATGACAGCCAAACCAGTTGCACCCACCAGTGCTCACCTCAAGATAGACCAAGATAGCCACACCTGCTAGTGCTCACCTCAATGGCAGCCGAGCCAGCTGCACCCATCAGTGCTCACCTCCACTGCAGCTGAACCAGTTGCACCCGCCAGGGCTCACCTCAACGCCACTTCCAATGCCACCTAGTTCCATCCACCAATGCCACGTTGAACCACAGACTGTCCTGAAGTTGACTGATGCTTTAATCCAGCTCTGGGAGGAGATCCTTTGGGAGAACATCTGCTGCGTTATTAGGACCATGCACAGGCATTGTAGGGAGGTCATACAGGCACGTGGAGGCCACACAATATTGAGCATCATTTCTTTGTCTTGAGGCATTTCCACTGAAGTTGTACCAGCCTGTAATTTGATTTTCCATTTTGATTTTAAAAATCATTCCAAATCTAAACCTCCATGGGATATTAATTTTGATTTACAGTGATCATTTTTATGTCTTCTTGTTCTCAATGCATTCCACTATGTAATGAATAAAGAATTGGAAATATTTCATTCAGTGATATCTAGGATGTGGTACATTAATGACAATACTCAATTTATGTAGTTTTTCTTTTTCTATTCTTTTAGACAAAAACATCTCAATAAAATAACCCAAACATGGTGGGGTGATTCCATATTTCCAGAGTCCCAAAACTTTTTTATTTGCTCCTTAGACAGAGTTAAATTTTGGCTTACTTGTTGATTTGTCAAGCTGTTTTTTGTTATTGGTGCCATTTTTGGATACATATAACTTTTTGATCACTTATTTAATTTTCATGTGACACAGGATGTGCAAAAAAACAGCAATTTTATTATTTTTTTATATTTTTTCTAACAGCATTCATTGTGCAGAATAAATAATGACATAGTTTTACAGTAAGGATTGATACAATGAAAGCTATACTTAATTTATATAATTTTTCTTATATTTTGCTATTTTGCATAAGAAAATTATTTTTTTAATGAAAAAGGAAAAATATATATTTTTGCCTCTTGCTCTGATGGCCTTTTTTTAAATAATGAAATCCAGTATTTACTGGTACCATTTTTGAATGTGAACTTTTTGATCACTTTTTATTTTTTCATAATGCACAATAAATAAAAACAGCACGTCTGGCACTTTTTTCATTATACAACATTTTTGTGGTGCTCACTGTGCAAAATTTTGCAATTTTCAACTTTTAATTTTTATGTCCTTAAAGCAGAGAGTTATGTCACACAAAATAGTTAATGAATTACATTTCCACAAGTATACTTTGCATCAGCATAATTTTTTTAAGCATTTTTTTGTTAGGAAGTTATAAATTGACCAACAATCTCTCAACAAAATTTACAAAACAATTTTTTAGGGACCACATCACACTTGAAGTGACTTTGAAGGGGCTATATGACAAAAAATACCCAAATGTGACAACATTCTGAAAATGACACCCCTTAAGGTGTGCAAAACCACATTCAAGAAGTTTATTAATCATTCAGGTGCTTCACAGGAATTAATGGAATGTTGAAGGCAATAATGAACATTTAACTTTGGTTCACACAAAAATTTCCTTTAGATGCCAATTTTTTTTTATTTTTGCAAGGGTAATAGAAAAAATTGGACCCCAAAATTTGTCGTGCAATTTCTCCTGAGTACGATACCCCATATGTGGCGGAAATCTACTGTTTTAGCTCAGAAGGGAAGGAGCGTTATTTACTTTTTGAATGTAAAATTTGCTGGTATATTTAGTGGACTCCTCGTCGTGATTGGAGAGCCCCTGTTGTGCATAAACAGTGGAAACTGCTCACATGTGACACTATTTTGAAAACTTGACTGCTCAGGGAACTTATCTTGATGTGTGGTGAGCACCTTGAACCCCCAGGTGCTTCACAGAATTTTATAACGTTTAGCCGTGAAAATAAAAAAATCACATTTTCACACAAATATGTCTTTTAGCCCCAATTTTTTTTATTTTCACAAGGGTATCAGGAGAATATGAACCCAAACATTTGTGGTGCAATTTCTCTTGACTACGCAGATACCCCATATATGAGAGGAAACTATTGTTCGGGTGGATGGAAGGACTCAGAAAGAATGGAGTGACGTTTTGGATTTTGATGGAATGTTCTGCAGGCGTCATGTAGCGTTTGGAGAACCCCTGATGCACCTAAATAGTGGAAACCCCCACAAGTGACCCCATTTTGGAAACTAGACTGCTCAAGGAATTTATTTAGATGTGTGGTGGGCACCTCGAACCCCAAAGTGTTGCACAAATTTTGTTTTAGCCCCAGATTTTAAATTTTTACACTGGGAAATATGTAAAAATGGCAACAAAATGTTTTCCTCAGTACCGTACTGATTAGCCAAGCAGAGAGACTTAGTAGGGACGGAGCACTGTTTTCCTACTGGAGCGCATATTTTGCTAGAATAATTTGCGGACTCCATATACAGAACCCCTAAGTGCCAGAAGAACAGAATTCCCCCTCAAGTCACCTCATTTAGGAAATTAAACCCCCTGTGGGAATATATCTACAGATGTAGTGATGATTTTGACTCCATGGGTGTTTTACAGAAACAAGCAGCAGTTGATGTTGCTGAGCGAAAATTGCAAATCTGCCATTATAGTGCCTAGTACATTGCAGTCACTAGTCATGAGTAGAGTTGAGCGAAACAGGTTGTTCATTTTCAAAAATCGCCGATTTTCGCCAAAGTCGGGTTTCATGAAACGAAACCCGACCTTTAAGTGAGTTCGGTCACGTGTTCGGCGACCATTTTGCTGGAGACGGTTTTCCCCTACACTTTAAGCGCCTTTTCTCAGCCAAAGAGCAAGGACGCAGGCTGTGGGCAACGTGATGACATAGCCAGCGGCCAGCACCATCTTAGAGAAGGGCATTGCAGCGATTGGCTGGCTTTCAGTGGCGTCACAGTGCATATAAAATCCCTCAGCGCCGACCGCCATTTTACATCTGCCGAACTCAGTGTAGGGGAAGGTTGCTGGCAGTGCACCTGAGCAGGGAGAGTGTTAGGCAGGGCCTTAAAATAAAAATTACTTTCTGCTGATAGCGATTAGCTGTGCAGTGACTGCGCAGTGAGAGGGGAGGATTTTGCTATGTGCATCAACGCTGGTTCTTAGGCTGCCTGCCTGCCAGTGATGCTGTAGAAATTGCTTGTGTGGAGCATCAGATTTGATAAGTAGGCTGCCTGCCTGTGATAAGGGGGCAATTAATTTGGTGGAGTAGCAGAGCTGCCTGCCAGTGATAGTGTACAAATTGCTTGTGTGGAGCATCAGATCTGATTAGTAGGCTGCCTGCATGTCATAAGGGGGCAATTAATTTGGTGGAGTAGCAGAGCTGCCTGCCAGTGACAGTGTACAAATTGCTTGTGTCGAGCATCACATCTGATTAGTAGGCTGCCTGCCTGTGATAAGGGGGCAATTATTTTGGTGGAGTAGCAGAGCTGCCTGTCAGTGACATTGTACAAATTGCTTGTGTGGAGTATCAGATCTGATTAGTAGGCTGCCTGCCTGTCATAAGGGGGCAATTAATTTGGTTGAGTAGCAGAGCTGCCTTCCAGTGACAGTGTACAAATTGATTGCGTGGAGCATCACATCTGATTAGTAGGCTGCCTGCCTGTGATAAGGGGGCAATTAATTTGGAGTAGCAGAGCTGCCTGCCAGTGACAGTGTACAAATTGCTTGTGTGGAGCATCACATCTGATTAGTAGGCTGCCTGCCTGTGATAAGGGGGCAATTAATTTGGTGGAGTAGCAGAGCTGCCTGCCAGTGACGCTGTAAAATTGCTTGTGTGGAGCATCAGATCTGATTAGTAGGCTGCCTGCCTGTCATAAGGGGGCAATTAATTTGGTGGAGTAGCAGATCTGCCTGCCAGTGAGAGTGTACAAATTGCTTGTTTGGAGCATCACATCTGATTAGTAGGCTGCCTGCCTGTCATAAGGGGGCAATTAATTTGGTGGAGTAGCAGAGCTGCCTGCCAGTGACAGTGTACAAATTGCTTGTGTGGAGCATCACATCTGATTAGTAGGCAGCCTGCCTGTCATAAGGGGACAATTAATTTGGTGGAGTAGCAGAGCTGCCTGCCAGTGACAGTGTACAAATTGCTTGTGTGGATCAGCAGAGCTGATTACTAGCCAGCCTGCCAGTTCTAAGGGGGAAATTTCAGTTAGTTACCAAGTGTTCTGTTTTTCCCACACTGTATAGAGCTGTACGCTCCTCACAGTACCGTGTACCGGCTGGTATCAGGGACAAATACAGGCTGACTATCTGTGTGTGACTCCGGAAATATATACAAAGATTTACAATTCCCCCAACACTGTATACAGCTGTACGATACTGAGGCAGTACACTTTTCCTAAGTTAGGTATTCTGGTGTTAGACAGACTGGGCCTGTGACCGTGTGTCTTCCTGTTGAAATAAAAATGGAGATTTAAAATTCACACAACACTGTATTCAGCTGTACGCTACTGAGACAGTACACTTTTCCTGAGTTTGATATTCTGGTATTAGCCAGAGTGGGCCTGTGACCGTGTGTGTTCCTGCTGAAATATAAACACTGATTTAAAATTACCACAACACTGTATATAGCTGTACGCTACTGAGACAGTACACTTTTCCTGATTTTGATATTCTGGTGTTGGTCAGACTGGGCCTGTGACCGTGTGTCTTACTGCTGAAATATATACGGAGCTTTAAAATTCCCCCAACACTGTATACAGCTGTACGCTACTGAGACAGTACACTTTTCCTGATTTTGATATTCTGGTGTTAGCCAGACTGGGTCTGTGACCGTGTGTCTTACTGCTGAAATATATACGGAAATTTAAAATTCCCCAACACTGTTTACAGCTGTACGCTTCTGATACTGTACACTTTTTTGGTTATTATATTCTAGTGTAATCCATATTGAGCCTGTGAGAGTCTGTGTCTGTTACTCCGCAAAGACATACGGAGATTAAAATTTTTCACCTTCACCGTATACAGCTGTATGCTTCTGATACTGTACCAAATATCTGATGTTATTTTGGGTACGTTTACACAAACATGAGGAAGTATGGTGGAAGAGGTCGCAGACGTGGTCGTGGGGGCCACCTGCTACTGATGGTGGTGGTGATGGTGGTGCATCTGCTGGTAGTGCCAAAAGCACAATAGCACCTAAGGCAGGAGGTGTTGAGCCTGCCTCATCGTCTGGCTCCAGAAGGCCTGGAAGGCTCCCTTTTCTGGGAGTAGGTAAACCGCTTTTAAAGCGGGAGCATCAGGACCAGGTTTTGTCTTACAATGCCAAAATAGCATCCAGCTGTATCTCCTCCTCTTCTGAAGTTTCAAACGCTCCAAGCACTGAGTCGTCAGTAGATGCGTCTGGTCAGGAACAACCCCTTTCCTTGTGTCCTTCACCCCCACCAAAAGTGAAGGATGTGGCAGCTAGAGTTGAGCGATACTTTCCGATATCCAAAAGTATCGGAATCGGAATGGTATCGCCGATATCATTAAAATATCGGCGATACCCGATACCGATACCGGAAGTCCCATGTAAGTCTATGGGAACAAAATATCGTAACTAAAAAAACCCCATTCTTTCCTTGTAAACACTAAATATACACACATAGAATACATATATATATATACATGTCATTGTGACATATATATATATATACATATATGTATAGTTTATACACTTCTACATAGTAAAATATCCTCTGATTCAATTGCCGGGTAAAGCCGGATTCTGTGAAAAGACAGAAGCACCCGACATGAAATGACACTTGGTGTACATAGGGTTAACCATGTCTTTTCATGTCGTTTGCTATCTGATTTGCACAAACAATTAAATCAGTCTATGTGTGCAAAATTTCACACCTGTAGGGGTTAATTAAAGGTGTAAATTCGTTGTAAAAAAAACGGACTTTTTTGCTACGAATTTACACCTTTAATTAACCCCTACAGGTGTGAAATTTTGCACACATAGACTGATGTAATTGTTTGTGCAAATCAGATAGCAAAGGACATGGTTAACCCTATGTACACCAAGTGTCATTTCATGTCGGGTTCTGCATTTTCACAAAAGCAGGCAATTAAATTAGCGGCTATTATACTATGTAGAAGTGTATGAACTACAAATATAAATATATATATATATGTGTCACAAATTCAATGACATGTATATATATATATATGAGGTGTAAAATTGCTGAAAAAAAATGCGTGGGCTCCCGCCCTATTTTCGCAACCAGACAGACAAAGCCAGTGAGTGGGGGCAGATAATAATAGCCCAGAGAGGGACCATTATTTTTGGCCCCCCCCGGCTACTAACATCTGCCCCCAGACACCCCAGGAAAGACAAATCTATAATTAGATTCGCCCTTTCTGGCACTTTGCCCGTCTATTCCCATTGCCCTGTAGCGGTGGCGAATGGGTTAATATGGGGTTAAAGCCACCTTGCTATTGAAAGGTGACCTTAAGCCAGGTTAATAATTGAGAGCTGTCAATTAGACAACTATCAATTATTAATCCTATTGCATGAAATAAAAATAAAACACACACACTTTAATTAAAAATCATTTTAATGAAATAAAGACACATGTTTTTGACCATCTTTTATTTTACTGCAAAAACCATTTCCTGTAATAAAAATAAAATAAAAAAGCAAAATTATTCTTACCTATCCCATGCACAGTCAGGTCCCACGGTGTAATCCTTCAGAAAGGGTTAATGTTTACTGCAGGGACCGCAGCTAATGCTGCAGCCTCACAGTAAACCCCCAAATGAATGAGTTCCTCTCCTGGCTGACAGGAGAGTAAAGGCTGGGTGTCACATAACGATACACCAGCGATCCCGACAACGATATGCACTTGTCAGGATCGCTGGTGTATCGCTACATGATCGCTGCTGAGCTGCCAAACAGGCAGCTCAGGCAGCGATCTGGGACAGCGACACTGCGGGTAACATCGCTTAAGGGCCCATCTCACATAGCGATATCGCTACCGAGATCGCTGCTGAGTCACTAGTTTTGTGACGCAGCAGCGAGCTCACCAGCGATATCGCTGTGTGTGACATTCAGCGACGATCAGCCCCCCTGCCGGGTATCGCTGATCGTCGCAGAAATGTCAGGACCTTTTTTTGATCGCTGGTTTCCCTCTGACAGGCACGCATCGCTGCGTGTGACAGGCGGGAGACCAGCGATCCGCTGGTAACCAAGGTACACAGCGGGTTTCCAGGCACCGCGCAGCGCTTGGAAACCCGCTGTGTACCTTGGATACCAGCTCCCTGCATCAGGGCGCTGGTATCCAAGGTACACAGCGGGTTTCTAGGCACAGCCACGCGCCTGGAAACCCGCTGTGTACCTTGGTTACCAGCGGATCGCTGGTCTCCCGCCTGTCACACGCAGCGATGTGTGCCTGTCAGCGGGAAACCAGCGATCAAAAAAAGGTCCTGACATTTCAGCGACGATCAGCGATACCCGGCAGGGGGGCTGATCGTCGCTGAATGTCACACACAGCGATATCGCTGGTGAGCTCGCTGCTGCGTCACAAAACTAGTGACTCAGCAGCGATCTCGGTAGCGATATCGCTATGTGAGACGGGCCCTTAAGTGGAAAGCTTAATTGATTGCTTTCCACTTTCACTTCAGGTCAGCCAGGGACACAATCAGTGACGTCAGAGGGAACTGATTAACAAAAATAGGGGTTCCCTTCGAAAAAAAAATGGCGTGGGGTCCCCCTATTTTTGTTAACCAGCCAGACGAAGCAGACCGCTGAGGCCTGGATTTTCAGGCTGTTAAGGAGCCAAGATCCATGGACCTTGCCAGCCTGATAATACCAGGCCACAGCAGTCTGCATATCTTGGCTGATTAACAAAAATAGAGGATCCCCTCGAAAAAAATTGGCGTGGGGTCCCCCCTATTTTTGTTAACCAGCCAGATGAAGCAGACCGCTGAGGCCTGGATTTTCAGGCTGTTAAGGAGCCAAGATCCATGGACCTTGCCAGCCTGATAATACCAGGCCACAGCAGTCTGCATATCTTGGCTGATTAACAAAAATAGGGGATCCCCTCGAAAAAAATTGGCGTGGGGTCCCCCCTATTTTTGTTAACCAGCCAGATGAAGCAGACCGCTGAGGCCTGGATTTTCAGGCTGTTAAGGAGCCAAGATCCATGGACCTTGCCAGCCTGATAATACCAGGCCACAGCAGTCTGCATATCTTGGCTGATTAGCAAAAATAGGGGATCCCCTCGAAAAAAATTGGCGTGGGGTCCCCCCTATTTTTGTTAACCAGCCAGATGAAGCAGACCGCTGAGGCCTGGTTTTTCAGGCTGGTAAGGATCCAATATCCATGGACCTTGCCAGCCTGATAATACCAGGCCACAGCAGTCTGCTTAGCTTGGCTGGTTAACAAAAATAGGGGATCCCCTCGAAAAAAAAACGGCGTGGGGATCCCCCTATTTTTGTTAACCAGCCAAGTAAAATGCAGACTGCTGCGGCCTGGTATTAAAAGACTGTCAAGGCCCATGGATTTTGGCCCTCAACAGCCTGATAATACCAGGCTACAGCAGCCCCACATTTGGCGCATCAAAAGATGTGCCAATTGTGGCACTTTACCCGGCTCTTCCCACTTGCCCTGTAGCGGTGGCAAGCGGGGTAATAAGGGGTTAATGTCACCGTTGATTGCACGGTGACAATAAGCCCGGTTAATAATGGAGAGGTGTCAATAAGACACCGATCCATTATTAATCCCAAAGTTTTTAAATGTTTAAAAAAAAGACAAAGCAAGAAAAAAGTCTTTTAATGAAATAAAAGAGACAACACAGTTTTCATTAATTTTATTATACTCTTATTCCTGCGACGCCATCGATCTCCTGTAAAAAAAGAAAAAAAACAAACCAACAGTATACCACCTGTCCGACGCAGTCCATAACGACAGTCCCACGACGATCCAGCTCTGCTACATCGCAATGACAGGCAGAGCCTGTCATCGCGACGCAGCACAGCTGATTACCTGCTTCCCCGGCGGTGACGTCATCGGACTGACTGCTTTACGGCCGGGATTACCCAGCAGTCACTGCAGTTATCGCGAGAAACTGCATGTGACCGCCGGGGAAAGAAGATTGCGGCCATGAAGCAGTCCAGGATGTGACCGCCGGAGATCTTCTGCCAGGTAAGTGCCGCTGACTCCTGACAGACCCGACCGACGGACACTGACAGTGACAGTGACAATCCCGATTCCGGTATCCGATATGACGAAAATATCGGAACTCGGAATCGGAATTCCGATACAGCCAATATCGGCCGATACCCGATATTTGCAGTATCGGAATGCTCAACCCTAGTGGCAGCCCACACTTCAGATTACTCCATGGAGCTCTTTTCACATACCATGCCTGGGTTATCAAGTCAAATCCAGAATTCCCCAGTCCAAGATAAATCTGACATGGAGTGCACTGATGCACTGCCACTGCTATGTGATTCTGCTGGTACATTCATCCAGAGCACTGCATTGCCCTCGCAGTCTACTGAGCCAAAATCTGATCCTGATGAAACCCAGGTGCCCCTTCCCGCATACGATACGACCTAACATGGTGACACAGATTAAGGTGCAGATGAAATTGAAGAGGAGGTGATGGATGACCAAGTTGTTGACCCGGATTGACATCCATTGGGGGAAGAGTGTGCCACTGGCAATAGCTCAGAAGAGGAGGAGGATCCGCGGCAGGCATCGACATCGCAGCTGCAGTTATCTGGCAGGCCCATAGCAGTCCAAAAACATGTTAAAAAAAGAAAAAGAGTTGCAGGACAGCTTGGCCAGACAATCAAATTATCACAGCGTGCAAGACCTGAAAATTTATACCATAGTAGGAAGAGTGCAGTGTGGCACTTTTTTGACCAAAATCCTATTGATGAGGCAAAGGTTATCTGTAAGAAGTGCGGAAGGACCTTTAGCAGAGGTAAAAATCTCCGAAAGTTGAATACCAGTTGCATGCTTAGACATTTAAACACACATTGCAAGCGTGGATGGACTACAAAACCTCACTGGCTTTGAACGCCTAAATTGCCAAACTGATCTCATTAGAGATGATGCCCTTCCGTTTGGTTGAAAGCGCAGCGTTCTGAGAGCTCATGGCCTACGCTGTCCCACGCTGACCTACCCAGTCTTCACTTCTTTTCTAGAAAAGCCATCCCTGCCCTCCACCTGCATGTGAAAGACCGCATTGTCCATGCACTCAAACAATCAGTGAGTGGAAAGGTGCACCTCTCAACAGATGCATGGGCCAGTAGGCATGGCCAGGGCCGTTACGTGTCCATCACTGTGCACTGGGTTAATGTGGTGGATGCAGGGTCCACAGGGGCAACGGCGGTGGGACAGTGCTTCCTTGCCCACGGTATAGGCAACATATGGCTGTAGGCGTTCGACCTTCTTCATCTTCCTCCTCCTCCAGAAGCTAAAGCTCGTCGACAGAGCACAGTGCACAAGCACTCCATCCGCAGATGCCAGTGTTGCACACGAGGTATCCCACTATCGATCAGCTAGTGGTAAGCATCAGCAGGCTGTTTTAAAGATGATGTGGTTGGGTGACAACAGACACACCGCGAAGGTACTGGCCGACTTCTTGCAGCGAGAAACTGAGTCATGGCTGGGCTGTCTACATCTTGAGCCAGGCAAGGTAGTTAGTTATAATGGCCGTAATTTTGTGGCAGCCACAGCCTTGGCAAAACTCAGACACATACCTTGCCTGGCTCACACCTTGAACCAGGTGGAGCAGTGCTTCATAAATAATTATCTAGAGTTACCAGCCCTGCTCCATAAGGTGCAAAGACTGTGCTTGCACATCCGTCGTTCGCCCCTATACTCCAGTCGTATGCAGATGCTGCAGCGATCACTTCACCTCACCAAGCACCGCCTAATCATAGACGTTGCAACAAGGTGGAACTCCACCATGCACATGGTTGAGAGGCTGTGAGAACAGAGGCAGGCTGTAATGCATTTGTGGGAGGATCCACGGAAGGCAGTTTGAGGGCGGACATGGAGTTGTCGGATGTGCAGTGGTCAAAACTGAAAGACCTCTGTAAAGTCCTTCAGTGTTTTGAGGAATGCACATGGCTGGTAAGCGCAGACGACGTCATCATAAGCATGAGCATCCCACTTATGCGTCTGCTCATGCAAACTTTGACGCACATTAAGGATGAGGCATCTGCAGCGGAGGAGGAGGAGGGAAGCCTTCATGACAGTCAGGCATGGTCTTCTCAGAGAACTGTCCTGGACGAGGTGGAGGAAGAAGAGGAGGAGGAGGATGAGGGGGATGATTATTTTGGGGAAGATGATGCTTCTCAGGGGCAAGAGAAAATGTAGGCTTGCCAAGGTCAGGTACAGGGTTTGTGCGTGAATGAATGGATGTGGATTTGGCAGAAAGTGCTCCTCCACCCACCACTGGCAGTGCATCATTGACACCTGGAACATTGGCCCACATGTGTGATTATGTCTTGCGGATCCTAAAAAGGGACCCCCGCATTGCCAAAATTATGAAGGATGACGACTACTGGTTGGCCAGCATCCTCGATCCACGCTATAAAGGCAAATTACAGAACATCATGCCACAGGAGAACCTAGCGCTAATATTGGCGAACAAACATGCAACTCTGGTAAACCATTTGTTAGAGGCATTCCCAGCACACAGCAGCGGTGCAGGTTCTACCACGAGCCATACTGGGCCAAGTGGAAGAGGTGTTCATGGTGCACACAGACGAAGTGGCGTTGGAGACATGGGTTTCATGACCATGTTGTGGACTGATTTCCGAGTACCACTCACACGTCTGGTAATACTGAATTGATTGCAACAGACAGGAGACAACAGTTGTCAACTATGGTTCAAAATTACCTCTCCTCCCCTATCGATGTTCTCCCTCACAGTTCATTCCCCTTTGACTACTGGGCCTGTAAACTGGACACCTGGCCTGAATTGACACAATATGCCTTACAGGAGCTCGCTTGCCCTGCTGGTAGTGTGCTATCAGAAAGAGTCTTCAGTGCTGCTGGATCAATCCTGACAGAAAGAAGAACCGGCTGTCGACTCAAAATGTTGGTGATCTCACCTTCATTAAAATTAGACATGCCTGGGTTTCAAAGGATTTTGTACCACCTTCCCCTGATGACACATAGGTTGCCAGCAAAATGGCTCGCTTTGTCCTCCTCTTCCTCCGACTTCTCCAATTCCTCTATTTGCATCTGCTGAACGTCCAGCCTACACCTCAAGATATGCCAGTTTTTCCACCTCCCTAACTGGGCTGTACCCCTCCAGGGCCGGGGGACAGCACCTGGCACACCCGGGCAAGTGCCGGTGCCCTGAGCAGGTGAGGGGGCCCACTCACCGTCAGAGACACCGACGTACTATGAGGGGCCCTGTGCCAGTTCCCACCGCCCACAAGTGTGCCCCCTCTGCTAGCTCAGGGCCCCAGCACTTGCAATACTTACCTCTCCCTGCTCCACCGCTGTGACGTCTTCCACGTATCCTGACAGTGACATTCAGGTCAGAGAGCGTGATGACGTCACGTCTGTGCGCCAGTGGCGTAGCAACTGTTTGTGGCGCCCGGGGCGGCAAATTTTAGGCCACACCCATTTCACTGGTCACACCCATATCAACGCCCTGACCACACCCACTTAGCACTGCTGATCACACTGTTTCATAAACAATAATTATAAACATATACCATGGTGGCACAAGAGGGAACATGGGCAATTTATCTTCTAGTGCGCTACATTGGCACTAAAAGGTTTTGGATGTCACTTGAAAGAAGGGCTAGAATAGCAGAAAGACCCCAAAGTGCCCCCTTCTCAGAAACTACATGGGCTGAGTGTATGGCAGTGTGCGCGGCGCGCCAGGTCCCGAGTAGTGGACACCCCTATAAACTAGGGCAGCAGTGGGCACAGCTTTGTCTGCAGGGCTGGGGGCTCCCTCATACCTACCTACGGAAGGTAACATGGAGGTCTCTCCTAGAGTTGTTGGAACACCCGAAGGCAGCGCACGTAGTGGGCATTGCGCTACTACAGCTAGGTCCACCTCCGTTTCCAACATGGCCGCCGCCGGCTTCACCACATCACGAGATCCGTACCCATGACCGGTGACGTCACTGCTTTTAAGGTAGACCAGGGGGTAATTTGATTGGGCTGGAGAAGGTTCGCTCCCTACCACAAATGACAGCTGGCTCAGCAGTCCGCCTCGTCCAGCCGTGATCAAAGATCAGAGGCCGCGCAGAGCAGCAGAGAGGACGCGGCCGCCGCCTCCGCGCACAGTAAGTCATTCATTCATCCGCCTCATTGGCTGCAGCCGGCTCTGGTGCAGCTCCTGTTGGCTACTGTCAATCACTCCTCTCAGTGGCTCTAATGATAGATATCATGAACTACCAAGATCAGTGATTGGCTGCAGCGGTGACGTGCGCTGTTACTTGTCACCTCTGCAGCCAAAACGCAGAGATGGGAACTAGGCCTAAAAAGCGGCACTGGAGGTGGGGAGGGTGTTTGTTATTTTATATGGATAGAAGCGTTTGTGGGTCACATTTGTTAAAGTGGAAAGCCCCTTTAAGACAGACTAAAAATAATTTCCTGCTACAAACATCTGTTTTGCTCATTCCCCAATTATTGGCTCATCCACAGGGGCCATCACTTCTCCCGGGAAAGTTTCTGCGACCTTCACAGCTCTGCTGCATCACCGCCTGCACCGACCACTCCCCTGCAGAAAGTTTATGCGACATGCAGGGCGCCCATCACCTGCGATAGGACTGATCCCCGCACACCGCGTCCTCCCTCCTGTCCCGCAGCAGTTCACCCCGGATCTCACCTCGTACACAGCTCGGTGTGCGCGTCCTGCCCGGGATCTGCCCGTCCTGGTGTCAGTGCTGAGGAGGCACGACAGCTGCATGCCCGGCCCCTCCACTGCAGCACGAGAGGGGCGGCGGCGGCCGGAGACGGACAGATTTGGAAGCAGTGAACTGTTCAAGTTCTGTGGAGAGAGCTGGATGCGGAGAGGAGGGTAACGCTGCTGGGGCCGGACAGCGAGCCACTACAAATCCCAGCAACCTCCCCAGATCCAAGCCCACAACCCAGATCATCACCAGAAATCACCCCCAACCAGTTTACCTCCAACACAGTGCATCCGGAGCTCGGGGCTGCTGAACTGTGCCTCCGCGCTTCTCCCACAGAGGACAGGAAATGCTGCCGTGCCGCCCCCACACATGTGCCGCCTGGGGCGGACCCCCCCCCCGCCCCCCATGCTACGCCACTGCTGTGTGCCCTCTGCCTGAACAGTCACAGTGCAGGGAGCAGGAAGATGGCGACGCTAAGGAGTCCAGAGTAGAGCAGTGCCCAGCGAGAAGAGGTATTTCATTTTTTTTAATGGTTGGAGCAACATATGGGGAGCATTATACACTGGAGCATCATATATGGGGCCCATCATATACTAGAGCATCATATGGGTTCATTATTTATGGGGCATCATATAGGGTATGGAGCATCATATGGAGCACATATGGGGCCTATTTTGTATGGAGTATTATATGGAGCACATTCTGTATGGAGCAATATATGGGCCTCATTATTCTGTATAGAGCAATATATGGGCTCATTATTCTATATGGCGCACTATGTGGTGCCCATAATACGGTATGGAGGACTATACTGTCCGTTTTTTGAGTTATTGTAGAATTTAAAATAGATATCAGTCATGTAATGTAAGAAGTGAAGTATTTGGCACTGTACCATACCTATATTTCTCTGCCGTATCGGAGCATCATGAATTGTGGTATGTGTTCAAGGGGCCCACTGAGACTCTTTGGCCCGGGGCACACGAAAACCTGGAGCGAGCACTGCCCCTCCCACAACTTTAGCCAAATAACCCACAGTTTTCAATGTGTTACTATTTTTATAAAGTTAATTAAGGTTGCCAAGCTTAAGTAATAAGAATTGATGTAGTTGGCATTGAAATGGGCACTGCAGGTGTGTTTACTGTCCTCCACTCCCTGCCGACTTTTATTCCCCATTGACTTGCATTGGGGTCGGATTTTAGACTCCGACCCGACCATTTCCGTTAGTCGGCCGACTTCGTTCGACTCGACTTTTGAGAAAGTCAGGTTTCACGAAACCCGACTCGACCCGAAAAAAGGCAAAGTCGCTCATCTCTAGTCATGAGTACGTTATAGTCATCAGTACGTTGCAGTGCCCAGCTTATGCTTCTGAAGACCCGCACCTGGAAATTAAGCAGGCTGTCATTGCTAAAGATATGTTAAACATGTGGATGGTAAATGTGATTTAGGCACACTGTGGGGCTCAGAAGGGAGGGGCCATTTGGATTTGGGAGTGTAAAATTTGTTGAATTTCTTTTGGGTCCGAGAAGCTATAGTGCTTTTCCAGAGCATTTGTACTACCAGTAACGTGGAAGCCCCCTATATTTCCGTTAAAAGATGACGGAGCTGAGCGTACTTTTTTGTGGATGAGTTGAAGCTTTTGTTGGGGATATTTTACAGAATATTTGGGATGACATTTATCTTGCCTTGTACGCTGAGCATTTACATAGAGCTTTCCATCTAAATCTTTAAATGATGTGATTCAGATAAAACCCCCGAGGGAGGCACTCACTAAATTGAGTCAGCAGAGTTAAGGCTGGGTCTCACATAACGATACACCAGCGATCCCGACAACGATATGCACTTGTCAGGATCGCTGGTGTATCGCTACATGATCGCTGCTGAGCTGTCAAACAGGCAGCTCAGGCAGCGATCTGGGACAGCGACACTGCGGGTAACATCGCTTAGTTACCCACAGTGTACCTTGGATACCAGCGCGCTGATGCAGGGAGCTGGTATCCAAGGTACACAGCGGGTTTCCAAGCGCTGCGCGGTGCCTGGAAACCCGTTGTGTACCTTGGATACCAGCTCCCTGCATCAGGGCGCTGGTATCCAAGGTACATAGCGGGTTTCTAGGCACAGCCCCGCGCCTGGAAACCCGCTGTGTACCTTGGTTACCAGCGGATCGCTAGTCTCCCGCCTGTCACACGCAGCAATGCGTGCCTGTCAGCGGGAGACCAGCGATCAAAAAAATGCCCTGACATTTCTGCGACGATCAGCGATACCCAGCAGGGGGGCTGATCGTCGCTGAATGTCACACACAGCGATATCGCTGGTGAGCTCGGTGCTGCGTCACAAAACTAGTGACTCAGCACCGATCTCTGTAGCGATATCGCTATGTGAGACGGGCCCTTTACTCTGGACTCTCTCTGGCCTCTGTTCAGTGGTGTACTTCTTTTCAGAAGAGCACAAAACTATGGAGGACCACACTTTTATGTACACTTAAAAAGACAGACACTGCCGGATCATAGGCTGCCAGACAGCGTCCACAGTGCCTCCATCTTCCTCATTGTAGAAAACCTTTGCTTTTCTATTATTGGGATGCAAGTACACCTATAATATTAAGATATCTATACAGAACACCAATAAAAACGAATCATGAATGACTCATAAGAATATTCAAAAGTACTTTATTAATGAAACAATAATATAAAAACAGTATAAAAAATCCAGTGAACACCACAAAAGAAAAGGTGGGTCACCTGGACAAATGGATGTAATGTATATATATGACCAACAGTAATAAAAAATATATAACACATATATCATATATAAATAAATCCAGGAACAATTGTAATAAATGATATTACCAGGAATAGGACATCATAGATAAATAGTATATGCAACATTGCTAATGAATGCCCAAATAATAAAATAGTAAAGTATAGTCCCAGAGAAAAGGTCATATATGTCTCACCTATAGTTGCAGTAGTCCAGGTTCCCACCACACCGACGGACGTTTTGCATCAAATGCTTCAGGGGTGGTGTTCTCTATTATTGGGATACATAATGAACAAAAAACAGCCATTCAGGAATTGTTATTTTGGGGGGGGGTTTATGCCGTTCCATGTTTGGTAAAATGTAAAGAAGCTTTGTTCAGTACGATTATAGTTATACACATTTATATTTTTTTATATTTTGGCTCTTTTACACAATAAAAACAATTTTATAGAAAAAATAATTATTTTTGAATCACTATATTCTGAGAGCTATAACTTTTCTCTTTTTCCGCTGACAAAACTATATGATGGCTTGTTTTTTTGCAGGACAAGATGATACTATTTTGATTTACATTGGTCATTTTGATTGCATTTTAATCCACTTTTTGTTTGGTGGTATGATGATATAGCATAGTTATTTGACATGTTTTTTATTTATTTTTTAACAATGTTTACTGAAGGGGTTAACTAGGGGAACAGATTTATAGGTCAGGTCATTCCAGATGCAGTAATATTAAATATGAGCACTTTTTTTACATAAATAAATTTATTTATTGGATTAATTCTTTTTTCTTGGGACATCAGAGCATTAGAGCAGCATCTGACATGCAGGGAGGAGGCGTGTCAGCTCGTGGTCTCAGCATGACCTGAGAGGTCAACATGCCTGGGTGAACCCGCGGCTATGCTTTGTCCGGTGGGTTATCATGGAGACCATTAGTATACAGCGATTGCATTGCATTCTGCCAATGGGAGTAGAGAGCTCCCTCCCTCTGCGATTCCCCGCAATGCCATTGTCACTATTGAAAATGGCATCAGAGATGTTAAAAGCCGTGATGGGTGCTATAACCGTGGGTATTGCTGCAGTGTGTCAGCTCTCATGTACAGTTGACACCCGCATTTGATCGCGGTAGCAGTCAGAGTGAGCCCACACGATCATGACGCCGTATATATACAATATATGGCAATTTGCTGGAATGCAGCTTCATGTTGTCATATATTATATATATATATATATATATATATATATATGCAGCTCTACGTTGCCATATATGTCAGAAAGGGGTTGATTAGGTTTTTAATTTTATGGACTTTAAAACAGATCTTTTTAAGTCCATTCGCAAAATTCATTTGCACAAGTCGTTTGCATCAAGTGTCACGGAGGTGACAGTATTAGAAGGGCAGAGCCCGTGCTAGGTGGGCCCCTTGTGGGTTCCTCACTGGCACCGACTCACTGGCTGATATAAGGGCAGATGCCCAGATTTTGTGCAATTTAACTGCCCTCGGAGGTTGTTCACCCCATAGATGAGGAGCTTTTTAAACCTTTCACAGGGGGTGTGCAGTCAACATTTATGCCCCAAGTTTCCCCTGGGAATGTAATTGATTTATTTGAGACCCAGGTACTAAAAGATGTGGAGTCTATTATTTACCTGATTGCCCCGCCTAACCTCACAGCTTTAGAGAAACGTGCCCTTTTTGAGATAAGAGAATGGTCTGATGTAGTTGTGAGGAACACAGATAAGGGCGGTAACATAATTTTTTTTACCAAAAGAGCAGTATTTGGCGGAGGCCATGACACATCTACTTATTTAAAATTGACACAAGATCCAAAACTAGGTTCAAGAATGAATTACGAACCTTTCTGCATAAAAAAATAGAATTGGGTGTGTCGTCAGGAAAAAGGGCTGAGAAGCTGCTGCTGGAGTCCCCACGCCGTCCTCAGATATTATATTGCATAAAAAAATAGAATTGGGTGTGTCGTCAGGAAAAAGGGCTGAGAAGCTGCTGCTGGAGTCCCCAAGCCGTCCTCACTGATATTATATTCCAAAAGTTCATAAGTTCCTCACTACCCTTCCAGGACGCCCCATTGTGTCAGGGGTCGGGTCCCTTACAGAGCCATTATCACAGTACATGGATTGGTTGTTGGCGTCCTTTGCTGCATGACATTCCTTCTTATATTAATGATATTGATGAGTTTTTAGGGGTATTACTTGGCAGGCAGGCTTCTCCTTGGTTTCTATTGAAATGGAGAGCCTGTACACAAGGATTCCGCAAGATTTGGGTGCTACAGCTTTGAGGAGAATTTTGGGGTCATTAAATCTCCGTATATATTTCCGGAGTAACACACAGATGCTCACTCAGTATGGATTAGACCAGAATACAAAAAGCAGAAAAAAGGTACTGTATGTTAGGGTTCGAGTTCCCACTGCTGCACAAGGGGAGTCTCGAACCAGTACCGCTGCGGTCCCCCATTCATCTCCGGCCACAGTGGAGCCTGCTCAGCAGAAACATCAGTCCCAGCGTCTTGCCCATTCCAATACTGTGCAGAGACTTGCTGCTGTCTCTCCTGGATCTGCTATTATAGCCAGTGCTGGAGCAGACGTCTTTGGGACGAAGTCCTGCGTTTCCCCTTCTGAGCATGCCCAGGGTAAGATCTCTCATTGGAGATCATGGGTCACATGTTCAGGTACTGCAGCAGCTCCTATTGGTCCGCCAGGAAGGTCCTGAAACTACATGTGTTTTGGAACAGTTTCTCATTGGTCCTTGTTTCTGGCAGGTCCTGTAGCTGTTACTATAAAAGGGTGGCATGGCTGGGCCGCCATGCTCTAATATCAACCGTTATATGCTTTGCGCCAGTGTGGTCATGCGTGTGTGTGGTTAGGGAGGCTGAAATACGCCATTACAATACCGACTTAATAGGTGAAGAGCTTGGTATGCTAGCTGGTCAGGGTCGGTGTCCTAGATGCCCTGGATTACCGGCATAACCGGTGAGGAGTTTGATTGCCGTATTCAGGGCTGGCGTTCAGACGCCATAGATTGCGGGTGACTCCCGCGAGGACATTAGCGCATGATCACGTTCTATGTTCGCTTAGCAGTAAACTGTGTACTTGGGTGACTGACAGGACACAGAAGTTTGTCTCTGCGGCTCTGTGACATAACAGGGCTCGCTTTCAACGCTAGACAGCACCCTAGCGTGTTTATTTTGCGACTCAGTGGTGTTAAGTGAGTTCGCACACATCGCCATATAGCACTGCGGCATTCCTTCTAGCAGCTCTGTGGAATAACAGAGTTTGCACATATTGCCACAGCGCGTTACGGCGTTTATTTTGGCGACTCTGCGGGATAACAGAGTTCGCTTCTTGCGCCATTTTACTAGCAGCAGGCTCGCCTGCACGGTGGACCCCGGGCAGCGAACGCACCTCTCTACATCATATATTTGGTGCGTTCTGTAGACCCTAACACTGTATCACAAGCGTACAGCTGTTTACAGTGTTGGGGTAATTGTAAATCTCCATATATATTTCCGGAGAAACACACAGACGCTCACAGGCTCAGTATGGATTAGACCAGAATATAAAAAGTAGAAAAAGGGTACTGTATCTAAAGATAACAAGTGTATATAGTATAGAGGTAATTGTAAATCTCCGTATATATTTCCGGAGTAACACACAGACGCTCCCAGGCTCAGTATGGATTAGACCAGAATATAAAAGCAGAAATAGGGTACTGTATGACAAGCATACAGCGTTGTTTTTTTTAAATCTACATATATATTTCCGGAGTAACACACATACGCTCACTCAGTATGTGTTAGGCATCGGCTGGATCCAAACTTGAATCTGAGGAGTCTGTGGTCTCCCATCCGAGTCCAGTCGGGGCAGATGCTGCTCAGCTTCGCCTCAGTCCCAATGCCTAGCCAGTACAAGAGAAGTACAAGCTGTTGCAAGGGTCTTTGTTCCTAGTAGCTTTAAGCAGAGGTTGCAGAAAGGAACAGAGCTGCCACAGTCTAAGTCCAGGATTCCCTGCACTGAGCATGCCCGTGACGTGGCAAACTGTGATTGGTGATTTGGTATCAGTTGATCCGGTGACCTGGCACCGCCTGATTGGTCACGGGTGTCGTCGTCAGTGATGCGATTAACGAGATGGCTGGGGGCAGGGCTTAGACCTTAAATAGCTTGGCTGCAGGCGCGGCGGTGCCGTCAGATCATACTAAATAGGTAGTGCTCATGTGTGGACGCATCAGAATTTGGGCTCCACGTGCTCTCTAGCTTTGCTCTCCGGGACCTGCTGATTCCAGAGTTCGCTCTGCTAATTAGCACAGGTCCTTCAGGCAGGTTAGCTTATGCCAGGCAGGTAGCCAATGTGGCGCAGTCTAGCTCCGACAAGAGGGTAGAGATACACCCTGAGCAGACTGCGGGGAGCGTAACCTGGGCATCGCCTGCCAGCTGAACAGAGAGTTCTCAGTCTGGTCGCACACCGGCTGGCAGCACGTACGCCTGGCGTGAGTCGCATGCACTTCCTAATCGGCTGGCA
>JARQOD010000005.1:165533040-165644376 GCA_033576555.1 Oophaga sylvatica | reverse complement strand
TTCAGTCGAATGTAGGGGTCGGAAGCCGGACTGTGAAGGGTCTAGGAGGGAGTGAGTGGAGAGGTAACGGGTGAGGCGGGAGTAGACTAGGCGATCCAAAAGTTTGGAGATGAAGGGAGATTGGAGACCGGTCTGTAGTTGTTTTGTGCAGGAAGGTCAAGAGCGGGTTTCTTTAGTAGTGGAGTAATGATGGAGTGTTTAAAGGAGGATGGGAAAATGCCAGAGGAGAGTGAGAGAATTGAAGATTGTAGTTAGGTGAGTTGTGACAACAGGAGAAAGAGACTGGAGGAGATGTGAGGGGATGGGGTCGGTAGTGCATGTAGTCGGACGAGAGGAAGAGAGGAGTCTGGAGACTTCTTCTCTGTGATGGACTATTTTCATTCTTATTGAATGCAGTATAACTATTATAGTGGCCATGAAGAAACTTTCAATTTTCTGCATTTTAAACCTAAAAGTGGTATGAAAGTAATAGAACATTGAAAATTCACCTGATGTAATAGCGACATGAATACTACTAAAATCAAATGATTGCATCACTCCAGTATACTACTGCAAACTGTTTCCAGCCTAGTGTCAAAGATCGCCCCCAATATATCAGTGGGGATTGTTGCCTAATACTGCATATAGAAAGCCAAGAACCATTGACGGGCACCATGATTATTTTGCCCTGTTCCAACACAGAGTTCATGCAGTACTTAAAGGAATCTGCTAGTTTTTGCTTCCTCATCTGAGAGCAACATGATGTAGGCACAGAGACCCTAGACCCAACAGTGTATTACTTAGTAAAACAGAAGAGGAGTGCCAAAATCCGGCAAATGTATAAAATCTTCTGTTCTTTATTTCATGTTTTGTAAATAGATTATAAATCCATGATGGTAGAAACAGAGATACTCGGATGCATTTCTAACATTGCTGCCCTTGATGACTGAGCTCAGTGATCTAGGTCAAATAATTCTCAATAGTCCAAAAGGAGATGTAAGGTTCTATGTATATATTCCTGAAACTCAGTTTTGTTCGTCAGCCATTTTACTTTCTGTCTTGCTGCAGCTATCTTGCCCTCAGTCAAAATGGAGTTTCCAGCTTGCATGTTCCCGCCCTGATTCTCTCCTTTGCTTCTTAAGCAGCCACAGCTGAGCAATCAGTGCTTCAGAATCTAGCCTGCAGTGAACCTGTGACTTGACTCCTGTAAGCCTTGGACCTTGTACTCCAGCTATTCCTACTGAGAACTCTGAAGCACTTGTGGACTCTGAACCCTGCTCTTTGAAAGACCCACGTTTGCATGGACTTACGGTAACAGAGAAGAAGATCCTGAATCTGTATTGGAGAGTGATTGCTGAGCTTGGATTACTCTGGCCTGCTGTGTCTCCTGTTTTTGTGTCTGCAAACTGTGTGACTATTTCTGCCAACTTGTATGAAGTAATACAGGACTTTTCTATATCAAACCTGTGACTCCTGTGTTTTCATCGCACCCAAGCACAAGACGCTATATGAACTGTACTACATACATTACAAGATTCTGAAGCCAAAACGTTAGTGTCTGCTGGGTCTGGAAGGCTGTGTCTGCTGTACTGTGGATATCAGACGTCCGGTTGTACTTTCTGTGATGACAGTGGTTGTGACTTCTCACAACCATTCCAGGTGAGCAATTCCCTTAAGTTTTTTCTTTTTGCAGTGTTACCACAGGTAAACACTATTGTTTTTTTTTTTTTTCCTTTCTTTTCTCTTTTTTGTCTGCTGTAACTCTGGATATCAGATGTCTGGTTGAAACTTTCTGTGATGATAGTGGTTGTGACTTCTCACAACCATTCCAGGTGAGCAGTTCCCTTAATTTTTTTTTCTCTCTGCAGTGTTGCCACAGGTGAACACTATTGTTTTTTTTTCTTCCTCTTCTTCCAGTAATCCTGTCTTAAAAGATCTGGAAAATGGAGGCCCGCATAAAGGAACTTTGCGGAGTGACTGATAATATCCTTGCAGATTTGCAGAATATAAAGACCCTTTTACAAATCTACAGGACCTCAATAATCACAATTTGCAAGTGGTTGGACAGACTACCCAGGATTTGCGAGCCAGGATTGAGGTTCTAGAGGGGCGAGTCCAGGCTCCTGCTGTAGCCCCCAGTGCTGGGATTCCCAAGTTGCCCCCTTTTCGTTTTGGCGGTGAACGTGAGAAATTCAGGGGATTTATTAATCAATGCAATCTTTTTTTTTCTGCACATGCTTCACAATTTCCCACTGAACGATCTAAGGTGCTTACTATAATTATGTTGCTTACCAACAAGGCTTTAATGTGGGCAAACCCTCTGATTGAGACTGAGGATGATTGTTTGAATCACCTTGATGATTTTATTTCAGCCATGGGGCAGGTGTTTGATGACCCCAATCGAGGTGCAACAGCTGAAGCAGCCATGTTAGCTTTGCGCCTAGGTAAGCACTCGGTAGCTGAATATGCCTTGGATTTCAGGAGATGGGCCCTTGATACCACCTGGGACAGTTCCGCCAAAAAATCTATTTTTCGAAAGGGGTTATCTCCACTGATTAAGGATGAACTTGCTCGTGCCAACCCTCCCACTGCGTTAGGTGACTTTATTAACTACTGCATCCGTATTGATACTCGTCTGACTGAACGCAGGCAAGAGAGATGGTTCGAAAGCAATCGTACTAACCTTTTCCTACCTTCCTCTCCAGCTAAGGAACCTTTGAGTAGGATTACACGGGAACCTGAACCTGAACCCATGCAGGTAGACTTTTTACAACGACGGGTTAGTGATGCACGCAAGGAACATCGTTTTAAGGAGAATCTATGTTTCTATTGTGGTAAGTCAGGGCACTTCATTATAAACTGCCCCAGCCGTTCTCGTAAGACTACTGCAGCACTCATTCATTGTGAGTGTTGCGAGAGGGGATCTGTCAGGTCCGAGCCTCAGGCTCCAGAGAGATCTGCAGCAACAGATCTTGATTTCTCGGACTTAAACTCCGTTACCTCTGAGGACGTTGACTGTGTAAACGCTGCCATTTTTCAAGTTTCCTCAGCGGTGTCCCAGCTGAGTTGTAAGAAAAACAATTCTCATTGCTTTCTTTCCATCAAACTCTGGGTTGACTCAGCTTGGGTGTCTAGCTCTGCTATGATCGACTCAGGGGCAAGTGGAAATTTTATGGATGTCTCCTTTGCTCTGAAACAGGGAATACGTTCAGTGAAGAAGGCTACTCCAGTACAGATGGAAACTGTGGATGGCTCCCTGCTGACCTCTGGACCAGTGGATCAGGAAACAGAGCCTTTGAGGGTTCTTATGGGTAAAGATCATCAAGAGAAACTGTCCTTTATGCTTATCTCTTCTCCCCACTTTCCCATTATTCTAGGGCTACCATGGCTGCAGGCTCAGAATCCTACCATTAACTGGGAGACCAAGGAATTACACTTTCCAGAGAAACAGATGAGTCCAAAAGTTTCAGCTTGCTCTGTTCCTAAAGGAATCATGTCAGTCCCTGAACTACCAGCTGTATACCAGGACTATGTGGATTTATGTGACAAGAAGAACGCTGACCAGCTTCCTCCTCACCGTCCATATGATTGTCCAATTGAATTATTGCCTGGAGCAGAGATACCTTTTGGTAAGATCTACCCCCTGGCGGGGCCCGAGCTAAAGGCTTTAAAGGATACATAGATGAAAATCTAGCCAAGGGCTTCATACGCCCCTCTTCATCTCCTGCAGGTGCACCCATCTTCTTTGTAAAGAAGAAAGATGGATCTCTGAGACCATGCGTAGACTATAGGGAACTCAATAAGGTTACTATTAGAAACCGTTATCCATTGCCTTTAATCCCTGAGTTATTGGAGAGAGTGCGACATGCCAAAATTTTTTCTAAACTAGATCTTCGTGGGGCCTATAACTTAGTCCGTATTAGACCTGGGGATGAATGGAAGACTGCATTCAGGTCACGCTATGGACACTTTGAATATCTAGTTATGCCTTTTGGTCTGAGTACCGCCCCAGCCACTTTCCAACACTTGGTGAATGACATCTTCAGGGATCTCCTAGATACATTCGTGGTAATTTATTTGGATGATATTCTAATTTTTTCTAACTCCACAGAGGAACATCATGGACATGTGAGAATGGTCTTGGAACGTCTAAGACAAAATCATCTTTACATCAAACTTGAAAAGTGTGAATTCCATAGGACCGAAATTCAATTTCTGGGGTATGTACTGTCTACACAAGGAATTAGTATGGATGGAAGCAAAACTCAAGCCATCAAGGATTGGCCAAGTCCTAGAAATGTGAAGGAGGTACAGCGCTTCATCGGGTTTGCCAACTTCTATAGACGTTTCATTAGAAATTTCTCTGAGGTAGTGTCACCTATCACTCAACTTACCCGGAAAGAGTCTAGGTTTTCCTGGACTCCCCAAGCCCAGGAAGCATTTTCCCGTCTAAAAGATAAATTTACCACTGCACCTATCCTAGTACATCCCAACCCCGAGCTTGCCTTCATAATAGAGGTGGATGCTTCAGACTGTGCCGTTGGAGCTATACTCTCTCAGAGAACAGGTGAGAAGAATGTCTTGCATCCCTGTGCCTTCTTTTCCCAGCAGTTGTCTTCGGCTGAGAGGAACTACGATGTGGGCAATAGAGAGTTGTTGGCCATTATTGCCGCCTTCAAAGAATGGAGACACCTTCTTCAGGGAGCTGCACAGCAAATAGTCGTCCTGACAGACCATCGTAACCTTGAGTTTATCAGGTCGGCTAAGTGCCTGACTCCTCGCCAGGCTCGCTGGAATCTTTTCTTAAACCAATTTAATTTTATCATCTCTTATAGACCAGGATCGGCAATGGAAAGGCTGATGCACTCTCTAGGATTTACTCAGCAGAGACACGTCCAATTACTCCTCCTAAGACTATTCTTCCTGACTCTAGATTCCTAGGAGTAATTCATAATCAAGACCTACTTAAGGACATCAAGGAAGCATACCATGCGGATTCCTTTTTGGCACAACCCCCAAGGGACGTAAGTCTTGTCTTTAAGAATGGTGTGTGGATTCAGGGACAACGTCTGTATATTCCTGAAACAGTCAGATTAAGAGTATTGCAACTCATTCACGATTCCAAGATAGCTGGGCATAGAGGAATTCTAAAGACACAGGAATTTCTTTCTCGTTTCTTTTGGTGGCCCACTTGCAGGAAGGATGTTTTGAATTATGTCACTTCATGTGAGGTCTGTGCAAGATGCAAAACACCCCGCTCCTCACCAACTGGTCTGTTACAGCCTCTTCCCACCCCGTCCCGCCCGTGGGGATCCATTTCTATGGACTTCATTGTGGAGTTACCAACCTCTCAGGGAAGAACACCATTCTAGTGGTGGTTGACCGTCTAACAAAGGCAGCTCATTTTATCCCTTGTGTCAGCTTACCCACTGCAAAACAGACATCAGATTTGATGATTAAAGATGTGTTTCGCTTACATGGAGTACCGGATGAGGTTATTTCGGATCGAGGGGTGCAATTCACTTCTAGGTTTTGGCAAAATTTCTGTGCAGCATTGGACATTAAAGTAAACCTTTCTTCTGCTTTTCATCCCCAGACTAATGGACAGACCGAACGAACCAATCAAACCCTGGAGCAGTATCTCCGCTGCTTTATCTGCCACCTACAGGATGATTGGGTGGATCTACTTCCATTAGCTGAGTTCTCGTATAACAACTCTCAGAGTGCCTCCACTAAACAGTCTCCTTTTTACTCTAATCTAGGTTATCATCCTAACATTCTACCACGATTTCCCATAGAAACGCCTTTACCAGCAGTGGCTGAAAGAATCACGTCTTTACAGAAGAATATGGATCTTCTAAAGGAAAATCTGGAATCGGCTCAAGAAAGGTACAAGAAAGCAGCAGATAAATTTCGTAAACCTGCACCAGCTTTCAAGGTAGGAGACTTGGTCTGGCTGTCAACCAGAAATCTTAAGTTAAGGATTCCATCGTCTAAGTTGGGACATAAGTACATTGGACCCTATAAATCAGTAAAATTATAAGTGCCGTTGCTTGTCGTCTTCAACTGCCCAGAACTATGAGAATCCACCCTGTCTTTCATGTATCCCTACTAAAGGCTGCGACACCCAATACGTTTCCTGGACGTTCCTCTCCTTGCCCTGACCCAGTGCTAGTCGATGGTCATGAAGAATTTGTGGTGGAAAGGATTTTAGATTCCAGGTTGTATAGAAATCAGTTACAATATCTGATTAAATGGCAGGGCTACCCAGTGGAGGACAACTCATGGGAACCGGTCAATAACGTTAATGCTCCTCGCTTGCTCCGTCAGTTTCATCAGAGGTACCCACACAAGCCTGGTCTGAGGTCATCCGGAGGTTGTCCTTAAGGGGGGAGTAATGTAAGGTTCTATGTATATATTCCTGAAACTCAGTTTGTTCGTCAGCCATTTTACTTTCTGTCTTGCTGCAGCTATTTTGCCCTCAGTCAAAATGGAGTTTCCAGCTTGCATGTTCCCGCCCTGATTCTCTCCTTTGCTTCTTAAGCAGCCACAGCTGAGCAATCAGTGCTTCAGAATCTAGCCTGCAGTGAACCTGTGACTTGACTCCTGTAAGCCTTGGACCTTGTACTCCAGCTATTCCTACTGAGGAACTCTGAAGCACTTGTGGACTCTGAACCCTGCTCTTTGAAAGACCCACGTTTGCATGGACTTACGGTAACAGAGAAGAAGATCCTGAATCTGTATTGGAGAGTGATTGCTGAGCTTGGATTACTCTGGCCTGCTGTGTCTCCTGTTTCTGTGTCTGCAAACTGTGTGACTATTTCTGCCAACTTGTATGAAGTAATACAAGACTTTTCTATATCAAACCTGTGACTCCTGTGTTTTCATCGCACCCAAGCACAAGACGCTATATGAACTGTACTACATACATTACAGGAGATGATTGCCAGCACTAAAAGAAAAGTAGTTAAAACTTATGCTTTAATCATGTAAGATAAAAAAATGGGTGAATATGCACATATTAAAAAGAAAATCCATAATGTTTATGTGTATTGGGCAGATAAACCCTTAATATTAGCTAAAGGAAAACTTTTCCGGCACCGTTTCCCACACTGGTAAAACATCAGAGAGCCGACTTACATCATTTTGCACTGCCGGCCAACCTCCCTGTAATGCGCTTTATCTTACAGATTATCGTAACTTAAATGATGGCTCAGTACATGGTCCATCACAGATCAGCAGTTCCTAGCAGAGTAGTTTGTGTGGCAGGGCCGTCTTCCATTTGAAGAATCGTTAGCTAATGTTATCTCACTGGTAGAGTGTAAGCTCTTATGTTCAACGACATCTTCTTTCTCTTTCCTGTAGCGTATAATCTGCTATGATAATTGGGGTCTTCTCTCTTTCTTCTTTAGTATGTAAGCTCTTATGGTCAGCGGCATCCTCTCTCTTTCCTCCTATTTCTCCTGTAGAGTATAATCTGTTATGATAATTGGGGTCTTCTCTCTTTCTTCTTTAGTATGTAAGCTCTTATGGTCAGCGGCATCCTCTCTCTCTTTCCTCCTATTTCTCCTGTAGACTATAATCTGTTATGATAATTGGGGTCTTCTCTCTTTCTTCTTTAGTATGTAAGCTCTTATGGTCAGCGGCATCCTCTCTCTTTCCTCCTATTTCTCCTGTAGAGTATAATCTGTTATGATAATTGGGGTCTTCTCTCTTTCTTCTTTAGTATGTAAGCTCTTATGGTCAGTGGCATCCTTTCTCTCTTTCCTCCTATTTCTCCTGTAGAGTATAATCTGTTATGATAATTGGGGTCTTCTCTCTTTCTTCTTTAGTATGTAAGCTCTTATGGTCAGTGGCATCCTCTCTCTCTTTCCTCCTATTTCTCCTGTAGAGTATAATCTGTTATGATAATTGGGGTCTTCTCTCTTTCTTCTTTAGTATGTAAGCTCTTATGGTCAGTGGCATCCTCTCTCTCTCTCCTCCTATTTCCCTGTAGAGTATAATCTGTTATGATAATTGGGGTCTTCTCTCTTTCTTCTTTAGTATGTAAGCTCTTATGGTCAGCGGCATCCTCTCTCTTTCCTCCTATTTCTCCTGTAGAGTATAATCTGTTATGATAATTGGGGTCTTCTCTCTTTCTTCTTTAGTATGTAAGCTCTTATGGTCAGTGGCATCCTCTCTCTCTTTCCTCCTATTTCTCCTGTAGAGTATAATCTGTTATGATAATTGGTGTCTTCTCTCTCTTCCGTAGTATGTAAGCTCTTATTGTCAGCAAAGTCCTCTCTTTCCCTCTATCATATTGAGAGTAAGCTCTTATGGTCAAAGGTGATTTATCTCTTTCCTCTCCTCCACATTTATATTCTGAGCAATTACAAACTTTCCAGTTTTGAGATTCAAACAAATTTGTTCACTGCATATCTACTTTTTTGGGGGAAAGTTCAGCGAAGCCAGCAAGTTCGTATTTCAAAATCCCGCTCTTCCCTGTTGAGCACTGATGATAATTTAGTGGACTGCGGTTTATTTTACTGTACTTCTTTGAGTGCCTTTGTACATAGCGACATTCAGGAACTGTTGAGATCATTCATCTATTCATCGTATAGAACAAGTAGACATCATCCTCCAACAAAACACTCAAACATCTGTAATGACATTATTCATGCCAGTCCATTTGTTGTCTGCATGGTAAAACAAAATTAATATTTTCCAATTTTACATCTTCCATTCTGTGCCTTATCTTTAAATCTCAGTCTTCAGAACTATATGAAAAGGAAGACCTTACCATCACATTTCCTTTGTGGACAATCTTGGTTAAATCCTCAAAGTGGTTTTTTGAAGCACCTTATCAATATTCAGTACTAACTTTCAGTCCAAAGTCAAAGACAAATTAATCAAACTGATTCTGTAGAACCTGTAAAGTCATGTTGCATTATAGTTGTGCAAGATGACCTTCTGGCCTAATCACATAAAATGTTAATTAAGTCCTCTTTTAGATGGCCTTCTACTGTTGTACTTCATTCTTAATGCATAATGTGACAGAAAACACAACGTATAACATAAGAAGCATGGGGGCCATGTTTCGCTAACAATACAGTAGAGGACTGTGTATGATATTGCTATTACATTGTCAAGTATATAGCATGGAAGAATTATGATGATAACTGATTCTATAGTAAATAAGTGCTTAGCATTTCTATTTAATGCAACATGTAATATATTCTATATATATATAAGGGGCCAGGCACGTTACTTTTTTCTGTAAATATAGATACAGTGGGTACGGAAAGTATTCAGACTCCTTTAAATTTTTCACTCTTTGTTTCATTGCAGCCATTTGATAAATTCAAAAAAGTTCAATTTTTCTCATTAATGTACACTCTGCACATCATCTTGACTGAAAAAAACAGAAATGTAGAAATTTTTGCAAATTTATTAAAAAAGAAAACATGAAACATCACATGGTCATAAGTATTCAGACCCTTTGGTCAGACTCTCATATTTAAGTCACATGCTGTCCATTTCCTTGTGATCCTCCTTGAGATGGTTCTACTTCTTCATTGGAGTCCAGCTGTGTTTAATTAAACTGATAGGACTTGATTTGTAAAGGTACGCACCTGTCTATAATGAACTTTTTAGAATTTACCAAATGGCTGCAATGAATCAAAGAGTGAAATATTTAAAGGGGTCTGAATACTTTCCTTACCCACTGTATATACAGGTGGTTCGCACAAAATTAAAATATAATCAAAAAGTTAATTTATTTCAGTTCTTCAATACAAAGGGTGAAACTCCTATAATATATACCCTGCAGAGTCATTATAGAGTGATCTATTCCAACTGTTTATTTCTCTTAATGTTGATGATTATGGCTTACAGCCAAACCAAAAAGTCATTATATCAGTAAATTAGAATAATTAACAAAAAACATCTGCAAAGGCTTCCTAAGCAATTAAAAAGTTATGTTAGTCTGTTTCAGTAGGCTGCACAATCATGGGGAAGACTGCTGACTTGACAGATGTACAGAAGGCAGTCATTGACACACTCCAGAAGGACGGTAAGCCACAAAAGGTCATTGCTAAAGAAGCTGGCTGTTCACAGAGTGCTGTATCCAAGCATATTAATGGAAAGTTGAGTGGAAGGAAAAAGTGTGGTAGAAAACAGTGCACAAGCAATCGGGATAAGCGCAGCCTTGAAAGGATTGTTAAGAAAAGGTCATTCAAAAATTTGGGAAGAGTCACAAGTAGTGTTGAGCGATACTTTCCAATATCGGGAAATATCGGATTGGATTGGACCGATACCCAAAAAGTATCGGATATTGCCGATTCCGATACTGGAAAACAATGCACGTCAATGGGACAGAAATATCGGAAGTAAAATAAACCCTTTCTTTCCTTGTAAACACTAGATATATACACATAGAATACATATATATACATACATGTCATTGTGACATATATATATATATTTATAGTTCATACACTTCTACATAGTATAATAGCCGCTAATTCAATTGCCGGCTTTTGTGAAATTACAGAACAGAACCCGACATGAAATGACACATGGCTTAGATACAGTTAACCATGTCATTTCATGTAGTTTTATATGTGGTTTTCACTAACAATTACATGAGTGTATTTGTGTAAAATTTCATACATGTAGGGGTTAATTAAAAGTGTAAATTCATTGAAATAAATGCGTGGGCTTCCGCGCTATTTTCTGAACCAGACAGACAAAGCCAGCTGTCATGATCCATTCCTGGGTTTAGTCTGTCTGCCCTTGGTCCGGGCGGATCATGTCAAGGGTTAACTTTGCTCTGCCTCATTCTGGGTTCAGGTTGGCTATTTAGCTCTCACACATCCTGCTAGCAGTGTGAGCTATACTGCTACCTTCGGCTTGTGAACCTGACTTGTAACCCTTGATTTGTCCTGCGGTTATCCCTGACTTGTCCCGTGTCTGTTGTTTCCCTCTGTCTGCCCTGTTCCCTGCATTTCCCTGCTTGTCTGTTTTGATTCTCTGGTTTTTGACTCGGCTTGTATTCGGACTCGTTTCTGCTTTCTGTCTTTGTCTTATCTGCTTCTGACCGTTGCTGACCTCCTGGCTTTCTCCTGACCACGCATATTGCTTATTCCTTTTGTCCTGCTGCCTCCGTACGGTTTTGACTTGGCTTGCCTGACCACGCTCTTGCCACTTGGTGGCGCCTGTGTTTCTGCTCTGTAGAGGACTTGCTTAGACCTGTGATTCTTCCTGACTCAGTTTTGGACGTTTTTGCTGCCACCTGGTGGTGGTTTTGACTGCTGCAGTGCAGGCCTACTCTGGTAGTGTGTAATCCCTTCTCCCCTCTGTAACCTACAGGTGGAGCACACACTACCCTGCATTACAGCTGCATGACATTATAGCTCTCCCCTACATATACATATAAAGGGATTTCTGCATTTTTTTTTTCTCTGCTCTGTTTGCTATGGATCCGCTCCATACCTTGGCAGATCACATGAATAGTTTGGCATTAATTATGCAAGACCTATTTGTGGAACAGAGGGAGCTTTCTAACACAGTAATATCGTTGCAGACTGACTGTAAGCATTCTAACACTGTCGATGTTTCTTTGCACTCTCCTGAACCTACAGTAAAGCTCCCAGATACCTTCTCCGGGGAGAGGGAGAAATTCAGTACCTTTAGGGAGAGTTGCAAACTATGGTTTTCACTTAGACCCCTATCTTCTGGTGATGAGAGTCAGCGGGTGGGGATAATCATTTCCTTATTGCGGGAGGGACCTCAGTCGTGGGCTTTCTCTCTACCTGCTTCTGCCCCTGAACGTGTGTCTGTGGACAGATTCTTTGAGGCTTTGGGACTGATTTATGATGAACCAGACCGGGTCAGGGTAGCAGAGGACATGATCATGGGTCTCTCTCAGAATGAACTCACTGCTGAACAGTATTGTTCTGAGTTTAGGAGGTGGTCTGTTGAGGTGTCCTGGAATGACTCTGCTCTTAGACGCCTGTTTGAGAGAGGATTATCGGATCATCTCAAGGACGCGCTGGCCCTTCATATGCCGCCCAGTTCCCTGGAAGAGGCCATGACCCAGGCCATTCGTATGGACGGGAGGTTACGGGAGAGAGGAATTATCCAGCATGAGATTCACGTATTGCCTGCCAAGCCTGAGGTGGTGTCATTCAAGGAGACTATGGAAGTTGGTACCATTAATTTCAAGGAGAAAGAGAGGAGACGGCGACGAGATGAGAAATTATGTTTTTATTGTGGAGATCCGGGACATTGGAAGACGGACTGCCCCTCTTGTCCATCAAATAAGGAGCTGCCGAGTCTGGGTGATGATCTAGGAGGTCATCCAGACTCTCAGGTACCATTTTCATCTTTTCAGAAAATTTTGTTAGAGGTGGAACTGTGTTATGGAGGTGGTAGTGGTTCCACTTCAGCATTTGTGGACTGTGGATCTTCCATGAATTTCATTAACTCTAGTATGGTGTCCAAGTTAAAGTTAGGGGCAGTCAGGCTAGAGACACCCATCTATATCGTTGCAATTGATAAGACACCGTTGGCTCAAAATGTCATTAAGTTTGTCTCTGAGGAGTTCCTCCTCAAGGTGGGTTCCTTACATCAGGAACAAATTTCGTGTTATGTTATGAATAATCTTCCTGCAGGACTGGTGTTGGGGTTCCCCTGGTTGCAGAGGCATAATCCTGTTATTGACTGGGGATCTCGTGATATTGTTAAATGGGGCCCTAATTGTTCCAATGTTTGTCTTTCTGCTGTTTTTGTGTCTGCCATTAGTCCGGAGGGTATTCCGGAGTACCTGAAGGACTTTGGGGACGTGTTCTCCGAAAAAGAGGCTGAGGTTTTGCCACCCCACCGTCCTTATGATTGTGCAATTAATCTTATTCCAGGTTCTAAATTGCCCAAAGCCCGTTTGTACAATCTTTCTGGCCCAGAACGTACTGCTATGAAAAACTATATCTCTGATAGCCTACGCAAAGGTCACATCCGTCCCTCTGTCTCACCTGTGGCCGCGGGATTCTTTTTTGTTAAGAAAAAAGATGGTGGTTTACGCCCATGCCTCGATTTCCGAGAACTAAATAAAATTACGGTGAGAAATACCTACCCTCTCCCACTCATTCCTGATCTTTATAACCAAGTGTCTGGGGCTAAGTGGTTTTCCAAACTTGATCTCAGGGGAGCATATAACCTTATCCGTATTCAGGAAGGGGATGAGTGGAAAACGGCATTTCTCACCTCTGAAGGTCTGTTTGAAAATTTGGTCATGCCCTTTGGTCTCACGAATGCGCCCGCAGTATTTCAGAACTTCATCAATGATGTTTTCTCTGATTTTATCGGGCGCTTTATGGTTGTATACTTGGATGATATCCTTGTTTTCTCGCCTGACAAGGAATCTCACATTGGTCATCTACGTGCTGTTCTTCACAGGTTACGGGGTAATTCTCTGTTTGCTAAACCCGAGAAATGTTTGTTTTGTGTCCAGGAGCTTTCCTTTCTGGGGATCATCCTTTCGGCCAATGGGTTTCGGATGGATCCCGGAAAGGTACAGGCCATTGTTGATTGGGTGCAACCCAGAGACCTCAAGGGGTTGCAGCGTTTTCTGGGTTTCGCCAATTATTATCGAAAATTCATCAAGGGGTTTTCTCAGGTGGTCAAACCACTCACCGATCTCACTCGCAAGGGGGCTGATCTCAAAGTTTGGTCAACCTTAGCAGTTGAAGCATTTGTTACACTAAAGAAATGTTTTATGTCTGCTCCTGTATTGGTTCAGCCCGATCCATCTGAACCGTTCATTGTAGAGGTGGACGCATCTGAGGTGGGAGTGGGGGCTGTGTTGTCACAGGGACCCGTTACCTTGACTAATTTAAGACCATGTGCCTTTTTCTCCCGGAAGTTCTCTTCTGCTGAGAGGAACTATGATGTGGGTAACCGGAGTTATTGGCCATAAAATTGGCTTTTGAAGAATGGAGGCATTTTTTGGAGGGGGCGGTTCATCGGATCACGGTTATCACGGATCACAAAAACTTGTCTTATCTTGAATCTGCTAAACGGTTGACTCCTAGACAGGCTAGGTGGTCGCTTTTTTTTTCTCGTTTTCATTTTTCAATCACTTTTCGGCCTGGTTCCAAGAATGTCAAGGCTGATGCCTTATCTCGCAGTTTTGATTCAATATCACCCCCTGAACCTCCTTCCTCCATTCTTCAGCACGGGGTGGTTGTTGCGGGGGTATCCTCTGAATTGGAACAGGAAATTCAGAAGGCTCAGTCTCTTGCTCCTTCCTCTTTGCCTGATAATAAACTCTTTGTTCCCGTTCAATACAGGTTGAGGGTTCTCCGGGAATTCCATGATTCTGCTCTCAGTGGACACCCGGGGATCTCAGCCACTCGGAAAGCCATTGCTAGGCTATTTTGGTGGTCCTTCATGAACTCTGATATCACTATGTTTGTGTCTGCTTGTGATACCTGTGCCCGTGCTAAGAGCTCACATAACCGGCCGGCCGGGGAATTGGTGCCATTGCCAATTCCAGATAGACCTTGGACTCATTTGTCCATGGACTTCATCACTGATCTCCCTCCTTCTAATGGCAAAACTGTAATCTGGGTAGTGGTTGACAGATTCAGTAAACAGGCGCATTTTGTACCTCTGGCAGGATTGCCTAATGCTGAGACACTATCTAGGTTGTTTGTTGAGCACGTTGTACGACTGCATGGCGTGCCTTTGAGTGTGGTTTCTGATAGAGGGGTACAATTTGTGTCCAAATTTTGGAGGGCATTTTGTAAAAGACTGGGCATTTGCTTAACCTTCTCCTCTGCTTACCATCCTGAGACCAATGGGCAGATGGAGAGGACCAATCAGTCACTCGAACAAATTTTGAGGTGTCTTGCTACGTCTCAGCAGGATGATTGGTGTTCTTCATTGCCCGTGGCTGAATTTGCATTCAATAATCGGATTAACCAGTCCACTGGCACCTCTCCATTCTTTTGTAACTATGGTTTTCACCCCCATTTTGGCGAATTTTCTAGGCTGGATTCAGGATGTCCAGGGGCTGATACGGCAGTACAAAAATTGGGGGAGGTGTGGAGGGAGGTCCAAAAGAACATTGGGAGGCTCAGGGCAAACATAAATTTTTTGCGGATAAGCGATGGTCTGTAGGACCTATGTTCCTGGTGGGAGATAAAGTATGGTTGTCCACCAAGAATATTCGTCTAAAGGTTCCCTCTGCTAAGCTAGGTCCCAGATTTATTGGTCCTTACGAGATCATGGAGGTGGTCAATCCTGTTGCCTTTCGATTACCCCTTCCTCCGTCACTCCGGATCCCCAATGTGTTTCATAAATCCCTTCTTAAGTAGTGTTGAGCGATACGATACCGCAAGTATCGGGTATCAGCCGATATTAGCTCTATCGGCCTTTCGATACTTTGTTTCGATATTTTCCATATATCGTATACCGGAATCGGAAGTTCCCATAATTCTTTGAGAGGCAATGTGATTTTAGTCAGCCAATGAGGAATCCTAAGAAGTGTGGGCACATCCTGTACTGCTGCGGTCATGTTAACTAATGGCATGGCTGTGATTGGATGCTGAAATGATGTCAGAATGCACTATAAAAGGCGCCGCCGCCATTTTAGCGTCACTGTGCTGTGAATTCAGTTAGGGACAGAACGCTGCTGTGCTGACTCTGAGGGACAGTTAGAGATTGCGATTTAGTGTAGTGTGCTTTAGGCAGGCTAGCACCAACCGCTGTGTAAAGCTTCCTTTTGCCTGCAGTGTTGTTTTAACAGCTCTGCAAGGTGTGTGTGAGTGCAGGTGACGCTGCAGTTTGCTCTGCATGCAACGCTGTCTGTAGGCATCTGCACATGTCACTCACAGACAATTTTTTTTTTTCTTCAGTGTAATTCTGCAGCTCATGCAATTAACTATTAGTGTGAGCCTTCCATCTATCCAATACTTGGTGCAAACACTATAGAAGTAGACAAAGAGTAGCCTTTCAAGATTGTGGACAGTTGTGTTTCAGTGTCACTTCATCTGTGTTTTATTTTTTGAGTGCACATCACGCTCCAGTACTTGTTCAAGCACTGCTGCTTGTACTTGTGAGCGTGTCTCAGTGCCTCATCCTTTCATTCTCCAATTGGTTTGCTCCATCCATTTAAATAAAATCTATTATGTGACGCGCTCCATCCGTATCCATACATTGGTTGCAACACTATGAAGTAGAAAGAGTAGCCTTTCACAGATTGTGAACAGTTGTGTTTCAGTGTTCACTTCAGTCTGTGTTTTTTATTTTTTGAGTGCACATCACGCTCCAGTTACTTGTTCAAGCACTGCTGCTTGTACTCTGCTGAGCGTGTCCCAGTGCCTCATCCTTTTCATTTCTCTCCAATTGGTTCTGCTCCATTCCATTTAAAATAAATATAATCTATTAGTGTGACGCGCTTCCATCCGTATCCAATACATTGGTTGCAAACACTATAGAAGTAGACAAAGGAGTAGCCTTTCACAGATTGTGAACAGTTGTGTTTCAGTGTTCACTTCAGTCTGTGTTTTTTATTTTTTGAGTGCACATCACGCTCCAGTTACTTGTTCAAGCACTGCTGCTTGTACTCTGCTGAGCGTGTCTCAGTGCCTCATCCTTTTCATTTCTCTCCAATTGGTTCTGCTCCATTCCATTTAAAATAAATATAATCTATTAGTGTGACGCGCTTCCATCCGTATCCAATACATTGGTTGCAAACACTATAGAAGTAGACAAAGGAGTAGCCTTTCACAGATTGTGAACAGTTGTGTTTCAGTGTTCACTTCAGTCTCTGCGTAATAACCACACTTAGGCCTTATAACTTTTCTGACTTTCTTTATCAATCTACCAAGATGAAGAAGTCAGTGAGTAAGGCACGTGGTCGTGGCCGTGGAGTTTCAGCAGGGAGAGGACGTGGGGATTCTGTGGCTGCTGCCGCCCTCAGTGACACAGCATCCACCATTTATCCCCGTGAGCGTTCCTTTATGCGCACTTTGGTAGGAGCTCGGCGTGCCCCCCTGCTGCGGGAAGAACAAATTGAAGCCATTGTTGGTTGGATGGCAGCCAATGCATCGACTTCAATTCCTTCCACCTCCTCTCAGGAACACAACACTGTTGAGCAACCATCTGTCTGTTCACCGCCTGTCAAATTGGCCAGGCAGTCAGAGAGTTCTGTACAGGAGCCAGCTGAGTCTCTGCTTCTGTTCTCAGAATCTGTTGGCTCGCAAACACGGGCACAGGCAAGCAGCATTCTGCAATTTGAAGAAGAGGGAGTATGCAGTGATGCGCAACAGCTGTGTCTCTCTCAATCTGAAGAGGCGGGTGAGCCAGTGCCGATGGACAGCACACCGCAGAACGCATCTCATGATGATGATGAGACTCAGGTGCCAGGTTTTGTGGAGCATGGTGCTGCCCAGACCATCCAACAGCAGCAGGTGTTGGAAGAGGGTAGTGGAGATGATGAAGTCCGAGACCAACATGGCGTGAGCAACAGGAAGGTGGTGGGAGCAGCTCTGAGGAAGAGATTGGCCCAACGGTACAAAGAGGAGGGAGAGGTAGGCTGCAGACTCGCTTGCCTGTAGCCTCCAGTTTGGCACGTGTTGGGAGCAGTTCTCTTACAAATGTCAAAATTGGCGCTCCCATGACTTGCACTGCGTGGTCCTTTTTTGACAGACTTGTAGATGATATTTGCTATGTTCAATGCAAGCTGTGTAAGCAAAAAGTTAAAAGAGGTAAAAATATCAGTAACCTGAATACCACAAATATGTGGAAACATGTACGGACAAAGCACGTAGCTGAGTTACAAAGACACACTGGAGATGTAGGCCAACCTACAGCAGCATCTACATCTTCAGGTCGTGTTGGAGCCTCTACCTCCAGCTCACACACACCTGGTTCGGCTTCCTCACAGGATCTCCATGGAAGAACCTCGGTCACTGTTGTCCATAGACAAACTGTTATTCCACCCACAACAGCAAGTTCACAGTCATCGTCACACTCCCAGACCACAAAACAGCCATCGGTACCACAGGCATGGGATAAAAGACGGCCATACTCGGCAAACCATCCACGAGCACAGGCTCTGAATGCTGGCATTGCAAAACTCCTGTCCCTTGAAATGCTGTCATTCAGGCTGGTGGAGACTGACAGTTTCAGGAACTTAATGGCATTGGCAGTCCCACAATATAATGTGCCAAGCCGATTTTATTTCAGCAGGCAAGACGTCCCTGCTCTGCAAAAACATGTCGAGGGAAACATTAAACATGCACTACTAAACGCCTCAGTAGCAGGGTCCACCTGACCACCGATGCGTGGACCAGTACCCATGGCCAGGGACGATACCTTTCCCTCACTGCCCATTGGGTCAATGTTGTGGAGCCGGGTACAGATCTTGCCAGTGGCGCTGTACGTGTTCTGCCAACTCCAAGGATTGCAGGAATCCAGTCTGTACACATTGATTCCTCCTCCTACTCCAGTTCCTCAGAATCATCGCTGCACGAGCCGTCACGGTATACCTCCACATGGACCCGTGAACGCTTACCTGTTGTGACCGATATGAGCACAGCCGTGGCCAAACGTCAACAGGCCGTCCTGAAATTAATTTCCATGGGGAATCGAAGCCACACAGCGCAGGAGCTCTGGGATGCCATCAAGCAGGAGAGCGATGTGTGGTTTTTGTCAGCTAATCTCCAGCCAGGCTTGGTAGTGTGTGACAATGGCCGAAATCTGGTGGCAGCTCTGGGCCTTGGCAACCTCACTCACATACCATGTCTGGCACATGTGCTCAACTTGGTCGTGCAGAGTTTTTTGAGGGACTATCCGGATCTTGATGCACTGCTGCACAAGGTCCGCCTAGAGTGCGCTCACTTGCGACGTTTCAGCATGGCCAGATCGCGCATTGCAGCTCTGCAAGTCAGATTTCGCCTTCCTGAACATCGCATCATATGTGACGTACCCACCAGGTGGAATTCCACGTTACATATGTTGGAGCGGTTGTGTGAGCAGCAGCCAGCAGTAATGGAGTATCAGCTGCAACAGGCGCAATCAACTCGCAATTTGCGCCGTTCACACTTCACCACTACTGAGTGGGCCTCTATGAAGGACATCTGCGACGTTTTGCGTGCGTTTGATGTCTCAACGCGGATGGCGAGTGCAGATGATGCACTAGTCAGCATGACTGTCCCCCTTATCTGCCTGCTTCAGAAATCACTGAAAGCACTAAAGGAAGAGGTTTTGGAAGAGGTGGAGGATGAGGAGTCACAAATTCAATTACCTTCAGGACAGTCAGCGCAACGTGGTTCCTCACAAAGGGCTGGGCAGGGCTCACTTTGTGAGGAGGATGAGGAGGAGGAGGAGTCAATGGAGGAGGAAGAAATCCCTACAGAGGGAGGTACACAACGCTCTAGTCAGTATGTAGAGCGAGGGTGGGGTGATGCAGAGGAGGCAGAGATGACGCCTCTTCCAGAGGACAGCTTTTGTTGGCCAGTTGGGAGTCTGCAGCACATGGTTGATTTCATGCTTCAGTGCCTGAGAAACGACCGCCGCATCGCCCACATTCTCACCACGTCAGATTATTGGGTGTACACCCTCCTAGACCCTCGCTACCGGGACAACTTACAAACCCTCATCACACCGGGGAACCGGGACCGTAAAATGTGGGAGTACCAAGACACACTGGTGCAATCCATACTGTTGTACATTCCAGCCGAGAGAGCTGCTGCTGCTACTGCTTTACAAAGCAGCTCTGTGCGTCGAGGCAGTGTAGACACCTCTACAACAAGAGGGAGCACAAGCAGCGCCTCTGCACAGGGCAAGAGCTGTATGTTACAAATGTGGCGAAGTTTTGTGACAGCGCCAGCAAGGTCTACACCATCCGAGACGGCTCCAGTCACCAGGAAGAAACGTTTCCGTAAGATGGTGACAGACTACTTGGCTTTCCCTCTAAGTGTACTCCCAGATGCCTCTTCCCCTTTCAAATTTTGGGTCTCTAAGTTGGATACATGGCCAGAGCTTAGCAAGTATGCATTGGAGGTGCTGGCTTGCCCTGCTGCCAGTGTATTATCTGAGCGCGTCTTTAGTGCTGCAGGTGGTGTAGTAACAGACCGTCGCATGCGACTATCCTCAGAGAATGTAGACCGGCTTACTTTTCTGAAAATGAACAAGGCATGGATCTCACCTGAATTTGCCTGTCCGTTTTCAGATTAAATAACTGTTTGGCAACGTTTTCCATGTCTCCTGTTATGTTCATCTTTCTACCACCTGAACTCTACTCCCTGGGCTACAACACCGCCATTTGTTGCTCGTAAGTAATTGGCAGGGGTACTGACTCCTGGCCAGCCTGGTTACAGCACGACAGCTGTTTCCTGGCAGTGTGAACGTCAATTATCCTCCAATAAGTTGTGCTGTCGTGTTGCATTCGGGTTAGCCGACTCTATGGTGCCTGCAGTTTAGGTGATTCCTATGTGTGCTGTGGGATATGTAAATAAAGGCTGTTTCCATTGCGACAATAGGACAAGCACCCACTGTAGGACTGTGTGATTCGGTAACTGCGGACGGCTTGCGTCCTGTCAACTTACATTTTCATGGGTGCGTTCTGCTACCCGTCCGGGGTCCAGTACCGTCAACTGGTTCTCCCCAGTGCCTTTGGCCTAGGTGCCTCCATCTCCGTATCCGAGTTCCAGCAACGTCTGCTGGTCCTTGGTAGTGCTTTGGAGCATAGGTACCTCCTGCTTAGTAACCGTGTCACAGTAACGTCAGCTGGTACTCGGTTGTGACATTGCCTCTTTTCCTTCTGCTACCCGTCCGGGGTCCAGTACCGTCAACTGGTTCTCCCCAGTGCCTTTGGCCTAGGTGCCTCCATCTCCGTATCCGAGTTCCACCAACGTCTGCTGGTCCCTGGTAGTGCTTTGGAGCACAGGTACCTCCTGCTTAGTAACCGTGTCACAGTAACGTCAGCTGGTACTCGGTTGTGACATTGCCTCTTTTCCTTCTGCTACCCGTCCGGGGTCCAGTACCGTCAACTGGTTCTCCCCAGTGCCTTTGGCCTAGGTGCCTCCATCTCCGTATCCGAGTTCCACCAACGTCTGCTGGTCCCTGGTAGTGCTTTGGAGCACAGGTACCTCCTGCTTAGTAACCGTGTCACAGTAACGTCAGCTGGTACTCGGTTGTGACATTGCCTCTTTTCCTTCTGCTGCCCCTCCGGGTTCCAGCACAGTCAGCTGGTCCTCGTTACTTCCATTGTCTCTTGCTCCATCTGATACCCGTCCGGGTTCCAGTAACGTCAGCTGGTTCTCGGAAATTAGACGACCTTAAAGACCACCCAGAAGAAGATGACGACAACAAGGACGACGAGCATGAAGCCAACCAGCCTGAACACCATCACAAAGAAAAAATAAAAGATTACCCAGAAGAAGATCACCAACAGGACAAAGAAGGTTAAGACAAACTACAAGATACAGAACAAGAGACAGAAGAACAATAAGCAGAAGATCAAAAAGCAGAAGAACATGAAGTATAAGACCAAAATGAAGAGCAAAATATATGCTCTAAATTCTAAGCAGAAGAAGACTAAGCAGTGTATGGGGGTGAGTCCGTTCCTCCTCGTGGTGCCCCTGGAAAATGCCTGCTGCTGCAGGCTAAACTGAACACGGACAAATACTGTTGTAATTTAAATCTTTTGTGACAGCAAGAACGGAAGAATGAAAAATTCATACTTTTACAGATTACAAGTACAGGAATCTCTGTCACAAATAAGAATATGATGAAGAAGATGAAGAGGAAGAAGATGAAGAATTTGAATATGAAGAAGATTAATAGTTTAATAATAGCAATATGAGTAATGTAAACAAAAACATGAATAGCAAGAAGTTTAAGAAGAAGATTAAGAAGGTGAAGATGAAGCATAATTTGATGAGAAAGATGATGCTGCTGAAGATTATGAAGGAGAAAGTGTGTCAAAAGTTAAAAAGGTGAAGAGTAGTGTTGAGCGATACGATACTGCAAATATCGGGTATCGGCCGATATTAGCTGTATCGGGCTTTCGATTCCGAGTACCGATATTTTCGTCATATCGGATACCGGAATCGGATTTGTCACTGTCACTGTGAGTGTCCGTCGGTCGGGTCTGTCAGGAGTCAGCGGCACTTACCTGGCAGAAGATCTCCGGCGGTCACGTCCTGGACTGCTTGATGGCCGCCATTATCTTCTCCCTGGCGGTCACATGCAGTTTTTTCGCGATAACTGCAGTGACTGCTGGGTAATCCCGGCCGTAAAGCAGTCAGTCCGATGATGTCACCGCCGGGGAAGCAGGTAATCAGCTGTGCTGCGCCGGGATGACAGCCTCTGCCTGCCTGCCTACCTCTGATGTCATTCTGATGTAGCAGAGCTGGATCTCGTGGGACACTCGTTACTATGGACTGCGTCGGACAGGTGGTATACTGCTGTTTTTTTTTTCATTTTTTTACAGGAGATCGATGGCGTCGCAGGATGAGACTGTAATAAAAGTAATGAAAACTGTGTTGTTTTTTTTATTAAATTAAAAAACTTTTTTATGAACATTCACCCGTCCGGGTACATCAACAATTTAACTATTTACATACAGGGATCCTGTCCGGGTTATTTATAATTCTTTGGCAGGGGTGTTCCAGGTACCACCTGGTACTCTTCTGATGCTTGCCAAACATCCGAGACACCAAGGACCACCAGGACCTGATGACGTCGTGTGGCCTGTACAGTCAAGTCGTGACCCGCTATCTGTGTCTGTGTGGCCACCTCTTTCATCTCCCTCCGGGTCTGGAGCCCTATGTCCCGGACTGAACGAACCCCAGGGGGCCTAACAGGCGCCGGGTACGGGCCAGATATCATTATCATGTCCATAGCTGGGGCTGCTGAGGAGACCACTGAGGGAGGCTGGGAGATTTACGGCGCGGGGTGGGCACTTGTGCAGAGGCCTGGATGTGGGAGGCTGAAGGCTCCGAGGGTCTCACAGGTTCCTGACACTATGGGGACCAGGGGTCGCACCTGGTGACATTTAGGGCATACCATCCATTGTAACCCCAGTGTCGGGTGTAAGTTACCAAGTCTCCTGGCAACAGGTCCCTCCCCGGGTGTCCTTCTGGGAGGTGAGTCTCCACGTCCCGCCGGGTCACAAACACTTCTAAATAAAGTCCAGGCTCCTGGATGAAGCCCCAATCAGCTTTCAATTTAAAGCTCCGTACTGCACCCTTACGCCGCGGCTCCATCAGGGTTCCTTTATCTTTTCTCATCCGGTCCTTATCTGCCCGGTCCTTCTCGATGTGACGTTGGCGAAGCTTCTGGGATTCGAGCTGCTCCCTTTGTCGCTCGGCTTCTCTCTCCCAACGTCTCCACTCTTCCTCCTGACGCCGGTTGTAATTCTCCTCCACCAGCATCTCCATGTCTCCACCATCAAACTGCAGCTTACGATGTCCGGTTTGCGGCAGCTCTCCTGGCGCCCGACAGTCCTGGCGGCGCTCACCTGCGGAGGAAGCAGCCGGCTCTGGAACAGATGACAGTCGGGGCTCCGGTACAGACAGGTAGACCTCTGGTGCCTGCGCGGCCTCCTCCATGAGGACGGGTGTCGCTTCTTCTGTCTCAGCGACGGGGGCAGACAGCGGGATCTGGGGTGCTGCCGGTGCAGCATTTTTTGCAGGAACGGGTGCCTCCACTGCGACAACGTCAACCGGATCACATTGCAAGGGCTGGGATGCCCGCACGGACTCCTCTACTAGAACGGGTGCCTCACCATCCGGTACAGACACTTCAGGTAAGAGGGATTGGTGCCGCTCCAAGTTTAGTTTTAGGGCACGCCAGCTGGCTTCCATCCTGGCGACCTCCTCCCGGTGCCGGGCCAGGCCTCTTAGGGTATCCTCCGCTTCTTGCAGCGTAGGAGGGTTTCCAGGCCGGGTGCCCAACGGTGGTTCCGTGGCGATCGGGTCGCTTCCGTGGGGGGAGAGCTCTGACTGCTCCATCCCTTCACACTTCTGCTCGTGTCCATTAGCCATCTCTGCCAAGTCACATGTGTCATTAGCATCTGGAAAGGGCCCCTCTTTTGTAGTGAGGCGGGACCTTCATGTTAGTTTCCGCACACTGAGGAGGATGAGAAGGCGGAACTCAAGAGCTGTGGGGCACGATCTTACATTGCAGTACCATTTAGAGTGGTCGGCCATCGTTTTCGCGCCACTGAGTGAGTGTACACCCACGAAGAGCTCGCCCTTCTTCTTCACCAGTGCCTCGTCGTGACGCAGATATGGCGGAAAAATGGCAAATACATTCTCTGATGATTTTAGCAATTCTCAAGCACAAAACCAGTTAAATTCAGGCACACAGGACTCGCTTATAGCGAGCTACAGAATCCTGTTCGTGACGCCCAAGTTGAGTCGCACAGAGCCAGAGGTTTTGGGGGTACTCGGCACCGAGCCCGTTGACTTCTATGGGGTATGTCACGGCTTTACCCGGCAATTGAATCAGAGTCTATTTTACTATGTAGAAGTGTATAAACTATAAATATATGTATATATATATGTCACAATGACATGTATATATATATATATATATATGTATTCTATGTGTGTATATTTTGTGTTTACAACGAAAGAAAGTGTTTTTTTAGTTGCGATATTTTGTTCCCATAGACTTACATTGGACTTCCGGTATCGGAATCGGATATCGACGATATTTAGTGATATCGGCGATACCATTCCGATCTGATATTTTTAGATATCGAGCAGTATCGCTCAACACTAGTGAAGAGCATGGAAGTTGTGAAACATACATATTTGCCAAAATAGAAAAAAGGTTAACAACATTGTCAATTTGTTCGTCAATCCAAACGTATTTCCAAAAAAAAATATATTAATGCTATTCCAATGCATTGGGTTAAACATGTATGCCTTTATTGTCTCCTCAACCTCCCCCAATACATTCTACATTACTCTTTGTTGTTTTCCTTCATGTACAATTAACCAACAAGGCAAGAATGTTTTTTTTTTAATGTCTATATTTGGTTCCCATAGACTTACATGGGATTTCCGGTATCGGTATCGGGTATCGCCGATATTTTAGTGATATCGGCGATACCATTCCGATCCGATATTTTTAGATATCGAGCAGTATCGCTCAACACTATTCTTAAGTCATTTGTACCATCTTCCACAGGGCCTCCATCCCCTCCGCCTCCTGTCTCTGTGGATGGTCAGACTGAGTTTGAAGTGGAACGGATTGTGGATTTGCGTAGGGTCCGTAGTTCACTTCAGTATTTGGTCCATTGGAAGGGTTATGGTCCTGAGGATCGATCTTGGGTCCCGGCGCGATCGGTACATGCTGATCGATTGGTTCGGGCATTTCACGCACGTTATCCTGGGAAGTCTGGGGTCCGGTGGCACCCTCTTGAGAAGAGGGTACTGTCATGATCCATTCCTGGGTTTAGTCTGTCTGCCCTTGATCCGGGCAGATCATGTCAAGGGTTAACTTTGCTCTGCCTTATTCTGGGTTCAGGTTGGCTATTTAGCTCTCACACATCCTGCTAGCAGTGTGAGCTATACTGCTACCTTCGGCTTGTGAACCTGACTGGTAACCCTTGATTTGTCCTGCGGTTATCCCTGACTTGTCCCGTGTCTGTTGTTTCCCTCTGTCTGCCCTGTTCCCTGCATTTCCCTGCTTGTCTGTTTTGATTCTCTGGTTTTTGACTCGGCTTGTATTCGGACTCGTTTCTGCTTTCTGTCTTTGTCTTATCTGCTTCTGACCGTTGCTGACCTCCTGGCTTTCTCCTGAACATGCATATTGCTTATTCCTTTTGTCCTGCTGCCTCCGTACGGTTTTGACTTGGCTTGCCTGACCACGTTCTCGCCACTTGGTGGCGCCTGTGTTTCTGCTCTGTAGAGGACTTGCTTAGACCTGTGATTCTTCCTGACTCAGTTTTGGACGTTTTTGCTGCCACCTGGTGGTGGTTTTGGCTGCTGCAGTGCAGGCCTACTCTGGTAGTGTGTAATCCCTTCTCCCCTCTGTAACCTACAGGTGGAGCACACACTACCCTGCATTACAGCTGCATGACATCAGCGAGTGTGGGCAGATAATAATAGCCGAGAGAGGGTGCATTTATTTAGTGCCCCCCCTGGCTACTAACATCTGCCCCCAACCACCCCGGAAAAGGCAAATCTATAAATAGATGCGCCCTTTCTGGCACTTTGCCCGTCTATTCCCATTGCCCTGTAGCGGTGGCGAATGGGTTAATAATGGGTTAAAGCCACCTTGCTATTGAAAGGTGACTTTAGGCCAGGTTAATAATTGAGAGTTGTCAATTAGACAACTCTCAATTATTAATCCTATTGTATGAAATAAAAAGAAAACATACACTTTAATTAAAAATAATTTTAATGAAATAATCACACAGTTTTTGACCATCTTTTATTTTACAGGTAATCCGTGCGAAGCCCTTGTTCTCCTGTAATAAAAATAAAATAATAAAGCAACATTATTCTTACCTATCCAGTGCTCTGTCAGGTCCCACGCTATAATCCTTCACAAAGGGTTGACTGGCTTACAGCAAGCTGTGCAGCTAATGCTGGCTGTATGCTCCCGAATGAATGAGTTCCTCTCCCAGCCGACAGGAGAGGAAGTGATTTGCTGGGAAGCTTAATTGATTGCTTCCCAGGCTAATCAGTTCAGGTCAGCTGTGGACACCGCACAGCATCAGTGACGTCAGAGGGAGTCCCGGCTGACCTGAAGTGAACTGGAAACCTTATGTGTACCTTGGTTACCAGCTCCCTGCATCAGCGTGCTGGTATCCAACGTACATTTCGGGTTACTAAGCGACGTTACCCGCAGTATCCCTGTCTTGATCGCTGCCTGAGCTGCCTGTTTGTCAGCTCAGCAGTGATCATGTAGCGACACACCAGCGATCCTGACAAGTTCATATCATTGTCGGGATCGCTGGTGCGTCGCTATGTGAGACGGGACCCTTAGCCTGGGAAGCAATCAATTAAGCTTGCCACACTAATCACTTCCTATCCTGTCGGCCGGGAGAGGAAATCTTTCATTCGGGGGCTCACAGCTGAGCTGTCAGCATTAGCTGTGCAGCTTGCTGTAAGCCAGTTAACCCTTTGTGAAGGATTACAGCGTGGGACCTGACAGAGCACCGGATAGGTAAGAATAATGTTTCTTTATTATTTTATTTTTATTACAGGAGAACAAGGGCTTCACACGGATTACCTGTAAAATAAAAGATGGTCAAAAACTGTGTGATTATTTCATTAAAATGATTTTTAATTAAAGTGTGTGTGTTTTATTATTATTTCATACAATAGGATGAATAATTGAGAGTTGTCTAATTGACAACTTTCAATTATTAACCTGGCTTAAAGTCACCTTCCAATAGCAAGGTGGCTTTAACCCATTATTAACCCATTCGCCACCGCTACAGGGCAATGGGAATAGATGGGCTAAGTGCCAGAAAGGGCGCATCTAATTATAGATTTGCCTTTTCTGGGGTGGCTGGGGGCAGATATTAGTAGCCAGGGGGGGGCACAAAAATATGCACCCTCCCTAGGCTATTATTATCTGCTTTCACTCACTGGCTTTCCCTGTCTGGTGGAGAAAATAGCACGGGAGCCCAAGCATTTTTTTCCAACGAATTTACACCTTTAATTAACCCCTAGATGTATGAAATTTTGCACACATACAGTCATGGCCAAAAGTTTTGAGAATGACACAAATATTATATTTTCACATGATCTGCTGCCCTCTGGTTTTTATGTGTGTTTTGACAGATGTTTTTATCACAGACAGAAATATAATTGCAAACATATGAGTAACAAAAGCTTATATTGACAGTTAGAATGAGTTAATGCAGCAAGTCAATATTTGCAGTGTTGACCCTTCTTCTTCAGGGCCTCTGCAATTCTCCCTGGCATGCTCTCAATCAACTTCTGGACCAAATCCTGACTGATAGCAGTCCATTCTTGCACAATCAATGCTTTCATTTTGTCAGAATTTTTAGGTTTTTGTTTGTCCACCCATCTCTTGATGATTGACAACAAGTTCTCAATGGGATTAAGATCTGGGGAGGTTCCAGGCCATGGACCCAAAATCTCTATGTTTTGTTCCCTTGCCATTTAGTTATCACCTTTGCTTTATGGCAAGGTGCTCCATCATGCTGGAAAAGGCATTGTTGATCGCCAAACTGCTCTTGGAGGGTTGGGAGAAGTTGCTCTTGGAGGACATTCTGGTACCATTCTTTATTCATGGCTGTGTTTTTAGGCAAGACTGTGAGAGAGCCGATTCCCTTGGCTGAGAAGCAACCCCACACATGAATGGTTTCAGGATGCTTAACAGTCGGCATGAGACAAGACTGGTTGTAGAGCTCACCTTGTCTTCTCCGAATGAGGCGTTTTCCTGATGTCCCAAACAATCGAAAAGGGGATTCATCAGAGAAAATAACTTTACCCCAGTTCTCAGCAGTCCACTGCCTGTACCTTTTTTTTGCAGAATATCAGTCTGTCCATGATGTTTTTTCTGGAGAGAAGTGGCTTCTTTGCTGCCCTCCTTGAGACCAGGCCTTGCTCCAAGAGTCTCCGCCTCACAGTGCGTGCAGATGCACTCACACCTGCCTGCTGCCATTCCTGAGCAAGCTCTGCACTGCTGGTAGCCCGATCCCACATCTGAAACACTTTTAAGAGACGGTCCTGGCGCTTGCTGGTCTTTATTGGGCGCCCTGGAGCCTTTTTGGCAACATTGGAACCTCTCTCCTTGAAGTTCTTGATGATGCGATAGATTGTTGACTGAGGTGCAATCTTTCTAGCTGCGATACTCTTCCTGTTAGGCAATGTTTGTGCATTGCAATGATGACTGCACGTGTTTCTTTAGAGATAACCATGGTTAACAGAAGAGAAACAATGATGCCAAGCACCAGCCTCCTTTTAAAGTGTCCAGTGGTCTCATTCTTACTTAATCATGACAGATTGATCTCCAGCCATGTCCTCATCAACACCCACACCTGTGTTAATGGAGCAATCACTGAAAAGAGGTTAGCTGGTCCTTTTAAGGCAGGGCTGCAATGATGTTGAAATGTGTTTTGGGGGTAAAGTTCATTTTCTAGCCAAATATTGACTTTGCAAGTAATTGCTGTTAAGCTGATCACTCTTTATAACGTTCTGGAGTATATGCAAATTGCCATTAGAAAAAGTGAAGCAGTAGACTTTGTAAAAATTAATATTTGTGTCATTCTCAAAACTTTTGGCCATGACTGTACACTAATGTCATTGTTAGTGAAAACCATATATCAAACTACATGAAATGACATGGTTAACTGTATGTAAACCATGTGTCATTTCATGTCGGGTCTGTAATTTCACAAAAGCCGGCAATTGAATTAGCGGCTATTATACTATGTAGAAGTGTATGAACTATAAATGTATATATGTGTCACAATGACCTGTATATATATATATATATATATATATATATATATATATATGTATTCTATGTGTATATATCTAGTGTTTTGTGAGCTGTCAGTGGGATTTTACAGTATTGACTATGTATAGCATTATGTATGGGAACTTCCGATTCCGGTATTCGATATACAAAAAGTATCGGAACTCAGTATCAGAATTCCGATACCGCGAATATTGGCCGATACCCGATATTTGCAGTATCGGAATGCTCAACAATAGTCACAAGAAGTGGACTGCTGTTGGAGTTATTGCTTCAAGTGCCACCACACATATGCATATTTAGGATATGGCCTACAAGTGTCGCATTTCCTGCATCAAGCCACTTATGAACAATAGACAACGCCAGATGCGACTTACCTGGGCCAAAGAAAAAAAGAACTGGACTGTTGCTCAGTGGTCCAAGTGTTGTTTTCACATTAAAGTAAATTTTGCATTTCATTTGGAAATCAAGGTCCAAGAATCTGGAGGAAGAGTGGAGAGGCACACAATCCAAGCTGCTTGAGGTCTAGTGTGAAGTTTCCACAACTAGTGATTTTTGGGGAGCCATGTCATCTGCTTGTGTAGGTCCACTGTGTTTTATCAAGACCAAAGAAGCGCAGCCATTTACCAGGAAATTTTAGAGCACTTCATGCTTCCATCTGCCGATAAACTTTTTGTAGATGGAAATTTCATTATCCAGCAGGACTTGTCACCTGTCCACAGTATCAAAAGTACCAATACCTGGTTTAAAAACAACAATATCACTGTGCTTGATTGGCCAGCAAACTTGCCTGACCTTAACTCCATAGAGAATCTATGGGGTACTGTAAAGAGGAAGATGAGAGACACCAGACTGAACAATGCAGATGAGCTGAAGGCTTCTATCAAAGCAACCTGGGCTTCCATAACACCTCAACAGTTCCACAGGCTGATCGCCTCCATGCCACACCACATTGATGCAGTAATGATGCAAAAAGAGCCCCAACCAAGTATTGAGTGCATTTCGCTAGGCCAACATTTCGGATTTTAAAATCATTTTTCAAGCTGGTGTTATAAAGTATTCTAATTTACTGAGATAAAGACTTTTGGGTTTTCATTGGCTCTAAGCCATAATCATCAACATTAACAGAAATAAACACTTGAAACAGATCACCCTTTTGCAATGACTCTATATAAAATATGAATTTCACTTCTTGCATTGAAGAACTGAAATGAATTAACTTTTTGATGATATTCTAATTTTGTGAGACATATCTGTATATATATATATATATATATATATATATATATATATACACATATATATATATATAAAAGAGAGAGAAAGGTTGTTTTGTGGTAAATGTATATATAAGAACAATGAAAACAACACCTATGCCTCTTGGTTCTAGATTGCTAGCTTTAGTTTTGTTAATTTTCTTTTGTTAATTCTAAGTTGTTTTAAGTCAGTTCTATAAAGAAAATATATAAAAAAAACTGAAAAAAGAAAATAAATAAACAATCTATAAAAAAAAATGAAAAAAATCCATATGCTTGCTGGTTCTAGATTGCTAGCTTCAGTTTTGTTAATTCTAGGTTGTTTTAAGTCAGTTCCATAGAAAAAAATAAAAATGAAAAAAAACTATCAATTCAAAAAAAAAAACATTGTGTTACATTGCTCCTCCCTTGCCTCTTCCACATATTCCGCCACGACAACCTCCTCCTCCACTTGGAGCTGTTCTTCCTGGTTTTAGGTTATTTTTTTCTGCTCTACTTAGAGTAGGGAAAGAATGCATCTCTAGTGAGGAAAAATATTTAGAGTTGAGAGTCCTCAGTGGTTGATACCTTTTAATGGCTAACTGAAAAGATGGTAACAAATTGCAAGCTTTCGAGACTACTCAGGTCTCTTCATCAGGCTAGACTAATACAAAATCTGAAGAATCACATATTTATACACCACACAGCACAGAAAAAATGCAATAAGTAAGACAAGTGACGTAAAGCAGAACTGTCATTATGGGAGATAGAGATGAACATCTGTAGTGAGGGACAGTATTATATTTTGTGTGTGTGCTCAGTTTTTCAAACTCACTCTCTATGTGTACTCTGCACCATGTCAGTTATAGTATTGTGCGCACCCAAAACTTTTTCTACTTGCAACCATGTCATGGGGAGTCACGTGCATCAAAACTAATTTTTCTACTCTTATGCACCCATGTCTCTGAAAGTACTGTGCATCAAACAAATTTTTCTATGCTTATGCACGCCTGTCTGTGATAGTACTGTGCCAATAAGCCACTGTTAGTACTCTGCACATGTATCTGTGGGAGTACTGTGCCTTTAAGCCTCTGTGTGTACTCTGATACCCCGCCAATAGGAGTACTGTTCCAAAATACTCTGTGAACTCTGTAGCCATGTCTGTACGAGTAGTGTGCCAAAACATTTTTCTACTCTGCAACTGTCTTTTTGTGAGTACTGTATCTAAAATTGCTTCTTCTATGCAGCCTTCTCTTTCTCATTTGTGGACTAAAAAATCTTTTATTGTACCACTATGTCTATACGATCAGTGTTTCTAAAAAACGTTCTACTCTGCAGCTGTCTTTTGTTGTACTGTATCTAAAAAATCGATAACACAGAGATAAATAGTCTAAATTGCAAAAGTGAAAGAATTTTATTACAAATGACATAAAACACATGTATAAACAATATGAATGACAATGATTAGGGAATCTGCTAAATCCAGAAACGGGAGCAGAAAAGGCATGTGGTCCCTTAAATATCTATGTTAGCGTAGGGCATTGACTGCATATGGGAGTAAAAGACTTCCTTTAAAGCAATGAGATTCAACACAATGTAACATACTAACATTATCGTCTGTCCATACAGGAACCAGAGGTGTAAAAACATTGCTAATACATGGTAACTAAAGCGCATTGCTCAGAACACTTACATGACATGTGTAGTACACTTGCTGCCCCGTCGCCCAACGCACGTTTCGCTTCTTCGTCAGGACGAAGAAGCGAAACGTGCGTTGGGGCGACGGGGCAGCAAGTGTACTACACATGTCATGTAAGTGTTCTGAGCAATGCGCTTTAGTTACCATGTATTAGCAATGTTTATTTACACCTCTGGTTCCTGTATGGACAGACGATAATGTTAGTATGTTACATTGGTGTTGAATCTCATTGCTTTAAGGGAAGTCTTTTACTCCCATATGCAGTCAATGCCCTACGCTAACATAGATATTTTAAGGGACCACATGCCTTTTCTTGCTCCCCGTTTCTGGATTTAGCAGATTCTCTAATCATTGTCATTCATATTGTTTTATACATGTGTTTTTATGTCATTTGTAATAAAATTCTTTTTCACTTTTGCAATTTAGACTATTTATCTCTGTGTTATCGATATTACTTAGTTTTTGCAGTTATTTGTTTTGGGCTCTTGGTATTGTATCTAAAAAATGTTTGTACTATGCAGCTGTCTCTTTCCCATTTGTGGGCCGAAAATATTATTTTATTGTACCACTATGTTTATACGATCAGTGTTTAAAAAAGTGTTTCTACTCTGCAACTGTCTTTTTGTGAGTAGTGTATTTAAAAATTTTTGTACTATGCAACAGTCTCCCATAAGTGGGCCAAAAACATTGTTTTATTCTACAGCTGTGTCTATACCAGTATTTTTCAAAAAAGATTTCTAATCTGCAGCCATGTCTTTCTCTTTTGTGGAATGGAACAAAAAACCTCTGTACTGTTCCAAAACACCTCTGTGAATACTGTTCTAAAATCCTCTGTGTGAACTGTGCCAAAAAGCTTCTGTTTATACTTTAACAAAAAGCCTCTGGCAGTATTGTGTCAGAAAGCTGCTGTTTGAACAGTAACAAAAAGCCTCTGGTAATATTAAGTCAAAAAGCCTCTGTGTGGAGTGTGCCCAAAAGCATGTTTCTACTTTTTCTAAAAGCCTATATGTTCTCTGTGCCCAAAAGCCTTTGTTTATAGTTAACCAAAAAGCCTCTGGGAGTACTGTGCCAAAGAAGCTTTGGTTTGTACTCTGCTCTTTTTCTAATGTATCAATAACATCTAAACATCTATTTGTACTGTACCAAAAAGCCTCTGGGACTACTGTGCCAAAAAGCTTCGGTGTCTACTGTGCAAAAAGCTTCTGTTTCTACCTGACCAAAAAGCCTCTTGGAGTACTGTGCCAAAAAGTCTCTGTTTGTACTGTAACAAAAACATCTGTTTGTACTGTACCAAAATAGGGACTGTATCAGATGGTGTTGCTTGATTTTGCAATGTGCTGAGTAGAGTTGAGCGAAACAGGTCGGTCAGATTCAAAAGTAGCCGATTTTAGTCAAAGCCGGGTTTCGTTGGCCGAAACCCTACCATAGCGTGCAGTCGGCCGAGCGTTGTCGACCAGAGCGCCCAAGTCGGATTTCCCCGACTGCTTGCAGGCGCCTTTTTTTTACCAATGAGCAAGGATGAACACTGTGGGCAACGAGATGACATGTGCAGTGGTGCCGCGCAGCTTTGAGCGGCATAGGATTCAAATCCCCCCGCCAAAGCCGCGGCGGCACCCCTCATTGGCTGAGCCGCCCGCCAGCTCAGCCAATGAGCGGCGTGGGATTCAAATCCCCAGCCATTGACTGAGTGGTGCCACCTGGCTTTGGTATGTGTGTGTGTGCGAGCCTGTGTGTGTGTGTACGCAGGCATCGTCTGATGGGACTACAAGTCCCATCCGGCTATGCCTGCTACACTGTCAGTGAGTGACACATTAGCCAATGATGGGACAGGAGTAGTCCCATCATCCGGCTAATGAGTTGAATGTAAAAAAAAACATACATTACATACACAACATACAGAACATATAACACAGAATATACATATAACACAGAACATACATATAACATGCACCACATAACATACAGAACATACATATAACATGCAACACATAACATACAGAACATACATATAACACATAACATACAGTACATACATATAACACGCAACACATAACATACAGAACATACATATAACACATAACATACAGAGCATACATATAACATACAACACATAAAATACACAACATGCATATAACATACAACACATAACATACAGAACATACATATAACATACAACACATAACATACAGAACATACTTATAACACATAACATACAGAACATACATATAACACATAACATACAGAACATACATATAACATACAGAACATACATACAACACAGAACTTACGGTACATACACATAACATATAACATACAGAACATACATATAACAAACAACACATAACATAGAGTACATACTCACCAATCACCCAATCCCCGATGCAATCGTCTCCTGTAATAAAAATAAAATAACAAAGCAACCTATACATCACATTTCCACCATAGTCCAGTGATTAACGAGTGTCCACCGACGATCTCCGGTATTGTGAACGTGTTGGAGATGACTTCGGAGCTGAAGCTCCCTCTGGTGGTTACTGAGGGTATTGAACCTATGTTGAACAGCAAAAATCCACCACCTGCAACGGATGATTGGTTATCAGGTGGGAAGGACTGGCCTAATATAAGTGAGCTGACATCCCATGATTCTTGCCGGCGATCAATTGCTCTTCCTGGTCTAGGTTGGAATTCAGCTTGCTTTTCTGATGTCTCCCTCCTGCTTGCATTCAGATAAGTTTCTTCCAGGAACATTCAAGATTCACAACGTATTCCACAAATCTTTATTGAGGAGGTTTGTAGAGCCAGTGGTTCCTATGGCTGCGCCTCCTGATCCTGTTTTGGTTGAGGAGGTTTGTAGAGCCAGTGGTTCCTATGGCTGCGCCTCCTGATCCTGTTTTGGTTGAGGGCAATTTGGAGTATGAGGTTGAGAAGATATTGGATTCTTGTTTGGCTAGGCGGAGACTCCATTACTTGGTGAAGTGGAAAGGCTATGGTCAGGAGGACAATTCTTGGGTGTTTGCGTCTGACATTCATGCTGAGATACTGGTCCGTGCCTATCACCGAGCTCATCCTGATCGGCCTGGTGGCACACGTGAGGGTTCGGTGACCACTCCTCTGGGGGGTACTGTTGTGAACGTGTTGGAGACGACTTCGGAGCTGAAGCTCTCTCTGGTGGTTGCTGAGGGTATTGAACCTATGTTGAACAGCAAAAATCCACCACCTGCAACTGATGATTGGTTATCAGGTGGGAAGGACTGGCCTGATATAAGTGAGCTGACCTCCCATGATTCTTGCCGGTGATCAATTGCTCTTCCTGGTCTAGGTTGGAATTCAGCTTGCTTTTCTGATATCTCCCTCCTGCTTGCATTCAGATAAGTTTCTTCCAGGAAAATTCAAGATTCACAACGTATTCCACAAATCTTTATTGAGGAGGTTTGTAGAGCCAGTGGTTCATTTATTGGCTGTCAGCGCCTCCTGATCCTGTTTTGGTTGAGGGCAATTTGGAGTATGTGGTTGAGAAGATATTGGATTCTTCTTTGGCTAGGCGGAGACTCCAGTACTTGGTGAAGTGGAAAGGCTATGGTCAGGAGGACAATTCTTGGGTGTTTGCGTCTGACATTCATGCTGAGAGACTGGTCCGTGCCTATCACCGAGCTCATCCTGATCGGCCTGGTGGCACACGTGAGGGTTCGGTGACCACTCCTCAGGGGGGGTACTGTTGTGAACGTGTTGGAGATTACTTCGGAGCTGAAGCTCCCTCTGGTGGTTGCTGAGGGTATTGAACCTATGTTGAACAGCAAAAATCCACCACCTGCCACTGATGATTGGTTATCAGGTGGGACGGACCGGCCTGATATAAGTGAGCTGACCTCCCATGATCCTCACCGGTGATCAGTTGTTCTTCCTGGTCTAGGTTGGAATTCAGCTTGCTTATCTGCTGTCTCCCTCCTGCTTGCATTCAGATAAGTTTCTTTCAGTTTTTTTTTACTGTGGTTTGATTTTCCTTGTTTTTTTCTGCCTTGCTTTTTGAGTCCCCCGCCAAAGCCACGCGGCACCGCTCATTGGCGGCTCAGCCAATGAGCGGCTCGGGATTCAAATCCTCCGCCCCATCGGCTGAGCCAATAAGCGGTGCCACACAGGATTTGAATCCCCGGCCAAAGCCGCGCAGCCAGGGGCAGCTCAGCCAATAAGCGATGCCATGCGGCTTTGGCGGGGGATTTGAGGGTATGTGCACACGTTGCAGATTTGACTGCTGAATTTTCTGCACAAAAACAGGACCTCTTGGCAGAAAACCCTGAGGAAGCATCTGCGAAACGCGCGTAGGGGCGCATTCCTGCACCACTATACCACCATGGGTAAGCTATAACCTTTTCTAATGATTACTTGTATGCTGCTCTATTTCCTGGTTATCCCTGGATCCGGACCACGGACACAGGGTATTGCACTGGCAAATTAGATAATGTTATGAAGTGGCATTTCATTGGAAGCACTTTTTAAGAATGACATATGTCTTCTACTTAACTCTGGAGACATGGTACTTGATTGTGTATTTCTCCATTTCCTTATTGCCCATGGTATGGCTTTTTGGTGTAGGTATTTACCATTCTGCAGCTCACCGTGACCACTGTGTGTTCTGATGTCACCGTCTGTATATTTTGGTATATAATCTTTTAAATTTTGTACTATCCTACCTTAATAAAATTCTTGCTTGTTATAAAATTATCTTCGTTTATGGTATTTTGCTCCTTTCTCTTTGGTTTTTTATACGGCTCTGCCAATGAGCGGTTCCGCACTGCTTTGGCGGGGGATTTGAATCCCACACCACTCAAAGCCGCGTGGCATGGCTCCTTGGCTGAGTCGCCCGCCGTCTCTGAAAATGGCCATTGTAGGTGTGTTTACTGTCCTCCACTCCCTGCCGACTTTTATTCCCCATTGACTTGCATTGGGGTCGGAATTTCGACTCCGACCCGACCATTTCCTTTAGTCGGCCGACTTCGTTCGACCCGACTTTTGAGAAAGTCGGGTTTCATGAAACCCGACTCGACCCGAAAAAAAGGAAAGTCGCTCATCTCTAGTGCTGAGTAGAGATGGGCGGAACTCTGGATGTTCGGGACTAGCGGGTTCAGTTGAACAGTTAAAAAAATTCACCAGGAGAATTGATCACCCCTAGAATAGTGAGAAAAAGATCTCACAATAATGCAGAGGTGAGTTCACCACAGTTCATAGGGAGAAATTTTTCCTGGTAAACTGTGGTGAACTCACCTCTGCACCATGAGACTTTTTCTCACTGTGCTAGCAGTTATCTCACCGTAGAGAGGTCACAGCAGTTCAGGGGCCCGTCTGGGAATGCAGCCTCAATGACCGGCGGTAACCATGATAACGCAGCAGCTCATTCATCAGCGGTGCCAAGATGCGACTATTCAGGATGAAACCTTTTTGTTCCCAGACATGGATTACACAGTGGGTCAGAATGACAGACAGGTTAGGGATATTCAGCAACACTTGGAAAAAAAGGGAGTAACAGCAAGCCACACCAAATGAATAAATGCATAATATTTATTGAACAAATCATCATAAAATCAGAGTCGACATAATACATAAAGAAGACATAATATATGAGAATGGAGAAGACAAGAAGGTAGGCAAAGAGAAGCTTCAGGGTCAAAATAATAACCTGAGAGAGCTGAGTTAGTGTCACAAGTAAAAGGTTCTAGTTAAACCCTAAGTGGCTATATGGCAAAATATGCTTATTAAACAGTCACTGCAAGTCATAATAAGCATTCAGCTGCTTACCCATCATAGGTCCTGACTGCTCCAGCCACCCTTGCAGCCTCTGAAGTGCATTTTGGTGAGGGATATTGTTGTTCTTTATTTTTGTTTTATTACAGGAGTCAATGGCTTCAATGGAATGGACGTTAGGTGAGTATAACTGTGTTTGTTATTTTAAATAAAAAAAGAAGTGCACTTATTTCAAATGAAAGACTTTATACTTGCTGTGTGTTTATTTACAATATAACTATAGGATTAGTAATGGATAGTTGTCTTATAGACGCCTTTCCATTACTAAACCGTGGGCTTGATATCACCAGAAATTGCAAAGGTGACATCAACTGCACAAATATGAACACCTTGCCACAGCCACAGGGCAAGTGGGAAGAACCAGACTAAGTGCCAGAATTGGCGCATCTAACAGATGCACCCTCTCTGGGTTGCTGCGGCTGCTATTTTTAGGCTGGGTAGGGGACAATATCCATGGTCCCTTACCAGCTTGAGAATACCAGCTCCCATTTGTCTGATTTAGCTTGGCTCGTTGTACAAAATAGAGGGCACCGCACACCATCTTATGAATAATTTTTTTAAATAATTTAAAAAATCTATTCTTCATAACCAACCTTGCTAAAGCATACAGCTGAGGGTTGCAGCCCGCAACTGTCAGCTTCACCTGGCTGGTAATCTAAAATAAAGGGGAACCCAGGCAGTTTTTTTTAATTATTTATTTAGAGCGAAGGCTTATGAATACTCCCATCAGCCGCTGCCTACTCTCATTGTTATTAGTGGAAGCAGGCATAGGCTTATGAGATTAGTAGACTCACTCTGTGATTTGACAGTGTGGGAACCGAGGCTTTCTGACTGGCAGTAATGATTTTAATGCTGATCAAAGACAATGTTTGCTGTTCCGTCATGCAAATGACAGCGCGAGAAACACCCGGTGTTCGGGAGGGCTGAACCCATACAGTAACACAGACTTCCTCGTGAAGTCTATATTCAGTGTCCATTCCCGAACAGTAGGTGTTCGGTATGGATGCCAAACTTTACTGTTTGCCCATCTCTAGTGCTGAGCAAGGATTTCCATATTTCTGCCTAGCTAACCATCACTTCCTAGATGCTGCCAGTGCCCCAGCTGCATTGGCATCTTCACCCTCCTCTGCCTTGTGCTTTCACTAAGCCCCCGCTGTCAAGTGAGGATGCCATCGGTAGTGTGCGCTTTTATTCTCGCCTTTTCCTATCTCAGACGAAGGGATGGCACATTGTGCTTTCAGTGGGGATCAAGGAGGGTGGTCACCCAGTAATCAGCACTTGTGACAATCGGAGCAACTTGGTGCAGGTGCAGTCAACGCAGCATGTAGTGACTTCTGTGTGCCAAGCTGCCCAGAAGCAACAACAAGCTGTCATGGGTGTATCATCTGGGTCCTCTGTATTCTCTGTATCCCTCCAACCATGCTTCATTGATGACTGTGAGCTGGTTTGAGTGCCACCCTGCTTTGGACATGGTTATTCCTCATACTCCTCCTCATACTTCTACTCCTCATCCTCCAAAACTGGCCCCTGGCTGGTCATTTGTATTGCTGACAGCTTTTTGTAAGCAACCCATGCTCCAAGATGTGTGTGGATGCCTGGCCTGATAATGGTGTGAATGGTCCCTCTTCCTCCTCTTTTTCCTCTTTCCTCCTTCCTAATCCATCATCAACTAAATCTTTGTTTCAATAGGAGGCATAGAAGTGGGATAGTAACAGTGATGATGGTGACATAAGCGCTGGCCATTTTCGTGGAGTACTCAAAGCAGCATAACACATGACACACATCCCGCATGGAGGCCCTCTCCTTGGTCTTGAAGTGGTATTGTTAAGGAGAGTGACTGATACATGCATGCTGCAGCTGAAACTCTACTCTCATGTGCTTCTGCTCTCCCAGTCTTTCAAGCATATGCAAGGTGGAGTTCCATCTTGTAGATATGTTGCATATGAGGTAGTGAATGGAAAGGCAAAAGTGTAGCTGTAGCACAGGTAGGCAAGCAGCATTAGGGTGAGAATTCCGAAAGCATGCACAGACGACCCACGTTTTCTGCTGCAGTTCTGACATATCTGTGTAATTTTTAAGGAATCTCTACACCACTAAATTCAGTACATGTGCCAGGCAATGGATGTGCATCAAACAGGCTAGGTCCAGGCTGCTACGAAATTTTCCATTTTTTGCAGACAACTAGGCCGAACTTGAGGTTTATGGGCCCTAATCACACATCTGTCTGTTATTTGATCCCCATTCACAGCTTCTGTGCAGTGTGTGTGATTTTTCCCACAAACATATTACTTTCAAAAAAGCCTGCTGTCATTTCCCTCTGGCTTTGCTGAAGTTGGTAGAGCAGTTGTTACATTGAAGGGATGAGGTGGCTGATCCACAGCTCTTGCTTGGTGAGGTATTTTCCCTGAAACAGATGAGCTTCAGAACAGTCTGTTGTAGATTTCCCCTGGCTGTGCTGAAGTTGGTTGTGCAGCTTTAACATTGGCCGGATGAGAAGGAGGTGGAGTAAGGGGAGGCAATATGGACAAAGAAACATTCAGCAAACCTCAGCGGTGGTGGGACATGAGCCAAAATACTTTCTGCCTCAGACTCATCTGCCACTAAATTTAGCCAGTTGGCAATTAGGGAGATATTACCTCCTTTATCAAATAGTTTGATGACTTATCTGATTTATCCTCTGCAAGACTAACTTACAGCACAAGTTTTGCAGAGATTGGACAGTACTCATTTCCATTCCTCTCATTTAAGTGTAATAGGAATATCAATCACTCAGTAGCACTCATGAAACATATGAGGCTATGTGCACACGTTGCGGAATTGCCATGGAAATTTCCGCGGCAATTCCGCACCTCCCTGCCGCGGGAAATACGCATATTATAGGTATGCGTATTCCCGCTAAAAACTAGCGTTTTGCAAGCGTAATTAGCTTGCAGAATGCTAGCGTTTTACAAGCTATCTGACAAGTTAGTCACACGAGTCAAACAAGTGTTTGACAAGTGTGACCAACTTTTTACTATTGATGCTGCCTATGTCGCATCAATAGTAAAAAGATCTAATGTAAAAATAATAAAAAAAATAATAAATAATGATATTCTCACCTTCCGGCGGCCCCCGCAGCTTTCCCGCCTCTCAGCGACGCTCCTGGCCAATCCCGTTCCCAGGCGTCCTTTGCGACAATCACCCTGATGACGTAAAATCACGCGAGATCGGTACGTCATCTGGGTGATTCTCGCAATGCATTACTGGGAACGGGATTGGCGGGAGCGTCGCTGAGAGGCGGGAAAGCTGCGGGGGCCACCGGAAGGTAAGAATATCACTATTTTTTATTTTAATTATTGTTTTTACATGGATATGGTACCCAGGGCCTGAAGGAGAGTCTCCTCTCCTCCAGACCCTGGGTACCATCCGCACATGAACCGCTTACTTTGCGCATGGTGGGCACAGCTACATGCGGAAAGTAATCGGTTAAATGCATTCCTATGGCGGCGGAATTGCCGCGGTTCCGCAAAAAAGAATGAGCATGCTGCGGATTCTCCCGCGATGCGATTCTGCCCCGGAAAAACCCGCAGCATGTGCACAGCATTGCGGAATCCCATAGGCCATAATGAGTTGTATTGTGTAAGCGGTTTTGCCGCGGTGCGAAAAATCGCGGCAAAACCGCTAGGAATCCGCAACGTGTGCACAGGCCCTGAATCATTTTACTAGTTTTAAGTACAATTTATTGACATGTACAAAACTTTCTCTGAACCAGGTGATAATACTCAACAAATATGTACCTGCAATTTTTTTCCCCATAGCAGTACCAGATAACTGTTTATAAAAAGCATATGCAAGGTGGAGTTTCACCTTGTGGATACGTCGCATATGAGATGGGGTGCAGAATGGCAGAAGTGAAGCTGCACCGCAGACTGGCAAGCTACAGGGTGAGAATGCCAAATGCACCATGCACTGCCCTCACTTCCTGACAGGATGAGGAGACAGTAGAGGAGGTGGAATTGGAGGTTGAAGCAACATGGACAGAAAAAAGGTTATGGGCCACGGTGTGCAGCATTATCCAACTTAATGACTAGGGGCCGGCCTCAGCAATTTTGCACACTGCTCACTTGTTTGCTGTGCAGTTGGGGCAGTGTGACCACCACCAATTCCTCTGAACTGCCCACGTCACTCCATGTGGGTTCAGGACCTCATCATCCCCCATTGCATCATTACACCTCTTCCATCTGTCCTTAAATCTGCAGCCCTATTAATCCACTTCTGTCCTTGCTGCTCCTCCGCTTCTCCTCTCTGCAAATCCCTTCATTGAGAAAGACTGGCTAACAGATTATTACAGTGCCTGTTGTCAGAGTATTCACCCAAAAAAACAAAAAAAAAGAACAAAAAACAGTGTCGACTACCATCTCCTTTTATGCCTTTTCCACCTACACCGCCACCTCCTCTCCATTGACGTGCTCCACTTGGACCTCTGCCTCCTGGTTCAAGATTATTATTTTTTCTTTTTTTTTATTCCATGATGTTTTAAGTCATTTCCCTATCCCCATTTATTTGTAGGGTAATTGTCTTGCTTTTTTACCCCATTTAGCTGCCTTTTGCAGCCCCTAGCCCTTACTATGACCATTCTACAGCCATTTTATAGCACCAAAGTTCAGGTTCCCATTGGCTTCTATTGAGTTTGAGTTCTGGGTCACGTTTGTTTCCGAACTGAACTTAACTTTTAACTCTAGTTTGTCCAAACCAGCCCAATCTGAACATCCACAGGTCAGTTCATCCTTAGTTACTGAAAAGCCTTTAGCAATGGTGTTAAAATTAAAATGTTTTCCTATAAACGAGATCAAATTTCATGGGTCTGACATAACAAGGGAGCACAATTCATACATGGTCTCGATCTCACCATAAATAAGTTTCTAGGCAGAGGAATGCATTGCTATATTCAATGGTAACAAGTAATCCATGCATAAAAGTATTGCTTTGCTGGTAGATACAACAGATGCTGACTGCTCTGACAGATAATTGCCTGTCAGTCCAAGTTAAGAAATCAAACAGCAAGAAGTCTAACAAAGTACCAAAGAGATTAACAGCCAATCACCATGGGACACAAAATCTAAATGAGAGATTCAGAATTTTCTGCTGCCTAAGATGAATTGAATATAATATGCCATCATAGCAATTTATGGCCACGCTGATATACCCTTACAAGAAAGGATATGCACACAATGATCATTTGTAATAAAGCACCTTCCTTGTCAATTGTGCCTTCCTATCTAAATGATCTCTCACAAGTGGATTACTAATAGGCAGCACTCAAAAAAGGGAAAATCAAGAGGCTACAGCCATATCAACTAGAGTTGAGCAAAACAGGTCGGTCAGATTCAAAAGTCGCCGACTTTAGCCAAAGTCGAGTTTCGTCAACCGAAACACGACCATAGCGTGAGGTTGGCCATGCGGTCGTCGAAACGAGCGCCAAAATTGGATTTCCCAGAATGCTTGCTGGTGCCTTTTTTCAGCCAATGAGCAAGGACGTACACTGTGGGCAACGAGATGACATGTGCAGCGTCCACCACCATCTTAGAGAAGGGCATTGCAGTGATTGGCTTGCTTTGGGGGGCGTCATAGTGTCTATAAAAGCACTGAGCGCCGACCTCCGTTTTACTTCTGCCGATATTAATAGTAGGGAGAGGTTGCTGTTTATCAGTAGGGAGAGAGTTAGGGCTGTAAAGAGAAGTTCTTATGTGCTTGTGCTGATAGCAATTGTGCTGTACAGTTAGTGTGCAGTGACAGGGGAGGATTTTCTTGTGTGCAGCAGCGCTGGTTATTAGGCTGCCTGATAGCTGTATTGCTGTGTGTACACTGCTGTGCAGACTGCTTTTTAAACAGCACTAATACTTTTATTCTTTTTTTTTGCACAGTTACCGATTGTTCATTTTTTCCCACACCGTATAGAGATGTACGCTCCTCACACACTACCGGGTACCGGCTGGTATCAAGGACAAATACATGCTGACTATCTGTGTGTGACTCCGGAAATAAATACGGAGATTTAAATTTCCCCAAAACTGTATACAGCTGTCCGCTTCTGAGACAGTACCGTATATCTGCTCTTTGTGTTACGGTGAAATCCATATTGAGACAGCGTCTGTGTGTGACTCCGGAAATATATACGGAGATTTAAATTTTCCCCCAAGCCGTATACAGCTGTCCGCTTCTGATACAGTACCGTATATCTGCTCTTTGTATTACGGTCAAATCCATACTGAGTGAGCGTCTGTGTGTGACTCCGGAAATAAATACGGAGATTTAAATTTTCCCCAAAACCGTATACAGCTGTCCGCTTCTGATACAGTACCGTATATCTGCTCTTTGTATTACAGTCAAATCCATACTGAGTGAGCGTCTGTGTGTGACTCCGGAAATAAATACGGAGCTTTAAATTTACCCCAAAACCATATACAGCTGTCCGCTTCTGATACAGTACCGTATATCTGCTCTTTTTATTACGGTCAAATCCATACTGAGTGAGCGTCTGTGTGTGACTTCGGAAATATATCGGAGATTTAAATTTTCCCCTACACGATATACAGCTGTACGCTCCTCATACAGTACCATATATCTGCTGGTCTTTTGGTTCATTTTCCCAAACATGAGGAAGTATGGTGGATGAGGCCGCGGACGTGGGCGGGGGAGCCAGCTGGTACTGATGGTGGTTTTGGTGCATCTGCTGGTAGTGCCAAAAGCACAATAGCACCTAAGGCAGGAGGTGTTGAGCCTGTGTCATCGTCTGGCTTCAGAAGGCCTGGAAGGCTTCCTTTTCTGGGAGTCGGTAAACCGCTTTTAAAGCCGTAGCATAAGGAACAGGTTTTGGCTTACATTGCCGAAACAGCCTCCAGCTCTATCGCCTCCTCTTCTGAAGTTTCAATGCAAGCACTAAGTTGTCAGTGCAGGCTCTTGGTCAGGAACAACACCTTTCCTTGTGTCCTTCACCCCCACCAAAAGTGAAGGATGCGGCAGGCCACACTTCAGATTACTCTCTGGAGCTCTTTTCACATACCATGCCTGGGTCATCAAGTGAAATCTGAATTCCCCAGTCCAAGATGAATATGACATGGAGTGCACTGATGCACAGCCATTGCTATATGATTCTGCTGGTACATTCACCCTGAGCACTGCATTGCCCTTGCAGTCTACTGAGCCCGATTCTGACCCTGATGAAGCCCAGGTGCCCCTTCTCGCATACTATATCACCTTACACAGTGACACAGAGGAAGGTGCAGATGAAATTGAAGAGGAGGTGATGGATAACCCAGTTGTTGACCCGGATTGGCATCCATTGGGGGAAGAGGATGCCACTGGCAATAGCTCAGTAGAGGAGGAGGATCCGCAGCAGGCTTCGACATTGCAGCTGCGGTTATCTGGCAGGCCCGTAGCAGTCCAAAAACGTGTTAAAATAACAAAAAGAGTTGCAGGACAACTTGGCCAGATGGCCAAATTAGCACAGCGTGCAAGCCCTGAAAAGTTTTCCCATAGTAGGAAGAGTGCAGTGTGGCACTTTTTTGACCAAAATCCTATTGATGAGGGAAAGGTTATCTGTAAGAATTGCGGAAGGACCTTTAGCCGAGGGAAAAATCTCGGACATTTGAATACCAGTTGCATGCTTAGACATGTAAACACCATGCACTTGCAAGCGTGGACAGACTACAAAACCTCAGTGGCTTTGAACACCTACTTTGCCAAACTGTTCTCATTAGAGATGACGCCCTTCCGTTTGGTTGAAAGCGCAGCGTTGCGAGAGCTCATGGCCTACGCTGTCCCACGCTATGACCAACCCAGTCGGCACTTCTTTTCTAGAAAAACCATCCATGCCCTCCACCTGTATGAAAGACCATATTGTCCATGCACTCAAACACTCAGTGAGTGGAAAGGTGCACCTCACAACAGATGCATGGGCAAGTAGGCATGGCCAGGGCTGTTACGTGTCCTTCACTGCCCACTGGGTTAATGAGGTGGATGCAGGGTCCACAGGGGACAGCGGCGGTGGGACAGTGCTGCCTAGCAAAAGGTATAGGCAACAGTTGGCTGAATGCGTTCGATCCTCCTCCTCCTCTTCCTCCAGAAGTGACAGCTCGGCGACAGAGCGCAGTCGCACGAGCACTCCATCCGCAGCTGCCAGTGTTGCACATAAGGTGTCCCACTATCGAACAGCTAGTGGTAAGCATCAGCAGGCTGTTTTAAAGATGATGTCTTTGGGCAACAACTGACACACCGTGGAGGTACTGGCCGACTACTTGCTGCGAGTCATGGCTAGGCAGTCTACATTTTGAGCCAGGCAAGGTAGTCAGTCATAACGGCCTTAATTTTGTGGCGCCATAGCCCTGGCAAAACTCAGACACATACCTTGCCTGGCTCACACCTTGAACCTGGTGGTGCAGTGCTTCAAAAATAATTACTCGGAGTTACCAGCCCTGCTCCATAAGGGGCAAATACTGTGCTCGCACATACATCGCTCGCCAGTAGACTCCAGTAGTATGCAAAGGCGGAAGCAATCGCTCCACCTCCCCAAGCACTGCCTAATCATAGACGTTGCAACAAGGTGGAACTCCACCATGCACATGGTTGAGAGGCTGTGTGAACAGAGGCAGGCTGTAATGCATTTGTGGGAAGATACATGGGCAGTCAGTTTGAGGGCAGACATCGAGTTTTCGGGTGTGCAGTGGTCAAAGCTGAAAGACCTCTGTAAGGTCCTTCAGTGTTTTGAGGAATTCACACGGCTGGTAAGGGCTGACAACGCCATCATAAGCATGAACATCCCACTTATGCGACTGCTCATGCAAACTTTGACGCACATTAAGAATCAGGTGTGTTCTACCCACTTTTGTGCAGCAAGTTAACTCATAGCGTAGCTCCGGTTATGACCACTAGTCCACTACATGTCAAAAGTCGTTCTCATTTGTCCTGTTCCAGGTTTCAGGGATGTTTCCCCTTTAATTGAGCGAAGTGTTCTGGTTAAGAACTGCCCCCTTAGCTTCCCAGGGAAAACTTGACACGCAGACATATTCTCTCGGGCTTTCTGAAGAGATTCATGTGTGTCCTACTCTCTGTAAATCACTGCTTCTGTCAAAGCGGATTCTGGTGAGGGTTTAATACATTTATGTGTAGTGCTACGTATCTGTGTTAGTTAACCGTTATGTAGCCACAGTGTAGTGCATTGTAAGTGAGGCATATTGAGCTCTGTATTTCTCAGTTAGGATGTAATGTTGTTTACTCCGCATATAGATAGATGCATTTTCGTATGGTGCAGAGCAGTACTAGTAGCAATCTTGTATTATATACTCTGTATCATTCTTTGCTGTAATGTTCCAGTTACTTATGTAATTGCACACTGTACATGCCAGTATTGATACTATACTGTCTATTTCTTGCAGTTTTTACCCGATTTCACCCACTATTGTGTTTACCAATTTCCTTCACTATACCATCCGTTATCATCTACCATCATCTCAATAAATATAGATTTAAGCACCCATACAGTCTTTTATTGGAGTGGATGAATGGTTTAGCCGTATGTTGGAAGCCACACAGTCATACGTGGAAGAAGGCAGAACAGTAAAAACTGAACCGCCGGTCGCAGGTGGTGGTTACACAGGCTATACCTGACCGCTACCACCCAAACTGCTCCGCATATGGGTATTACAGCAGCCGCCATACAGCCGCAGGGAACAAGAACCCAAACCCAATAAGAACAGATTAGCTGCCTTCAGTGAAACTGACAGCCGGTTGCAGGCTGCAGTTAACCAGACTGTACGGGACTGCTAACACCCACACTGCTCCGCATATGGGTATCACAGCAGCCTCCATACAGCCGCAGAACGTTACTGCAGCCCGCCAATAAGTGCTACATCGTTCCCGCCATGCATAGACTCAGTTTCTCACCAAAATACTCAGCAGAACGCAGCTAAGCTCACTATGTCTCGAAACAGCACATCCTCACTCAAAACAAGGTCACAAGCCAGCTCCAGTAGGTCGTCATTAGCAGAGCTTGCTGCCATCGCCCGTGCCGAAGCCGAGGCAGCCAAAGCAAGATCCTCCTTTGCAGAAAGAGAGATGTACCTAAGCTGAGGCAGGCGGAGCAAGATGCAGATAGTGCACGTTTGCAAGCAGAGACAGAGGCCGAAACCGCACGCCTGCAAGCTGAAACTGCACGGTTGCAAGCAGAGAGAGAGGCCGAAACCGCACGCCTGCAAGCTGAAACTGCACATTTGCAACCAGAGAGAGAGGCCGAAACCGCACGCCTGCAAGCTAAAACTGCACATTTACAAGCAGAGAGAGAGGCGGAAACTGAACGTTTGCGAGCAGAGCTGGAAAAACTTGCGCAGACAAAGAGACAGCAGCTGCAATTGCTAAAGCAGAGTATTTGGAAGCCATGAAGGATCCTGATTGTAAGAGACGCAGCAACTTTCCCGAACCAGATCTAGAACAGTAAGATCCAGCACAGCGCGTCGCAGAGTACGTCCGTCAACATTTCGGCATCGATGACAGCCCTGATGCACCTCATCAACCAGCCTACACCGGTTACCAATGATCCAACCCCGAACTTCGTTACCATAAACAAGGAGTCGTCCAGCGCCGAGATGTGGACCACTGCGGCTGTTCCACTGAGCAGAAGGTACAACTTCCATCCTTAAAGAGACACCTTCTGCACCGAGAAGGTACTGCACAGACTATATGAAGTCGGAAGCGTCTCACAGGTATGGTGATACACCACATATTAGACATGACTATAGCACACCGGCTCATGCCACCACCGACAAAGCCACCATAGACTTTGCAAAGTTCTTTGCCCGCCAAGAACTGGTTGCAAAAGGACTTGTAAAGTTCACTGATAAACCCGAGAACTATAGGTCATGGCGAGCCTCATTCCAGAACGCCATTCATGGTCTGGACCTTTCTAGTAGTGAGGAGTTAGATCTCCAAGTAAAGTGGCTCGGAAGTGAGTCGGTTGAGCATGCCAAAAGACTAAGAGACATCAATATAAAGCATCCACACATAGGTCTACGCAAAGTGTGGGAAAGACTTGATGAATGCTATGGGACAGTAGAAGTCATAGAGAATGCTTTATACAAAAGAATTGATGATTTTCCTAAGATAGGACCTAAAGGTTATCAAAGCTTAGAGAATTGAGTGATTTATTGATAGAGTTACAGGTTGCCCAGGAGGAGGGAGACTTGCCCGGATTGTCATTCTTAGATACCGCTAGGGGTGTCAATCCGATAATACAAAAACTTCCTTACAACCTACAAGAAAAGTGGGTTACATATGGTTCACGGTATAAACAAAATCATAATGTACCATTCCCTCCTTTCACTGTGTTCGTAGAATTTGTCACCCAACAAGCTAAGATCAGAAATGACCCATTGTTTTGACTTCACTCTGTCATGTTCCACTGCCCCCGGTGTCAAACCCAGTAGGACACCCGTGGCAGTCCAAAAAACTAACATTGTTTCCACAGGCCCTCCTCAGAATGCGAGTAAACCCCCGCCAGACAAGAACAAGCATCAAGATGTCAGTAAACAGTGTCCTCTACAGAAGAAACCACATCCTCTACTAAAATGCAGAGCCTTCAGGGAGAAGTCTTTGGAGGATTGCAAAGGTTTCCTCAAAGAGAACAACATCTGCTTCAAATGCTGTGCTACAACCTCTCACCTCGCCAGGAACTGTGAAACTAGCGTAAAATGTGCAGAATGCAGCAGCACGGATCACAATACAGCCTTGCACCCTGGACCACCTCCACGAGTGTTGTCACAAGCAGAGAAGCACGATGGGAAGGAGAAGAACACTGATGAAGATACCCCTGTGGTCAGCTCTCAATGTACGGAGATCTGTAAGGGACTCACAGGAGGAAGGTCCTGTTCAAAAATCTGCCTTGTCCAAGTCTACCCTGCAGGCCGCAAGGACAAAGCCCTCAAGATATATGCAATTCTGGATGACCAAAATAATAGGTCTTTAGCCAGGTCCATCTTCTTTGACAACTTCAGCATTGTAGGCCCTGGTTCTCCCTACTCTCTGAGGACATGTTCAGGTACCATTGAGACGGTGGGGAGAAAAGCGACTGGATACAAGGTGGAGTCCATAGATGGTCAAACCTGCCTATCGCTGCCAACTATCCTGGAGTGCAACCAGATTCCCCACAACAGGTCAGAGAAACCATCACCGGAGGTGGCGACTTATCAGCCCCATCTGAAGCGTATAGCCCACCTGATACCTGAGTTGGATCCAGAAGCCATAATAGCCCTACTCATGGGAAGAGATATATTACAAGTCCACAAGACTAGAGAATATATAAACGGCTCCAAAAATGCTCCGTACGCTCAGAGGCTCGACCTTTGATGGGTCATCATAGGAGACGTCTGTCTAGGAGGAGCACACAAGCCGGCCTCAGTCAAAAGTATGCTCCCCAGCACACTAGAAAATGGACGTACGTCTCTCTTCCAGCCATGTCAAAATAGCCTGCTGGTAAAGGAATTGCCAAACAGCACTCCCCTTTCTTGCCCTTTCTCAGTACCTACCAACGAAGACCACGCCTGTGAAGGTGAACAAGACCACATGGGATATACAGTCTTCCACAGGACAAAGGAAGACGACAAGGTAGCGATGTCCATAGAAGACCTAAGAGAAGGCGCCTACCCAACAACAGGGAACTGGTCTACAGCCGATTCATCTCCCTCAGCACAGCTTAAGAAGTCACCTGAGATGAAGGAACACTTCTTTACCTTCATGGGAAGGATATTCCAGAACAACCACGCAGAGATTGCATCTGCACTTCGGCCCTCAGAGGAGTGTTGGTACCTGTCCATCTTTGGAGTATACCATACCAAGAAGCCAGGTCAAATAAGAGTGGAATTCGACTCAAGTGTAGAGTTGAGCGATACTTTCCAATATCCAAAAGTATCGGATCGGAATGGTATCGCCGATACACAAGAAATATCGGCGATACCCGATACCGATACCGGAAATACAATGTAAGTCTATGGGAAAAAAATATCGGAATTAAAAAAAGCCCATTCTTGCCTTGTTGGTTAATTGTACATGAAGGAAAACAACAAAGAGTAATGTAGAATGTATTGGGGGAGGTTGAGGAGACATTAAAGGCATAGATATTTAACCCAATCAAATGGAATAGCATTAATATTTTTTTTTGTAAAGATGTTCGGATTGACGAACAAATTGACAATGTTGTTAACCTTTTTCTATTTTGGCAAATATGTATGTTTCACAACTTCCATGCTCTTCACCTTTTTAACTTTTGACACACTTTCTCCTTCATAATCTTCAGCAGCATCATCTTTTTCATCAAATTATTCTTCATCTTCACCTTCTTTATCTTCTTCTTAAACTTCTTGCTATTCATCTTTTTGTTAACATTACTCATATTGTTCTTATTCAACTATTATTCTTCTTCATATTCTACTTCATCTTCATCTTCTTCATCATATTCTTATTTTTGACAGATTCCTGTACTTGTAATCTGTAAAAGTATGAATTTTTCATCCTTGCGTTCTTGCTGTCACAAAAGTTTTAAATTACAACAGTATTTGTCCGTGTTGAGTTTAGCCTGCAGCAGCAGGCATTTTCCAGGGGCACCACGAGGAGGAATGGACTCACCCCCATACACTGCTTAGTCTTCTTCTGCTTATAATTTAGAGCATATATTTTGCTCTTCATTTTGGTCTTATACTTCATGTTGTTATGCTTTTTCATCTTCTGCTTATTGTTCTTCTGTCTCTTGTTCTGTATCTTGTAGTTTGTCTTAACCTTCTTTGTCCTGTTGGTGATCTTCTTCTGGGTAATCTTTTATTTCTTCTTTGTGATGGTGTTCAGGCTGGTTGGCTTCATGCTCGTCGTCCTTGTGGTCGTCATCTTCTTCGGGGTGGTCATCAGGGTCGTCGTCTTCATTGTTGGAGATCCATAATGATTACCCAACAAAACATTTACAAAATATTCAATTTGTAAATGTAGCTGAAGGTACAAGAAGGCTGACTAACTTCTGAGAACCAGCTGACGTTACTGGAACCCGGACGGGTATCAGATGGTACAAGAGACAATGGAAGTAACGAGGACCAGCTGACTGTGCTGGAACCCGGAGGGGCAGCAGAAGGAAAAGAGCCAATGGCACAACCGAGGACCAGCTGACGTTACTGGGACACGGTTACTAAGCAGGAGGTACCTGTGCTCCAAAGCACTACCAAGGACCAGCAGACGTTGCTGGAACTCGGATACCGAGATGGAGGCACCTAGGCCAAAGGCACTGCGGAGAACCAGTTGACGCTACTGGAACCCGGACGGGTAGCAGAACGCACCCATGAAAATGTTATTTGACAGGCCGCAAGCCGTCCACAGTTACCGAATCACACAGTCCTACAGTGGGTGCTTGTCCTATTGTCACAACGGAAACAGCCTTTATTTACTTATCACACAGCACACATAGGAATGACCTAAACTGCAGGCACCATACAGTCGGCTAACCCGAAAGCAACACGACAGGACAACTTATTGTAGGCTAATTGACGTTGACACTGCCAGGAAACAGCTGTCGTGCTGTAACCAGGCTAGGCAGGAGTCAGTACCCCTGCCAATTACTTCCGAGCAACAACTGTCGGTGTTGGAGCCCAGGGATGAGAAGAGAACAGGGTGGAGGCAGCAGACTTTTTGCCGTTCACACAGCAGGGGAACAGCTGACATTACTGAACCCCTGTAACACAGGAGCAAGTGTTGACTGTGCTAACAGCACTTCCGAGCAACAACTGGCGGTGTTGGAGCACAGGGTCAAGGAGGGTGTAGGCAGAGGCCTAGTATGACATGTTTGAAGTTAAATTTGTATTTAGCAGCATAAATTTTTTGCCAGACACACAGCAGGGGAACAGCAGGCATTACTGAACCCCACAAACACATCAGCGATTGTTTTGATCTGTGCATCCAACACTTGTGAGCAGCAACTGGCGGTGTTGAAGCCCAGGGTCAAGAAGGGTTTTGAAATAAAATATTGAGTTATTGCCTTGTTACGTGGCCATTGCAAATGTATGTACTTCAAACAAGAAAAAATGAAGGTTTACTAGGACAATAAAATGATGAATTTCAATTCCAAGACTAAAAATAAACACCCTTACAATATAAACGCATATAAGCACATGGCAACAAGTAATGGAACAACACACCACCCAAATTTTATTTTACAAAATATAGTGTTGTAAATTTATGAATAAAAGTCCATTTTTGTATTTAGGCATGATGCGTAAGGAACGCTATGTTAAACATAACATAGTGAAGACAATGGATTTTGTAATAGTCACTCATCATCATCATTACAATTTATATGTGACAGTCACACAGATTTAAATTATTTCACTTATGAAAATTGTTAGTTTCGACAGCATTTATTATATGTCCAGCATGGAGTCATAAAAGTGATGAGTTGACGCAATAATGTACGATAAAAAATAAACATTTTAAAAAAACATTATGCATTGTCACAATTTAAGTGGGTGCCTAAAAGTGGATGTGAAGCAAAGGCTACAGATAGCAAAGGTATATACTATGTCTGTATCAGACAGTGGCCAGCCTCTGATGGGTAATGGCGATGTTATACTGTACGTCAATAAACGCTGCATCTGCAATCATGCATTTTTTGCTTGTAGAGTGTTGAAGAGGGTAAAAGCATGTCTGGTTGCGCAAGGCTTTATCCGGCAACACTACCTTCCTTGTGTCACGGGTAGGGTAGCGTGTGTCTATTATATGACTCTCTCTAAAATGTGACGTTACGCAGCCTTATTCTGCCCTAGGGACGCCAAAAATATGACAGCAGTAATCATTTACTGTATAAAACTCCACCTATGAGCAACAAAACAAGCACGTTCCCTCTTCTGTTTCCTGCGCTGACATGTGAGGAGGGAGTTTGGAGATGCTCCTGAATTCCTCCCAGATATCCAAGCATATCGGGCCCATAGGAGAGCAGTAAAACCACCCCCCGGGAACACTGACACCTTTTACATTCGTGGAGACATAATTTATGGAGCGCTACTTGCTACGGAGTTCACAACAGACCCCGAACGGTTTACCTATCCAACTGAAGCAGAAGGCCATAGACATAGACATGCAGCAAGAGCTATTATCAGAAGCACCATGTGACCTGAGAGTTCCTCAGGAATTTGATTAGCAGAAAATGGCTGAAGAGAGGTCACAGCCCTTCTCTTACCAGACATTCAGAAGCTGCTGGAGTCGGCATTGCAATCTTCATTGTCTTCCATACAAAAGTCTGTACACCTGAATACCATGGCAATTACCAAGCTGCAACAGGATGTGGCACTGCTACAACAGGAGAAGCAACTTGGCCAAGACAGAGAACAGAACCTTCAGCAGAAGTTACAAAATTTGATAGACAAAACAGAGGACTTGGAAAATCGCTCGAGACAAAGCAATTTACGTCTCGTCGGACTGCCTGAATCGTTTAAATCAGCAGACTTACAATCCATCTGTGAGAATGATCTACCAAAAATATTGTGACTACTACTACTGTCGTGTGGAACGTGCACATCGTGTGGGACCGCCGCAAAACAACAACATGCGAGGGGAGGCATCGAAACCAACGATGTACAGACACGGCAAGTAATAATTAAGCTGTTACATTATAACGACAAAGTTTCATTGTTACGGCCATTCAGAGAAGCGAGGCGCCGAGTGCTACTCCATGGCTATGAGATTCTGCTCTTTGATGACTTCTCAGTATCGGTGTCCAAGAAGAGGAGGGCGTTCAGTTTCATTTGCACAACGTTGTTTGAGCGAGATGTTTGCTTTCAACTACTGTTCCCAGCGCGTTAACGGTTCCAAAGATCTGACGGGACATATAATAATCTTTATTTTTATTTTTATATAATCTTTATTTTTATATAGCGCTAACATATTCCGCAGCGCTTTACAGTTTGCACACATTATTGTCGCTGTCCCCGATGGGGCTCACAATCTAGATTCCCTATCAGTATGTTTTTTGGAGTGTGGGAGGAAACCGGAGTACCCGGAGGAAACCCACGCAAACACGGGGAGAACATACAAACTCCTTGCAGATGTTGTCCTAGGTGGGATTCGAACCCAGGACTCCAGCGCTGCAAGGCTGTAGTGCTAACCACTGAGCCACCGTGCTGCCCATGTGACATATGTCATTAATGACACACCAGAACAAGCCAAAGCAGCCTTGGAACGAAATCCACAAAGTGATAGGGAAGTACAGCGACGCAGTTCCAGGTTCTCCCCACGCAGACGACGACAAGATGGCAGTTCATGAAGGAGATCAGGAAAGATGAAAGAGATTCTCTCCACGTTAAATAACATATGAGATATATTTGCTGTTTGAGCCGTTTCTATTGGAGTTCCTTCATACCTATGCTAAAGCATGATAGCTTTTCTGCAATTTTAGATGGTTAAATTAGTTAATTGATATTAGATGTTGAAGATCTCTCATGAGAGTGGGGGTCTTGATAAACGTGGGACAACTGAGTTAAACATTACATATGGAGGGACAATAAGTGAAGCAGGCTATTGGGGTTTCATGCTTTGGACACATGGGGGGGTACACTGAATAGCCTGGGAGGATGGAGGTAATCTCCTCACAGGTTAGAAAAAAGGAAGTCACATAAACAGAGGTAGTGGTGGAGAGTAGTGTTGAGCGATACGATACTGCAAATATCAGGTATTGGCCGATATTAGCTGTATCGGGCTTTCGATTCCGAGTACGGATATTTTCGTCATATCGGATACCGGAATCGGATTTGTCACTGTCACTGTGAGTGTCCGTCGGTCGGGTCTGTCAGGAGTCAGCGGCACTTACCTGCCAGAAGATCTCCGGCGGTCACGTCCTGGACTGCTTGATGGCCGCCATTATCTTCTCCCTGGCGGTCACATGCAGTTTTTCGCGATAACTGCAGTGACTGCTGGGTAATCCCGGCCGTAAAGCAGTCAGTCCGATGACGTCACCGCCGGGGAAGCAGGTAATCAGCTGTGCTGCGCCGGGATGACAGCCTCTGCCTGCCTGCCTCTGATGTCATTCTGATGTAGCAGAGCTGGATCGTCGTGGGACACTCGTTACTATGGACTGCGTCGGACAGGTGGTATACTGCTGTTTTTTTTTTTCATTTTTTTACAGGAGATCGATGGCGTCGCAGGATGAGACTGTAATAAAAGTAATGAAAACTGTGTTGTTTTTTTTATTAAATTAAAAAACTTTTTTATGAACATTCACCCGTCCGGGTACATCAACAATTTAACTATTTACATACAGGGACCCTGTCCGGGTTATTTATAATTCTTTGGCAGGGGTGTTCCAGGTACCACCTGGTACTCTTCTGATGCTTGCCAAACATCCGAGACACCAAGGACCATCAGGACCTGATGACGTCGTGTGGCCTGTACAGTCAAGTCGTGACCCGCTATCTGTGTCTGTGTGGCCACCTCTTTCATCTCCCTCCGGGTCTGGAGCCCTATGTCCCGGACTGAACGAACCCCAGGGGGCCTAACAGGCGCCGGGTACGGGCCAGATATCATTATCATGTCCATAGCTGGGGCTGCTGAGGAGACCACTGAGGGAGGCTGGGGAGATTTACGGCGTGGGGTGGGCACTTGTGCAGAGGCCTGGATGTGGGAGGCTGAAGGCTCCGAGGGTCTCACAGGTTCCTGACACTCTGGGGACCAGGGGTCGCACCTGGTGACATTTAGGGCATACCATCCATTGTAACCCCAGTGTCGGGTGTAAGTTACCAAGTCTCCTGGCAACAGGTCCCTCCCCGGGTGTCCTTCTGGGAGGTGAGTCTCCACGTCCCGCCGGGTCACAAACACTTCTAAATAAAGTCCAGGCTCCTGGATGAAGCCCCAACCAGCTTTCAATTTAAAGCTCTGTACTGCACCCTTACGCCGCGGCTCCATCAGAGTTCCTTTATCTTTTCTCATCCGGTCCTTATCTGCCCGGTCCTTCTCGATGTGACGTTGGCGAAGCTTCTGGGATTCGCGCTGCTCCCTTTGTCGCTCGGCTTCTCTCTCCCGACGTCTCCACTCTTCCTCCTGACGCCGGTTGTAATTCTCCTCCACCAGCATCTCCATGTCTCCACCATCAAACTGCAGCTTACGATGTCCGGTTTGCGGCAGCTCTCCTGGCGCCCGACAGTCCTGGCGGCGCTCACCTGCGGAGGAAGCAGCCGGCTCTGGAACAGATGACAGTCGGGGCTCCGGTACAGACAGGTAGACCTCTGGTGCCTGCGCGGCCTCCTCCATGAGGACGGGTGTCGCTTCTTCTGTCTCAGCGACGGGGGCAGACAGCGGGATCTGGGGTGCTGCCGGTGCAGCGTTTTTTGCAGGAACGGGTGCCTCCACTGCGACAACGTCAACCGGATCACATTGCAAGGGCTGGGATGCCCGCACGGACTCCTCTACTAGAACGGGTGCCTCACCATCCGGTACAGACACTTCAGGTAAGAGGGATTGGCGCCGCTCCAAGTTTAGTTTTAGGGCACGCCAGCTGGCTTCCATCCTGGCGACCTCCTCCCGGTGCCGGGCCAGGCCTCTTAGGGTATCCTCCGCTTCTTGCAGCGTAGGAGGGTTTCCAGGCCGGGTGCCCAACGGTGGTTCCGTGGCGATCGGGTCGATTCCGTGGGGGGAGAGCTCTGACTGCTCCATCCCTTCACACTTCTGCTCGTGTCCATTAGCCATCTCTGCCAAGTCACATGTGTCATTAGCATCTGGAAAGGGCCCCTCTTTTGTAGTGAGGCGGGATCTTCGTGTTAGTTTCCGCACACTGAGGAGGATGAGGAGGCGGAACTCAAGAGCTGTGGGGCACGATCTTACATTGCAGTACCATTTAGAGTGGTCGGCCATCGTTTTCGCGCCACTGAGTGAGTGTACACCCACGAAGAGCTCGCCCTTCTTCTTCACCAGTGCCTCGTCGTGACGCAGATATGGCGGAAAAATGGCAAATACATTCTCTGATGATTTTAGCAATTCTTAAGCACAAAACCAGTTCAATTCAGGCACACAGGACTCGCTGATAGCGAGCTACAGAATCCTGTTCGTGACGCCCAAGTTGAGTCGCACAGAGCCAGAGGTTTTGGGGGTACTCGGCACCGAGCCCGTCGACTTCTATGGGGTATGTCACGGCTTTACCCGGCAATTGAATCAGAGTCTATTTTACTATGTAGACGTGTATAAACTATAAATATATGTATATATATATATGTCACAATGACATGTATATATATATATATATATGTATTCTATGTGTGTATATTTTGTGTTTACAATGAAAGAAAGTGTTTTTTTAGTTGCGATATTTTGTTCCTATAGACTTACATGGGACTTCCGGTATCGGAATCGGATATCGACGATATTTAGTGATATCAGCGATACCATTCCGATCCGATATTTTTAGATATCGAGCAGTATCGCTCAACACTAGTGGAGAGACTACGACCGCTTACAGCGGTTAATTGGTAAACAAGAGTTACTAGAAAAGGGTAGAAAAATATTTAGACTTGAGAGTAGGGTTGAGCGATACTTTCCGATATCCTAAAGTATCGGAATCGGAATGGTATCGCCGATATCACTAAAATATCGGCGATACCCGATATCGATACCGGAAGTCCCATGTAAGTCTATGGGAACAAAATATCGAAATTAAAAAAAACCCATTCTTGCCTTGTTGGTTAATTGTACATGAAGGAAAACAAGAAAGAGTAATGTAGAATGTATTGTGGAAGGTTGAGGAGACATTAAAGGCATAGATGTTTAACCCAATCAAATGGAATAGCATAAATATTTTTTTTTTTAAAGATGTTCGGATTGACGAAGAAATTGACAATGTTAACGTTTTTTATATTTTGGCAAATATGTATATTACACAACTTCCATGCTCTTCATCTTCACCTTTTTAACTTTTCACACACTTTCTCCTTCATAATCTTCTGCAGCATCATCTTTTTCATCAAATTATTCTTCATCTTCACCTTCTTTATCTTCTTCTTAAACTTCTTGCTATTCATCTTTGTTAACATTACTCATATTCTTCTTATTAAACTATTATTCTTATTCATATTCTGCTTCATCTTCTTCATCATATTCTTATTTGTGACAGAGAATCCTGTACTTGTAATCTGTCAAAGTATGAATTTTTCATCCTTCCGTTCTTGCTGTCACAAAAGATTTAAATTACAACAGTATTTGTCCGTGTTCAGTTTAGCCTGCAGCAGCAGGCATTTTCCAGGGCACCACGAGGAGGAACGGACTCACCCCCATACACTGCTTAGTCTTCTTCTGCTTAGAATTTAGAGCATATATTTTGCTCTTCATTTTGGTCTTATACTTCATGTTCTTCTGCTTTTAGATCTTCTGCTTATTGTTCTTGTGTCTCTTGTTCCGTATCTTGTATTTGTAGCACAATCTTGTACCAGCTGATGTTACTGGGACACGGTTACTAAGCAGGAGGTACCTGTGCTCCAAAGCACTACCAAGGACCAGCAGACGTTGCTGGAACTCGGATACCGAGATGGAGGCACCTAGGCCAAAGGCACTGCGGAGAACCAGCTGACGGTACTGGAACCCGGAGGGGCAGCAGAAGGAAAAGAGCTAATGGCACAACGAGGACCAGCTGACGTTACTGGGACACGGTTACTAAGCAGGAGGTACCTGTGCTCCAAAGCACTACCAAGGACCAGCAGACGTTGCTGGAACTCGGATACCAAGATGGAGGCACTAGGCCAAAGGCACTGCGGAGAACCAGCTGACGGTACTGGAACCCGGAGGGGCAGCAGAAGGAAAAGAGCCAATGGCACAACCGAGGACCAGCTGATCGTTACTGGGACACGGTTACTAAGCAGGAGGTACCTGTGCTCCAAAGCACTACCAAGGACCAGCAGACGTTGCTGGAACTCGGATACCAAGATGGAGGCACCTAGGCCAAAGGCACTGCGGAGAACCAGCTGACGGTACTGGAACCCGGAGGGGCAGCAGAAGGAAAAGAGCTAATGGCACAACCGAGGACCAGCTGACGTTACTGGGACACGGTTACTAAGCAGGAGGTACCTGTGCTCCAAAGCACTACCAAGGACCAGCAGACGTTGCTGGAACTCGGATACCAAGATGGAGGCACCTAGGCCAAAGGCACTGCGGAGAACCAGCTGACGGTACTGGAACCGGAGGGGCAGCAGAAGGAAAAGAGCCAATGGCACAACCGAGGACCAGCTGACGTTACTGGGACACGGTTACTAAGCAGGAGGTACCTGTGCTCCAAAGCACTACCAAGGACCAGCAGACGTTGCTGGAACTCGGATACCAAGATGGAGGCACCTAGGCCAAAGGCACTGCGGAGAACCAGCTGACGGTACTGGAACCCGGAGGGGCAGCAGAAGGAAAAGAGCCAATGGCACAACCGAGGACCAGCTGACGTTACTGAACCCCAGTAACACAGGAGCAAGTGTTGACTGTGCTAACAGCACTTCCGAGCAACAACTGGCGGTGTTGGAGCCAGGGTCAAGGAGGATGTTTAAATACTAGATCAAGTAATTTCCTTGTTACCTGTCAATTTTAAATGTCTATACTTCAAACAAGAGAAAGATAACCTTTACTACCATAAGATGATGATTTCATTTAAACTAATATCTAGATAAATAAAGAATTGACAAACATAAACACATACATTAACATGTTGAACAGCAATGCAAACCACAAAATAAATTAGTTAAGGAATCTGCTATACGGTTGTACATAAAAGCATACAAGTACATATCTGAATCCATTAATGATGGATAAGTAACAGTATGTACACCATTTTTATTGTATAGACAATGAATGTCTGACTTCAAAACATCATCAGCATTACAAGTTATCTGTGACATTACTAAAATGTTACATTTGCTGAATAATGTCACTAAACAGTTTATACAAAATTATACAATTTCCATCATGTAATACTCATAATATGTGGCAATAATCATGTTTATTAACAAACATAACCTTTAAAAAGTGCATAGTGCATAGTGAAAATTGCTATTTATGCCTGACTGTCGACTTGCAAGCATGACAACGGATAGATAAGGTATATATAGATGAGACTGCATAGCCACAGATGGTGAATGGCGATGTAATACTGTACCTCAATAAAGTGTGCGTCACTACTACATAATTTTTTTTATATAGCTTTATAAACAGGGTACGTGGATGTATGCTTGCGCCTTTGTTTTGACGCACAGACTGCCTTCCTGCTGAGACGCGTTGGGTAGTGAACAGTTGTGTGCAGTGTTCACTGTAGTCTGAGGTTTTCCTTTTTGGAGTGCAGATCACGCTCCAGTTAGTTCTTCAACCACTGCTGGTTGTAGTCTGCTGAGCGTGTGTCACTGGCACATCCTTGAAATTTTTCTCTAATTGTTGCTGCTCCACTCTATTACAAATAAATAAAATCTATTAGTGTGACGCGCTTCCATCCGTATACAATACATTGGTTGCAAACACTATAGAAGTACACAAAGGGGCCTTTCACACCTACTGAACAGTTGTGTGCAGTGTTCACTGCAGTCTCTGCGGAATAACCACACTTAGGCCTTATAACTTTTCAGACTTTCTTTATCAATCTACCAAGATGAAGAAGGCAGGGAGTAAGGCACGTGGTCGTGGAGTTTCTTCAGGGAGAGGACGTGGGGATTCTGTGGCTGCTGCGGCCCCCAGTGACACAGCATCCACCAGTTTTCCCCGGGCCGTGAGCGTTCCTTTATGCGCACTTTTGTAGGAGCTCGGAGTACCCCCCTGCTGCGGGAAGAACAAATTGAAGCCGTTGTTGTTTGGATCTCAGCCAATGCATCGACTTCAATTGCTTCCACCTCCTCTCAGGACCACAGCACTGTTGGGCAACCATCTGTCTCTTCACCGCCTGGCAAATTGCCCAGGCAGTCAGAGAGTTCTGTACAGGAGCCAGCTGAGTGTCTGCTTCTGTTCTCAGAATCTATTGGCTTGCAAACAGGGGCCCAGCCAAGCAGCATTCTGTAATGTGAAGAAGAGGGAGTATGCAGTGATGCGCAACAGCTGTGTCTCTCTGAATCTGAAGAGGCGGGTGAGACAGTGCCGATGGTCAGCACACCGCAGAACGCATCTGATGATGATGATGAGACCCAGGTGCCAGTTTCTGTTGAGCATGGTGCTGGCCAGACCACCCAACAGCAGGTGTTGGAAGAGGGTAGTGGAGATGATGAGGTCCAATACCCAACATGGCATGAAGAACAGGAAGGTGGTGGGAGCAGCTCAGAGGAATAATAATAATATTTATTTATATAGCGCCATCATATTCCGCAGCGCTTTACAGTTTAGCAGTTTCAGAACACAAGTCATAAGTAACAACGTTAACAATACAATAATTTAAGCTAAATAAGTCGCCCCTGCTCGTGACAGCTTACAATGTACAATGAGATGGGGGAGATACAAAGTATAGGTGTTTATATACAATGGTGCATTTACAATGATGTTCCAGCCATCTTAAGGGACTGAGGGATGGAGATAGTGAATGGGCTAGAGACACACACACACTTACACAGAATACATAGAATGACTTTGATTAGTGAATGTGATAGGCCGCTCTGAACAAATGTGTTTTGAGGGAGCGCCTGAAACCATGCAAATTGTGGATAGTCCTAATTTCTTGGGGTACAGCATTCCAGAGGATTGGCGTAGAGCAGGAGAAGTCTTGGAGTCGGGAGTGGGAGGTACGTATTAGTGCAGAGGTTAGTCGAAAGTCGTTTGCAGAGCGCAGCAGTCGGTTAGGCCGATAGATAGAAATGAGGGAGGAGATGTAGGAGGGGTGCTGCACTGTGGAGAGCTTTGTGGGTGAGAACCAGTACTTTGGTTGAAAGCTGGGAGAGGCCTAGAGAAATGGTTAGTGATAGAAGGAAGATAGAGGAAGACATTGCCCCAACGGTACAAACAGGAGGGAGAGTTAGGCTGCAGACTCGGTTGCCTGTAGCCTCCAGTTTGGCACCTGTTCGGAGCAGTTGTCTTCCAAAAGTCAAAACGTGCGCTCCCAGGACTTGCACTGCGTGGTCCTTTTTTCACACACTTGCACATGATATTTGCTATGTGAAATGCAAGCTGTGTAATCAAAAATTAAAATAGCTAAAAGTGTCAGTCACCTCAATACCACAAATATGTGGAAACATGTGCGGACAAAGCACGTAGTTGAGTTACAAAGACACACTGGAGATGTAGGCCAACCTACAGCAGCACCTACATCTTCAGGTTGTGTTGAAGCCTCTTCATCGAGCTCACACACAGCTGGTTATGCTTCCTCACAGGATCGCCATGGAAGAACCTCGGCCACTGTTGTCCAGAGACAAACTGTTATTCCACACACAGCAGCAAGTTCCCTGTCATCCTCACACTCCCAGGCCACAAAACAGCCAGCGGTAGCACAGGCATGGGATAAAACACGGCCATACTCCGCAAACCATGCACGAGCACAGGCTCTGAATGCTGGCATTGCAAAACTCCTGTCCCTTGAAATGCTGTGATTCAGGCTGGTGGAGACAGACAGTTTCCGTAACTGAATATCATTGTCAATCCCACAATACAATGTGCCAAGCCGATTTCATTTCAGCAGGCAAGCCGTCCCTGGTCTGCAAAAGCATGTTGAGGGAAAAATTAAACATGCGCTACTAAAAGCCCTCAGTAGCAAGGTCCACCTGACCACCGATGCGTGGACCAGTACCCATTGTTATGATCTGCTACAACCAGTAAGGAAAGAAGGGAATTCTGTCCCTACAATACAACTAAGCTGAATCCCTACGATGTAACGGGGAACCTGATCCTGCGACCAGACCCCTAAAGTCCTCATCTAGTGTGAACGAAGACCTATAGTTGCGAGGGAGTAATCCCTACAAGATCTAGGGACTGGGAGAAAAGGTGGACACCTCCTAACATAAATTGTAGCATGGATAATTAAACAGAAAAATAATACTTTGTGATCCTAACATCAAGCAAAACTCACAGATTAAGGCACCTAAGCACCCGGCTAGCTTAACAGTAGATAATACAATGAAGTCAAGCAAAGCCAGAAGGGCGGAGCCAGACTAAATAGGGAAAAAAGGTCATGTGACCAGCAAACTGAAACAAAACCTAACAAGAGGGTTCTAACACCCATGGCCAGGGACAATACCTTTCCCTCACTGCCATTGGGTCAATGTTGTGCAGCCGGGTACTGATCTTGCGAGTGGCGCTGTACGTGTTCTGCCAACTCCAAGGATTGCAGGAATCAAGTCTGTACACATTGATTCCTCCTATTCCAGTTCCTCAGAATCATCGCTGCAGGAGCCGTCACGGTCTACCTCCACATGGACCCGTGAACGTTTACCTGTTGCGACCGATATGAGCACAGCCGTGTCCAAATGTCAACAGGCCATCCTGAAATTAATTTCCATGGGGAATCTTAGCCACACAGCGCAGGAGCTCTGTAATGCCATAAAGCAGGAGAGCGACGTGTGGTTTTTGGAAGAGAATCTACAGGCAGGCTTGGTAGTGTGTGACAATGGCCGAAATCTGGTGTCAGCTCTGGGCCTTGGCAACCTCACTCACATACCATGTCTGTCATATGTGCTCAACTTGGTCGTGCAGAGTTTTTTGAGGGACTATCCGGATCTTGATGCACTGCTGCACAAGGTCCGCCTAGAGTGCGCTCACTTGCGACGTTCCAGCATGGCCAGATCGCTGATTGCAGCTCTGCAACGCAGATTTCACCTTCATGAACATCGCATTATATGTGACGTACCCACCAGGTGGAATTCCTCGTTACATATGTTGGAGCGGTTGTGTGAGCAGCAGCCAACAGTAATGGAGTATCAGCTGCATCAGGCGCAGTCAACTCGCAATTTGCGGCGTTCACACTTCACCACTACTGAGTGGGCCTCTATAATAAGAATAATAATATTATTTATTTATATAGCGCCATAATATTCCGCAGTGCTTTACAGTTTAACAGTTTCAAAACACGAGTCATAAGTAACAACGTTAACAATACAATAATTAAAGCAAAATCAGCCGCCCCTGCTGGTGAAAGCTTACAATCTACAATGAGGTGTGGGAGATACAAAGTACAGGTGTTTATATACAATGGTGTTTTTACAATGATGGTCCAGCCATTTTAAGGAAGTGAGGGATGCATGGAGATAGTGAATGGGTTACACACACAGAATTACACATAGAATGACTTTGATTAGTGAATGTGATAGGCCACTGTGAACAAATGTGTTTTGAGGGAGCGCCTGAAACCATCCAAATTGCGGATAGTCCTAATTTCTTGGGGTAGAGCATTCCAGAGGATTGGCGCAGCGCGGGTGAAGTCTTGGAGTTGGGAGTGGGAGGTACGGATTAGTGCAGAGGTTAGTCGAAGGTCGTTTGCAGAGTGCAGCAGTCGGTTAGGCCGATAAATATAAATAAGGGAGGAGATGTAGGGGGGTGCTGCGCTGTGGAGAGCTATGTTGGTGAGAACCAGTAATTAGAATTGGATCCTATAATGAATGGGCAGCCACTGCCAGTGTAATGAGTGGCGAATAACTCTATGAAGGATATCTGCCACGTTTTGCGTGTGTTTGATGAGTCAACGCGGATGGCGAGTGCAGATGATGCACTAGTCAGCCTGACTGTCCCCCTTATCTGCCTGCTTCAAAAAACACTGCAAGCACTAAGGCATGAGGTTTTGGAAGAGGTGGAGGATGAGGAGTCACAAATTCCATCACCTTCTGGACAGTCAGCGCAACGTGGTTCCTCACAAAGGGCTGGAGGACTTTCAAAGTACCATGCTGTATCAACAATTGAACCTCCAGAGTCGCTGTCTATATTTTCATAACCATTACAAACTTTTAATGTATTTACAAAGCACATAATGTACATTTTTTGTCTATCCTTTTGTAATGCTATTGTGTTTCCATAAACTGATGTTACAGAATTATGATACAAAGTTTTTAAATTTTGAGTTTTAAATTTTGTAAATTTATATGTATTTGAAGGACTTTGTGAGGAGGATGAGGAGTCACAAATTCCATCACCTTCTGGACAGTCAGCGCAACGTGGTTCCTCACAAAGGGCTGGAGGACTTTCAAAGTACCATGCTGTATCAACAATTGAACCTCCAGAGTCGCTGTCTATATTTTCATAACCATTACAAACTTTTAATGTATTTACAAAGCACATAATGTACATTTTTTGTCTATCCTTTTGTAATGCTATTGTGTTTCCATAAACTGATGTTACAGAATTATGATACAAAGTTTTTAAATTTTGAGTTTTAAATTTTGTAAATTTATATGTATTTGAAGGACTTTGAGAGGAGGATGAGGAGTCACAAATTCCATCACCTTCTGGACAGTCAGCGCAACGTGGTTCCTCACAAAGGGCTGGAGGACTTTCAAAGTACCATGCTGTATCAACAATTGAACCTCCAGAGTCGCTGTCTATATTTTCATAACCATTACAAACTTTTAATGTATTTACAAAGCACATAATGTACATTTTTTGTCTATCCTTTTGTAATGCTATTGTGTTTCCATAAACTGATGTTACAGAATTATGATACAAAGTTTTTAAATTTTGAGTTTTAAATTTTGTAAATTTATATGTATTTGAAGGACTTTGTGAGGAGGATGAGGAGGAGTCAATGGAGGAGGAAGACATCGCTCCAGAGGGAGGTAGACAATGCTCTAGTCAGTATGTAGACCAAGGGTGGGGTGATGCACAGCAGGCGGAGATGACGCCTCTTGCAGGGGACAACGTTTCTTGGCCAGTTGGGAGTCTGCAGCACATGGTTGATTTCATGCTGCAGTGGCTGAGAAACGACCGCCGCATCGAACACATTCACACCACGTCTGATTATTGGGTGTACACCCTCCTAGACCCTCGCTACCGGGACAACTTACAAAGCCTCATCACACCGTTGAACCGGGAGCGTAAAATGCGGAAGTACCAAGACACACTGGTGCAATCCATAATGTTCTCCATTCCAGCCGAGAGCACTGCTGCTGCTACTGATTTACAAAGCAGCTCTGTGCGTCGAGGCAGTGGAGACAGCTCTGCAACAAGAGGGAGCACAAGCAGCGCCTCTGCACAGGGCAAGAACAGTATGTTCCAAATGTGTCGAAGTTTTGTGGCAGCGCCACCAATGTCTACACCATCCGAGACGGCTCCAGTCAGCAGGAGGCAACATTTCCGTAAGATGGTGACAGACTACATGTCTTGCCCTCTCAGTGTACTCCCAGATGGCTCTTCCCCATTCAAGTTTTGTGTCTCTAAGCTGGATACATGGCCAGAGCTTAGCCAGTATGCATTGGAGGTGCTGGCTTGATCTGCTGGCAGTGTATTATCGGAGCGCGTCTTTACTGCTGCAGGTGGTGTACTAACAGACCGTTGCATGCGACTATCCTACGATAATGTAGAACGGCTTACTTTTCTGAAAATGAACTAGGCATGGATCTCGCCTGAATTTGCCTGTCCGGTTTCAGATTAACTAACTGGTTGACAACGTTTTCCATGTCTCCTGTTATGTTCATCTTTCTACCACCTGAGCTATACTCCCTGGGCTACAACACTGCCAGTTGCTGCTCAGAAGTGTCGTGTCCACAGACCAATACACAAGCTATAGTGATAGTGGGGTTCAGTAACGCCTGCTGTTCCCCTGCTGTGTGTCCGGCAAAAATTACTGCTACCTAGCTACACATGTTTAAAAAAACATGACATGTTAAAGTGGCTAGTGCTACACATAGATATCAGGCTACACCCTTATTTCTAAGCTGTAAACAAGTGAAACGTCAAATTTAAAACCATTCAATGATTAGTGTTGGTAACAAATCTGTAACTAAATAATTGTGACATATTATGGCAGATATCCACATGTCTAACACAAATGCTAACACAAAAGCATACTTATGCTATAGGGTACTGATGGTGAACCTTCTCACTCCATAACTTTGACCAATCCAACTCACATCATGCCTCAAATGCTGCAATGTTGGAAGTGCATAATGTGGGTTGAACTTTGACAACAGCTGCAGTGCGAAGGTTATCCTTCTGTGTTCTTGGCTTTTAAATAAAAGCATACAAGTAAATATAATAATACATTGTTGATTAAGGGACATGATGTACACCTGTAATATTGTGCAAACAATGGATGTAGGACTATTCCTCTTCAACATTACTTATATTTGTGTCATTTGAAAAAATACATATTTTAGTTAAAAATTAAAAACCCATGTTCAGTAGCTGTGAAAGGCCCGTTTGTGTACTTCTATATTGTTTGCAACCAATGTATTGTATACGGGTGGAAGCGCGTCACACTAATAGATTAGATTTATTTTAAATGGAATGTAGCAGAACCAATTGGAGATAAATGAAAAGGATGAGCCACTGAGACACGCTCAGCAGAGTACAAGCAGCAGTGCTTGAACATGTAACTGGAGCGTGATCTGCACTCAAAAAAGTAAAAAACACAGACTGAAGTGAACACTGAAACACAACTGTCCACAATCTGTGAAAAGCTCCTTTCTGTACTTCTATAGTGTTTGCAACCAATGTATTGTATACGGATGGAAGCGCGTCACACTAATAGATTAGATTTATTTTAAATGGAATGTAGCAGAACCAATTGGAGATAAATGAAAAGGATGAGCCACTGAGACACGCTCAGCAGAGTACAAGCAGCAGTGCTTGAACATGTAACTGGAGCGTGATCTGCACTCAAAAAAGTAAAAAACACAGACTGAAGTGAACACTGAAACACAACTGTCCACAATCTGTGAAAAGCTCCTTTCTGTACTTCTATAGTGTTTGCAACCAATGTATTGTATACGGATGGAAGCGCGTCACACTAATAGATTAGATTTATTTTAAATGGAATGTAGCAGAACCAATTGGAGATAAATGAAAAGGATGAGCCACTGAGACACGCTCAGCAGAGTACAAGCAGCAGTGCTTGAACATGTAACTGGAGCGTGATCTGCACTCAAAAAAGTAAAAAACACAGACTGAAGTGAACACTGAAACACAACTGTCCACAATCTGTGAAAAGCTCCTTTCTGTACTTCTATAGTGTTTGCAACCAATGTATTGTATACGGATGGAAGCGCGTCACACTAATACTATTAGTGTGACGCGCTTCCATCCGTATACAATACATTGGTTGCAAACACTATAGAAGTACAGAAAGGAGCTTTTCACAGATTGTGGACAGTTGTGTTTCAGTGTTCACTTCAGTCTGTGTTTTTTACTTTTTTGAGTGCAGATCACGCTCCAGTTACTTGTTCAAGCACTGCTGCTTGTACTCTGCTGAGCGTGTCTCAGTGGCTCATCCTTTTCATTTATCTCCAATTGGTTCTGCTACATTCCATAATAGATTAGATTTATTTTAAATGGAATGTAGCAGAACCAATTGGAGATAAATGAAAAGGATGAGCCACTGAGACACGCTCAGCAGAGTACAAGCAGCAGTGCTTGAACATGTAACTGGAGCGTGATCTGCACTAAAAAAAGTAAAAAACACAGACTGAAGTGAACACTGAAACACAACTGTCCACAATCTGTGAAAAGCTCCTTTGTGTAGTTCTATAGTGTTTGCAACCAATGTATTGTATACGGATGGAAGCACGTCACACTAATAGATTTGATTTTTTTTTCTAATATAATGGAGCTGCACCAATTCCACAAAATAAAAAAAAAAAAAAAAAAAAAAAGAGTCAGTGACACGTGCAGATGCCTACAAACAGCGGTGGATGCAGAGCAAACTGCAGCGTCACCTGCACTGTCACACCACACACACCTTGCACAGAGCTGTTAAAACAACACTGGCAAAATGAAGCTTTACACAGCGGTTGGTAAACTAGCCTGCCTCAAGCACAGTAGTACACAAAATCGCAATATCTAACTGTCCCTCAGAGTGAGCAGAGTAGCGTTCTGTCCCTTACTGAGTTCAAAGCACAGTGACGCTAAAATGGCGGCGGCGCCTTTTATAGTGCATTCTGACATCATTTCAGCAGCCAATCACAGCCATGCCATTAGTTAAGATGACCGCAGCATTACAGGATGTGCCCACACTTCGTAGGATTCCTCATTGGCTGACTAAAATCACATTGCCTCTCAAAGAATTATGGGAACTTCCGATTCCGGTATACGATATGGAAAAAGTATCGGAATTAAGTATCGGAATTCGATAACGCGAATATCGGCCGATACCCGATACTTGCGGTATCGGAATGCTCAACATATAAGAAGATGTTCTTCGTACGTGTAGCAGTAGATAGAAATATTTGACTGGAGTCCTCAGTGGTTGATACCTTTTAATGGCTAACTGAAAAGATGGTAACAAATTGCAAGCTTTCGAGACTACCAGGTCTCTTCATCAGGCAAGACTAAACAAACTGAAGAATCACATATTATACACAAAATAGCACAGAAAAAATGCAATAGGTAGGAAAGTGACATGAAGCAGAACTGTCATTATGGCAGAGGGATTAACATAAATATGACTAGTTCATAGATAAGGAGTGAAGGTTTTATTACCCTCTGATTGGGGTCTGGTATTGTGTTGTGATGACCCTAAAAGGTCAGGGAGGCAGATTCCTTAATTGTTGTAGAAACGACATAAAACTCTGGGATATATTCATCCCAGCACTAAGAGTGTCAAAGGTCATCATAAGTTTATATTCCCAGACTTTTCTATCCTTCTCAGATTTGAAGTTAGATTTTAATACAAGTAATTCCATATCGTCATGCTATGACCGGGCATACAAAAGTGTTTTGGCCACAGGTAAATCCATTCTTTTTTCTCTTATCGTGTGGCGATGAGAATTCATCCTTGTTCTCAGTTTTTGCCCGGTCTCCCCCACATACAGACCCCCAGTTGGACATTTAGTACATATAATTAGGTACACCACATTAGATGTGATGCAGCTGAAAGTACCTGGTATCTTGTAGTCCTGATGGGAGTTGGGGATCTTTATCCTGTCCGTGGTCATTATAGATGTACAGGTCTTGCATTTCTTTTGTCTGCAAGGAAAGGTTCCTGCAGCTGTTGGGGAGGACAGGGAGCTTCTGACAATGATGCTTCTTAGATTTGGGGGCTGCCTAAAACATAGTAGTGGGGGGTCTGGAAATATGGATTGTAATCGGGCATCTTTTTGTAGTAAAGGTTGTAGTTTCCGTGCAGCTCCCCTTAGCATCTCCAGACTTGGATTGTAGGTGACCACTAGAGGCACCCGGTTATTTTCTTCTTTAGCTTTGTAATGTAGCAGGTGATTCCTTGATATTCTGGTGGCTCTTGTAATTTGGTTTTCAATTGTTCTTGGATGGTAGCCCTGGTTCAAAAAAGTCTTTCTGAGGCGACCAAGGTGTTCATCTCTATCCATGGGGTTGGAACATATACGGTTGTATCTGATGGCTTGGCTGTAGACAATAGAGTTTTTTATGTGTTTAGGATGGAAACTGTCCCATTTAAGATATGTTGGACTGTCGATTGGCTTCTGATACAGGGATGTCTCTATTTCATTGTTCTTTAGCTTAATGGTGGTGTCTAAAAAGTTAATTTCATGCTGGAGTAGTTAAGTGTTAAGTTGATGGTGGGGATGAAATTGATTGAACTGTTCATGGACGTCTTTAGCTGTTGTTCAGACTCCGTCCAGATGATTAAAATGTCATCAATGTAGCGGTAGTAGGCCCGAGGCCTGATGGGGCAGGAGGACAAAAATTCGCTTTCAAGCTTGGCCATGAAAAGATTTGCATACTGTGGAGCCATTTTACTTCCCATAGCTGTGCCAGTCTCCTGAAGATAGATCTTGTTGTCAAATTCGAAGTAATTGTGGGTGAGGATGAATTTGTGAGTTTCACCACAGAATCAGCATCATTCCCGGTGTTTCCCATGAAGACTTTGCAGGCATTTAATCCATCCTGGTGTGGGATATTAGAGTACAAAGATTCCACATCCATGGTGGCCAGGATGGTTCCTTCTGGTAGAGAACCTATTGCTGCTAGTTTATTCAGTAGGTCAGTTGTGTCCTGAATGTAGCTGGGTGTATCCTTTACCAGGGGTTTAAGAACACCCTCTACCCATCCAGATACTTGCTCAGTAAGGGTGTCCACACATGAAATAATCGGCCTCCCTGGATTTCCGGCTTTGTGGATTTTGGGAAGCATGTAGATGTCCCTAGTTAGGGCTTTAGTATCGGTATCAGCTCTATGATTTGTCAGACGACAAGATACCAACTTGCTTAGTCTTGTAATAGTGTGTAGGGTCCGACTCCACCTTTCTCAAATAGTAGTGTGTCCGTAATTGCTGTTTGCTTCCTCATCTACTATGTGTTATCAGGCTATGCCCCTTGTCAAAGTTTAATGATGATTCTTTGTTGTTCAGAGTACTGTCTCCCAACAACAGCTGCAGGATACCTTTCCTTGCAGACAAAAGAAATGCAAGACCTGTACATCTATAATGACCACGGACAGGATAAAGATCCCCAACTCCCATCAGGACTACAAGATACCAGGTACTTTCAGCTGCATCACATCTAATGTGGTGTACCTAATTATATGTACTAAATGTCCAACTGGGGGTCTGTATGTGGGGGAGACCGGGCAAAAACTGAGAACAAGGATGAATTCTCATCGCCACACATAAGAGAAAAAGAATGGATTTACCTGTGGCCAAACACTTTTGTATGCCCGGTCATAGCATGACAGATATGGAATTACTTGTATTAAAATCTAACTTTCAAATCTGAGAAGGATAGAAAAGTCTGGGAATATAAACTTATGATGACCTTTGACACTCTTAGTGCTGGGATGAATATATCCCAGAGTTTTATGTCGTTCTACAACAATTAAGGAATCTGCTCCCTGACCTTTTAGGGTCATCACAACACAGTACCAGACCCCAATCAGAGGGTAATAAAACCTTCACTCCTTATCTATGAACTAGTCATATTTATGTTAGATCCCTCTGCCATAATGACAGTTCTGCTTCATGTCACTTGTCTACCTATTGCATTTTTCTGTGCTTTTGTGTATAAATATGTGATTCTTCAGATTTTGTATTAGTCTATGCCTGATGAAGAGACCTGAGTAGTCTCGAAAGCTTGCAATTTGTTACCATCTTTTCAGTTAGCCATTAAAAGGTATCAACCACTGAGGACTCTCAAGTCTAAATATTTTTCTATCTACTGGCTAACACGGTACGAAGATACACATCTTTCCTATATCAAAATGGAGGATACCAGAATGTACCGCATCTTTATGGAACTGAAACCACTTCTGAAGAAACGTGCACAAATGGACAGCGACATTTTTTTCTTATCTAAATGCAAAAAGGAGAATCTAATTCCCAAAGGACTCTGGATTACAAACCCAATTCTTCACACCTACAATACCCATTATGCACAAAACCTTTGTCACAGGACTTCTGAAAGACTAAGGAACCATCTTTTGCATGTCTGCTACAGCATAAGGAGTAAAGTCCAAGGACAATTGGAAACTCTGAGGAAAACACTTACAGAAAGCACAGAGCAAAATTACAACAATACTATAACAAACTACGGACCTTTCTGATTCAAAACAAGGAAAAGAAACTACACAGATTGCGCCTCCATTCCGGACTCTATACAAACAGATACAAAACAAAACCAAAACCTGACAACTCTGACAACCACTCCATTCCAGACACAAAAGCATCTAACTGTGTCATCAATCTCTCAGATTACAAACCCAGCAAAGTGGAGCTTGCCGTGCTTTCTAGAGGACTCTCATTTTGTCCTACTAAGGCCCTGGATAAAACCGAACTCTGCAGTGATATGGAACATTTTTTCAGGAGACTGCGCCTGAGGGAATACTTCAATGATACAGAAGATTCAGAAAACACTCGGACTGAAGGAAGAGGGATCCCAATAACCAAGAAGAGGTCAGACTGGACACCTCCACCTGGACGTAACCCTCATTTGGATAAATATATAGACTCATTCAGACATTTGATAAAATCCACCATCATAGCCACCAACAAGAGACAAGCCTCCAACATCAGTGCCCAGGAGAGAAAGGCCATACAGTCTCTGAAAACCAACAAAGAAATCATCATTAAACCTGCTGACAAGGGAGGTGCAATAGTCATGATGAACACATCAGACTATATGAAGGAAGCAAACAGACAACTTACGGACACACGCTACTACAGAAAACTGGAGTCGGACCCTACACAGGACTATTACAAGGAACTAAGCAAGTTGGTATCTTGTCTGTCTGACAAATCCATAAGAGCTGATGACCTGATACCAGAAAGCCAAGAACAGGGACATTCTACATGCTTCCCAAAATCCACAAAGCCGGAAATCCAGGGAGGCCGATTATTTCATGTGTGGACACCCTTACTGAGCAAGTATCTGGATGGGTAGAGGGTGTTCTTAAACCCCTGGTAAAGGATACACCCAGCTACATTCAGGACACAACTGACCTACTGAATAAACTAGCAGCAATAGGTTCTCTACCAGAAGGAACCATCCTGGCCACCATGGATGTGGAATCTTTGTACTCTAATATCCCACACCAGGATGGATTAAATGCCTGCAAAGTCTTCATGGGAAACACCGGGAATGATGCTGATTCTGTGGTGAAACTCACAAAATTCATCCTCACCCACAATTACTTCGAATTTGACAACAAGATCTATCTTCAGGAGACTGGCACAGCTATGGAAGTAAAATGGCTCCACAGTATGCAAATCTTTTCATGGCCAAGCTTGAAAGCGAATTTTTGTCCTCTGCCCCATCAGGCCTCGGGCCTACTACCGCTACATTGATGACATTTTAATCATCTGGACGGAGTCTGAACAACAGCTAAAGACGTTCCATGAACAGTTCAATCAATTTCATCCCACCATCAACTTAACACTTAACTACTCCAGCATTGAATTAACTTTTTAGACACCACCATTAAGCTAAAGAACAATGAAATAGAGACATCCCTGTATCAGAAGCCAATCGACCGTCCAACATATCTTAAATGGGACAGTTTCCATCCAAAAAACATAAAAAACTCTATTGTCTACAGCCAAGCCATCAGATACAACCGTATATGTTCCAACCCCATGGATAGAGATGAACACCTTGGTCGCCTCAGAAAGACTTTTTTGAACCAGGGCTACCATCCAAGAACAATTGAAAACCAAATTACAAGAGCCACCAGAATATCAAGGAATCACCTGCTACATTACAAAGCTAAAGAAGAAAATAACCGGGTGCCTCTAGTGGTCACCTACAATCCAAGTCTGGAGATGCTAAGGGGAGCTGCACGGAAACTACAACCTTTACTACAAAAAGATGCCCGATTACAATCCATATTTCCAGACCCCCCACTACTATGTTTTAGGCAGCCCCCAAATCTAAGAAGCATCATTGTCAGAAGCTCCCTGTCCTCCCCAACAGCTGCAGGAACCTTTCCTTGCAGACAAAAGAAATGCAAGACCTGTACATCTATAATGACCACGGACAGGATAAAGATCCCCAACTCCCATCAGGACTACAAGATACCAGGTACTTTCAGCTGCATCACATCTAATGTGGTGTACCTAATTATATGTACTAAATGTCCAACTGGGGGTCTGTATGTGGGGGAGACCGGGCAAAAACTGAGAACAAGGATGAATTCTCATTGCCACACAATAAGAGAAAGGAGAATGGATTTACCTGTGGCAAAACACTTTTGTATGCCCGGTCATAGCATGACAGATATGGAATTACTTGTATTAAAATCTAACTTCAAATCTGGGAAGGATAGAAAAGTCTGGGAATATAAACTTATGATGACCTTTGACACTCTTAGTGCTGGGATGAATATATCCCAGAGTTTTATGTCTTTCTACAACAATTAAGGAATCTGCTTCCCTGACCTTTTAGGGTCATCACAACACGGTGCCAGACCCCAATCAGAGGGTAATAAAACTTTCACTCCTTATCTATGAACTAGTCATATTTATGTTCGTCCCTCTGCCATGGTGACAGTTCTGCTTCACGTCACTTATCTTACCTATTGCATTATTCCTGTGTCCTCTTGTGTATAGATATGTGATTCTTCAGCTTTTGTTTTAGTCTTTGCCTGATGAAGAGACCTGCGTAGTCTCGAAAGCTTGCAATTTGTTACCATCTTTTCAGTTAGCCATTAAAAGGTATCAACCACTGAGGACTCTCAAGTCTAAATATTTTTCTATCTACTGGCTAACACGGTACGAAGATACACATCTTTTCTATATAGAAAAGGGTAGCAAGGGACCTCTCTCCAATAATTAATCCTGGAATTGTCAATATATCTTGATTTGGTATTTGATATTGTGGTGCTGCTTCCTCCTTTCCTCGCAGGTTGGTGCCAACGATGGCCATAAGAGGGTACACCATCTCCTCCAGCACACTTATAATTTTTCTGTCGCCCATTCAACATGAAGATCATCTCCTGGAATGTCAAAGGCTTGCGTGCGCCGGAGAAGCGCACAAAGATTCTAAGGTACCTCCGCCGGTGGAAGCCGGACATAGCACTTCTCCAAGAGACACATCTGAAGGTGACTGATTTTCCTCGCATGCACAAATTTTGGGTGGGAGACAGTTACGGGTCACAGGGCACGGAGCGCAAGACAGGGGTATTTACATTAATCAGCAAGCACTTCAAGGGCAAGGTGATTGACTCCAAAAATGACACAGATGGTCGTTGGGTGAGAATATCAGTATCACTTTACAACAAAACCTATAGTATTTATAACATATTCGGACCCACAGAAGACAATGGACCATTTTTGCAGAGAATTGGAGGCACGTATACTTCAAGACACAATTTCCCTGAAAATAGTAGGTGGTGACTTAAATCCGGTGAATCGAACCAGTGAAGACCGTCGGTCGATGCGAACGACTGTGCGATCACATGAGACACGTTTGAAACCCTTGCTAGACACGACTAACTTTGTAGACATTTGGAGACACCTGAACCCAGATGCCAGTGAATATTCCTTCTATTCGGCGGTACATGACTCTTGGTCAAGAATAGATTATATATTGCTATCACAGGAGCTAGTAAGGGGAGTGGAAGAGGCAGATGTGCACAATGTAGCTATATCTGACCACGCACCCGTATCAGTGACCCTGCCAGATATGGTTGAGATGGTGCCACACCGAAATTGGCGCTTCCCTTCCTATTTGTTAACGGATGACAAGTTTCGAGATCAGGTGAAGCAATGGTGGTTGGAATATGTAAGGGATAATGGAGATAGTAGGGATAGGCCGGAAATTTAATGGGCAGCAGGGAAGGCCGTAATGCGCGGGAACTAATAGCTTATCAGACAACCCTAAAAAAGAATATAGCGACAAACTACTCGCAGGCTAGCAGGATATTACGCGATAGCTACACGGCATACCTGACAACTTCATGGACACAGGATAAAAATAGATGGAAGCAGGCTAAGGCTGACTTTGACCTATGGGTAGATCGACGCGAGAGAACCAGTAATATGAATTATAGAGCCGATCTATATCGTTATGGTAGCAAATCAGGGATACTATTAGCACGACTAGCGAAAGCAAATCACATTCCTCAACATATTACAGCGTTAATGAGTAAACATGGGATCATGAACGATCATGCTGATATTGAGGAAAGACTTATATTTTAACATGATCGGAGAAATGAATGTAAAGGTGGCGAGAATTTGAAAAAATACACGCCACAGAAGGGTGACGAGTGAAATAGTTTAATCAGGATCACAGCAAAGTTAGAGAAGGAAGATGACGGGAGGAATCCTACAAGTTAGGGGTTTCCTTACAATTATTAACGAGTTTCGGTTTTTTGTTCTCTTGTTACTTTGACTTTTAGAATGTTTATTTTATGACCATATCGGCTGCGACCGAGATGTGTACCGCCTTATGTGGCCTTTTTGTTTTTGAAAATCCAAATAAAAAGGAACTTTAAAAAAAAAAAAAAAAATTCCCTCTTCAACAATCTACAAGACATACAAGCATCATGGGTGACGCTGCCTTTATTGAGGTACAGTATTAGATCGACATTGTCCATGAGTAACTATGCACTGTGATAGCTATATAGCATTATTAATTTAAATCTGTTGTGGTTGTTTCAACAGCACTTGCAGGTCTAACTACCTATTGTTTGTATGCATGATGCACTTTCTTGGTGTAATTATTTATTATTGCGCATTATTACCAGGTTTACATGATGGCCATTTCATATATGGTGTGTGAAGTTACAGTTGTCCTCAGTCTGTGTATTTTATTATGTCTGTCATTAATAAAACTCGTGAGGATGATGATGATGATGATGTTTATGATTCGTACATCCATTGACTGCATTATCTTACAGGTACAGATAACGTTGCTTAAGAAGCATTAATTGATAATTATGAAATGTATTTTTATGCATTAATTTAAAAAAGTAAACACTATGTTTTATTTTTTGTTACCATTTCTACTAGCCATGTGCAGATATGCGCTGTGATGACAAATTAATATTTGTCCATATTTCTTATTAAAATTTTTCATTTTAGCCCTTGAAAACTTCAATCTTTCCTGTTTTAAGCATAACAATCAGGGTGACGGCTCTTCCCTATTTGGAGCATGTTCGACATGGGTTTTTCTGTGCATGTGTAGGGAACAGGCGACTTCTTGCCGCTGTGGTACACCAAAGGGGATCTTGCTGGATGTGAGATATATTTCTTCTAGCAGACTGAAGTTTGCTCAGGATTTTCCATGATCACAAGGACCTGTGATAAGGTCATAGTTACGTGATCTGGTCATCTGATGTGTACCTCACCTGAGGGTGTGGAGTAGGCCTATAAAACAAGGAGCTGTTGTAGTTGGTGTGTGGAAGGAAGGAGTTTGGCTGGAGTCAGCCTGGAAGATTGTTTTGTTACTGTGTGCCAGTATGCACCAGGAAGCGAGTACCAGACCACCCGGAATGGGACATGGCGGTCTCTGCTGACCTGCAGCCGCTTAGTTAAGCCCGTCCCAAGCAAGGGTGAGTCTGGCACCAGTGGTTCTCCAAACTGGGGTGATTTATGTTCTGTTTTTATTTTGTTATCTGGACTTTTGTTGAACTCATGATTAAAACCACTGAAATTTGAAGTAAAAGGCGGTGTGTTTGCCTCATTACTGCGGCCCAGCCCTGCCTACCAGAGCGGATCCCTACAATTGGTGGCTTCAATGCGGGCAATGCAGTGAGGTCAGGCTGTTTTTTCCTGCATGACAGAAATTGTCCTAGGTAAAGAAAGTGACGCAAAACCCGGTGGATAACTGTCCCAAGATGGAGAACACAGTAAAAGTGCTGGAGGAGGCCATGCGGCAGCAACAGCAGGCTATGCAGCAGCAGCAGGCTATACAGCAGCAGGCTATGAAGCAGCAGCAGGCTATACAGCAGCAGGCTTATGGAGCAGCAGCAGATATATTTAATCGACAGCAACAGGAAACCAATAGTCTAGTGATGCAGCACATCACAGAGCCGCAGACAGCAGGAGCTGCCCGGGGATGGCAGGATGTCCGGAAAGCGGTGTGTGCAGCGATCCGAAAGATGGAGCAATCAGATGACGTCGAGGTGTACCTGGAGATGTTTGAAGGCGTGGCTAAAAGGGAGAGATTGCCCCGGTACCAGTGGACCGAGATCGTGGCTCCGTTTTTTTAATTCAGGACTCGCAAAAGCCTCTAGGGACCTACCCCCGAGCAACAGGAGGACTATGAGAGCGTCAAGGGTGAGATACTTGCACGTCTTGGGGTAAATGTTTTGGTCCGGGCACAGCGGGTACACCAGTGGAACTTTTCCCCTTCCGAGCCAGCTCGGTCACAGTATTATGACTTGATACACCTGATAGAAAAGTGGTTGCAGCCGGAGGTGTTGTCACCCCGCGCTATGCTGGATCGTATAGTGACTGATAAATTCTTGAGAAATTTGCCACACACCCTTCAAACATGGCTTGGACAGGCAGCCCCTACTGATGGTCTCCAAATGGTAGACCTCATTAACACATCCTCGTAGTTCTAGATTACGCTACCAGGTATCCTGAGGCTATTCCCCTGCGACACACCTCGGCAAAACTGATCGCAAAAGAACTCATGCGTATGTTCTCTCGGGTGGGAATCCCCCAAGAAATCTTAACAGATCAGGGGACCCCCTTTATGTCAAAAATCATGAAGGAACTCTGCCACGTGTTAAGCAGTTGCGCACATCGGTCTATCATCCCAAACAGATGGTTTAGTAGAAAGGTTCAATAAAACCCTGAAGAATATGTTGAAAAAAAAAGTCTCTAAAGATGCTAAGGACTGGGATCTCTTGTTGCCATACCTGATGTTTGCAGTGCGGGAGGTGCCCCAGGCATCTACGGGGTTCTCGCCCTTTGAACTATTATGTGGCAGACATCCCCGTGGCTTACTCGATATAGCTAAAGAGGCCTGGGAAAACCATACAACTCCCCACAAAAGTGTGATAGAACATGTGGCCAAAATGCAAGAGAGAATGGAGACAGTCCTACCATTAGTCCGAGAACATATGGAATCAGCACAAAGGTCACAGAGGCAGGTCTATAACCGGGAGACACGGGTAAGGTCCTTTAACCCTGGGGATCGGGTGTTGGTACTTGTGCCTACAGTGGACAGTAAGTTCCTTGCAAGGTGGCAGGGACCCTACAACATTATAGAGAAGGTGGGACCAGTAAACTATAAAGTACACCAACCAGGGCGGAGAAAGCCAGAACACGTATACCATGTGAATCTGCTCAAACCATGGAAAGACAGAGACCCGCTTGGTGAGGATTGTCCACGGCCTGCATTTCCAGTACAGATGGTTTCCTTGCCTCAGGAGAAGGCAAGAGAAGTCCTCTCCGCCGTCAAAATATCAGACACTTTGTCGCACAGACAAGTTCAGGAAGTCCGAGAGTTTGTTAGCCGAAATACAGATGTTTTTTCGGAACTTCCTGGTCGTACCTCCTAATACAACATGACATTGTCACTGAGCCACAGGGCAAAGTACGATTAAAGCCATATCGGGTGCCTGAGGCCCGGCGACTAGTGTTGAGCGATACGATAATGCAAATATCGGCTATCGGCCGATATTAGCTCTATCGGCCTTTCGATAATTCGTTTCGATATTTTCGTCTTATCGAATACCGGAATCGGATTTGTCACTGTCACTGTGAGTGTCCGTCGGTCGGGTCTGTCAGGAGTCAGCGGCACTTACCTGGCAGAAGATCTCCGGCGGTCACATCCTGGACTGCTTGATGGCCGCCATTATCTTCTCCCTGGCGGTCACATGCAGTTTTTCGCGATAACTGCAGTGACTGCTCGGTAATCCCGGCCGTAAAGCAGTCAGTCCGATGACGTCACCGCCGGGGAAGCAGGTAATCAGCTGTGCTGCGCCGGGATGACAGGCTCTGCCTGTCATTCTGATGTAGCAGAGGTGGATCGTCGTGGGACACTCGTTACTATGGACTGCGTCGGTCAGGTGGTATACTTTTTTTTTTTTTTTTTCATTTTTTTACAGGAGATCGATGGCGTCGCAGGATGAGACAGTAATAAATTAAAAAACTTTTTTAGGAACATTCACCCGTCCGGGTACATAAACAATTTAACTATTTACATACAGGGACCCTGTCCGGGTTATTTAGACTTCTTTGGCTGGCCTCTTCCAGGTACCACCTGGTACTCTTCTTGAGATTGCCAAACATCCGAGGCACCAAGGACCACCAGGAACTGATGACGTCGTGTGGCCTGTACAGTGACGTCGTGACCCGCTATCTGGGTCTGTGTGGCCACCTCTTTCATCTCCCTCCGGGTCTGGAACCCTATGTCACGGACTGTATGAACCCCAGGGGGCCTAACAGGCGCCGGGTACGGGCCACGTAACTGGATCATGTCCATGGGTGGGTCTGCTGAGGAGACCACTGAGGGAGGCTGGGGAGATTTACGGCGTGGGGTGGGCACTTTTGCAGAGGCCTGGATGTGGGAGGCTGAAGGCTTCGAGGGTCTCACAGGTTCCTCACACACTGGGGAGTAGGGGTCGCACCTGGTAACATTTAGGGCGTACCACCCATTGTAACCCCAGTGTCGGGTGTAAGTCACCAAGTCTCCTGGCAACAGGTCCCTCCCGGGTGTCCTTCTGGGAGGTGAGCCTCCACGTCCCGCCGGGTCACAAAGACTTCTAAATAAAGTCCAGGCTCCTGGATGAAGCCCCAACCACCTTTCAATTTAAAGTTCCGTACTGCACCCTTACGCCGCGGCTCCCTCAGGGTTCCTTTATCCTTTCTCATCCGGTCCTTATCTGCCCGGTCCTTCTCCACCTGACGTTGGCGAAGTTTTAGGTTTTCTCGCTGCTCCCTTTGTCGCTCTGCTTCCCGCTCCCAACGTCTCCACTCTTCCTCCTGACGCCGGTTGTAATTCTCCTCCACCAGCTGCTCCATGTCTCCACCATCAAACTGCAGCTTACAGTGTCCGGTTTGCGGCAGCTCTCCTGTCGCCCCCCAGTCCTGGCGGCGCTCCCCTGCGGAGGAAGCAGACGGCTCTAAATCAGATGACAGTCGGGGCTCCGGTACAGGCAGGTAGACCTCTGGTGCCTGCGCGGCCTCCTCCATGAGGACGGGTGTCGCTTCTTCTGTCTCAGCGACGGGGGCAGACAGCGGGATCTGGGGTGCTGCTGACGGTGCTGCGGTTTTTGCAGGAACGGGTGCCTCCACTACGACAACGTCAACCGGATCACATTGCAAGGACTCCTCTACTAGAACGGGTGCCTCCACTGCGACAACGTCAACCGGATCACATTGCAAGGACTCCTCTACTAGAACGGGTGCCTCACCTTCCGGTACAGACACTTCAGGTAAGAGGGATTGGCGCCGCTCCAAGTTTATTTTTAGGGCACGCCAGCTGGCTTCCATCCTGGCGACCTCCTCCCGGTGCCGGGCCAGGCCTCTTAGGGTATCCTCCGCTTCTTGCAGCGTAGGAGGGTTTACAGGCCGGGTGCCCAACGGTGATTCTGTGGCGATCGGGTCGCTTCCGTGGGGGGAGAGCTCTGACTGCTCCATCCCTTCCCACTTCTGCTCGTCGTGTCCATTAGCCATCTCTGCCAAGTCACATGTGTCATTAGCATCTGGAGAGGGCCCCTCTTTTGTAGTGAGGCGGGACCTTCGTGTTAGTTTCCGCACACTGAGGAGAATGAGGAGGCGGAACTGAAGAGCTGTGGGGCACGATCTTACATTGCAGTACCATTTAGAGTGGTCGGCCATCGTTTTCACGCCACTGAGTGAGTGACACCCACGAAGAGCACGCCCTTCTTCTTCACCAGTGCCTCGTCGTGACGCAGATATGGCGGAAAAATGGCAAATACATTCTCTGATGATTTTAGCAATTCTCAAGCACAAAACCAGTGCAATTCAGGCACACAGGACTCGCTTATAGCGAGCTACAGAATGCTGTTCGTGACGCCCAAGTTGAGTCGCACAGAGCCAGAGGTTTTCGGGGTACTCGGCACCGAGCCCGTCGACTTCTATGGGGTATGTCACGTCTTTACCCGGCAATTGAATTAGAGTCGATTTTACTATGTAGAAGTGTATAAACTATAAATATATGTATATATATATATGTCACAATGACATGTATATATATATATATATATATATATATATATATATGTATTCTATGTGTGTATATTTAGTGTTTACAAGGAAATAAAGGTTTTTTTTAATTTCGATATTTTGTTCCCATAGACTTACATGGGACTTCCGCTATCGAAATCGGATATCGACGATATTTAGTGCTATCGGCGATACAATTTCGATACGATATTTTTAGATATCGAGCAATATCGCTCAACACTACCGGCGACAAGCCATCAAGGAAGAGGTCAAGAAGATGCTGCAGTTAGGGGTCATTGAAGAGTCCCAGAGTGAGTGGGCCAGCCCAATAGTCCTAATACCAAAGCCAGATGGGACACTAAGGTTCTGTAATGACTTCAGAAAACTGAATGAAATTTCTAACTTTGACGCCTACCCCATGCCCGGGTCGATGAGTTAATAGAGCGGTTTGGGCAGGCATGTTATTTTTCACTCATTGACCTCACAAAAGGGTATTGGCAGGTGCCACTAACAAAAGCAGCGAGAGAGAAAACGGCTTTTGTAACACCCGAGAGACTGTTCCAGTATATAGTCCTACCCTTCGGGTTGCATGGCGCTCCAGCGACATTCCAGAGGTTAATGGACGTTGTTCTTCGTCCTCATCGCCGATATGCCGCTGCCAATCTGGACGATATTGTGGTGTACAGTACATACTGGGAAAGTCACTTAGCCAAGGTACAGGCGGTGATAGATTCGCTGAGACAAGCAGAGCTAACTGCCAACCCAAAGAAGTGTTCCATAGGGTTGGAGGAAGCTCGCTACCTGGGGTATGTGATTGTGAGAGGAGTTATCAAAGCCCAAATAAACAAAGTGGAGGCAATCCAAAACTGGCCCCGTCCCCTCACCACAAAATAAGTGAAAGGGTTTTTGGGGTTAATGGGATACTACCGGCGGTTTATTCACAATTTTGCAACACTGTCGGCGCCGTTAAATGACTGCCTAAAAGGCAGGAAGTTAGTAATGGTGCGATGGAATGATCAGCTTGAAGAAGCGTTTGTAAAAGTAAAAGGGGAACTGTGTGTGTGTCACCATTTTTGATCACACCCGACTTCAAAAGAGAATTCATTGTCCAGACTGATGCGTCAGAGGTAGGTGTGGGTGCCGTTTTGTCTCAGGAGGTTAACGGGGAGGAGCATCACATTACTTTCCAGAGTCGAAAGCTAACTCCAGCTGAAACCAGATACAGCATTGTAGAGAGAGAGAGTGCCTGGCGATCAAGTGGGCACTGGAGTCGTTGCGCTACTATCTGTTGGGGAGAACATTTTGGTTGTTAACTGATCATTCCCCTCAGACTGGCAGTGTTGTAGCCCAGGGAGTAGAGTTCAGGTGGTAGATAGATGAACATAACAGGAGAAATTGATAACGTTGCCAACCAGTTATTTAATCGGAAAACGGACAGGCAAATTCTGGCGAGATCCATGCCTTGTTCATTTTCAGAAAAGTAAGCCGGTCTACATTATCGGAGGATAGTCGCATGCGACGGTCTGTTAGTACACCACCTGCAGCACTAAATACGCGCTCCGATAATACACTGGCAGCAGGGCAAGCCAGCACCTCCAATGCATACTGGCTAAGCTCTGGCCATGTATCCAGCTTAGAGACCCAAAACTTGAAAGGGAAGAGCCATCTGGGAGTACACTGAGAGGGCAAGACAAGTAGTCTGTCACCATCTTACGGAAACGTTGCCTCCTGGTGACTGAAGGCGTCTCGGATGGTGTAGACATTGGTGGCGCTGCCACAAAACTTTGCCACATTTGGAACATACTGGTCTTGCCCCCTGTGCAGAGGCGCTGCTTGTGCTCCCTCTTGTTGCAGAGCTGTCTCCACTGCCTCCACGCACAGAGCTGCTTTGTAAAGCAGTATCAGCAGCACTGCTCTCGGCTGGAATGGAGAACATTATGGATTTCACCAGTGTGTCTTGGTACTCCCGCATTTTACGCTCCCGGTTCAACGGTGTGATGAGGCTTTGTAAGTTGTCCCGGTAGCGAGGGTCTAGGAGGGTGTACACCCAATAATCAGACGTGGTGAGAATGTGGGCGATGCGGCGGTCGTTTCTCAGGCACTGCAGCATGAAATCAACCATGTGCTGCAGACTCCCAACTGGCCAACAAACGCTGTCCTCTGTAAGAGGCGTCATCTGTACCTGCTCTGCATCACCCCACCCTCGCTCTACATACTGACTAGAGCGTTGTGTACCTCCCTCTGTAGCGATTTCTTCCTCCTCCATTGACTCCTCCTCATCCTCCTCACAAAGTGAGCCCTGCAAAGCCCTTTGGGAGGAACCACGTTGCGCTGACTGTCCAGAAGGTGATGGAATTTGTGTCTCCTCATCCTCCACCTCTTCCAAAACCTCATCCCTTAGTGCTTGCAGTGTTTTTTGAAGCAGGCAGATAAGGGGGACAGTCAGGCTGACTAGTGCATCATCTGCACTCGCCATCCGCGTTGACTCATCAAACGCACGCAAAACGTGGCAGATGTCCTTCATAGAGGCCCACTCAGTAGTGGTGAAGTGTGAACGGCGCAAATTGCGTGTTGATTGCGCCTGTTGCAGCTGATACTCCATTACTGCTGTCTGCTGCTCACACAACCGCTCCAACATATGTAACGTGGAATTCCACCTGGTGGGTACGTCACATATGATGCGATGTTCAGGAAGGCGAAATCTGCGTTGCAGAGCTGCAATGCGCGATCTGGCCATGCTGGAACGTCGCAAGTGAGCGCACTCTAGGCGGACCTTGTGCAGCAGTGCATCAAGATCCGGATAGTCCCTCAAAAAACTCTGCACGACCAAGTTGAGCACATGTGCCAGACATGGTATGTGAGTGAGGTTGCCAAGGGCCAGAGCTGCCACCAGATTTCGGCCATTGTCACACACTACCAAGCCTGGCTGGAGATTCGCTGGCAAAAACCACACGTTGCTCTCCTGCTTGATGGCATTCCAGACCTCCTGCGCTGTGTGGCTTCGATTCCCCATGGAAATTAATTTCAGGACGGCCTGTTGACGTTTGGCCACGGCTGTGCTCATATCGGTCGCAACAGGTAAGCGTTCACGGGTCCATGTGGAGGTAGACCGTGACGGCTCCTGCAGCGATGATTCTGAGGAACTGGAGAAGGAGGAGGAGTCAATGTGTACAGACTGGATTCCTGCAATCCTTGGAGTTGGCAGAACACGTACAGCGCCACTCGCAAGATCTGTACCCGGCTCCACAACATTGACCCAATGGGCAGTGAGGGAAAGGTATCGTCCCTGGCCATGGGTACTGGTCCACGCATCGGTGGTCAGGTGGACCTTGCTACTGACGGCGTTTAGTAGCGCATGTTTAATTTTTCCCTCAACATGCTTTTGCAGAGCAGGGACGGCTTGCCTGCTGAAATAAAATCGGCTTGGCACATTGTATTGTGGGACTGCCAATGCCATTAAGTTCCGGAAACTGTCAGTCTCCACCAGCCTGAATGACAGCATTTCAAGGGACAGGAGTTTTGCAATGCCAGCATTCAGAGCCTGTGCTCGTGGATGGTTTGCCGAGTATGGCCGTCTTTTATCCCATGCCTGTGCTACCGATGGCTGTTTTGTGGCCTGGCAGTGTGAAGATGACAGGGAACTTGCAGCTGTGGGTGGAATAACACTTTGTCTCTGGACAACAGTGACCGAGGTTCTTCCATGGCGATCGTGTGAGGAAGACGAACCAGCTGTGTGTGAGCTGGAGGAAGAGGCTCCAACACGACCTGAAGATGTAGGTGCTGCTGTAGGTTGGTGTCACGCTGTCTAATGATATGTATACAATGTCAGTAAACTATTAATACAGGAACAACACTCTATACAACAACTAGTATAGCAACATCAGCATGTAAGTATAGAATAGATTTACCTGACACGATATCTGCTGAACTCAGGGTTAATCTTGATGACTTGATGAGCTGAAACAGGAAAGAGGTGGACCGGGATCTAACCTGACCCTAAACTGGGGTCCTAACTAATCCCTCACCTTGGAGGTACTGATAATGGTTCAGAGGTCCAAGTCTCCAACCTAACCCTGTCTCCTATCAGACCCTGAACCCTGTAATCAGTCCTAAGAAGGATCCTGACTACCACCAAAGGGATATGGGCTGATCTCAGCTAAATACACAGATTAGACATATAAGACAGACAGGATAACACTCGCTTGCATACACACTCAAACACCAAAGGAACATAAATGGTCTGGGAAATAAACTCTAACCAAGTTGAGCTTAGAACAACTAAGGAGCTCACAACTAAAGTCTATACAGATTCATTCCTATCTGTGGTCTGCATGAAGGTTTCACTGGCAACTCCCCAAGCAGACAACCAGGAATTTAAAGGAAACCAATCAACAAATAATCAATTGCAGCCGGGAGAAACTGCACCCAGTCCCAGCACCGAGCACAGACAGAATTAACTCCCTAGCTGCCAAACACAAAGAAACAGCAGCTCAGCTGTGAGAAGTCAAAATGTGCAACCGCGACGATCTTCGTGGCAATGCACACATGACAGTACCCCCCCTTCTACGAGGGGCCTCCGGACCCTCAGGGCCAGGCCTGCCCGGGTGAGTTCTGTGGAAGGTCCGAACCAAACGATCTGCGTTAACATCAGACGCAGGGACCCACGTCCTCTCCTCTGGACCATACCCCTTCCAATGCACCAAGTACTGAAGGGACCGGCGATTCAGACGTGAGTCAATGATCTTTGATACTTGAAATTCCAAGTTACCATTGACCAACACAGGAGGAGGAGGTAGAGGTGACGGTATGACTGGTGCCACATACCTTTTAAGTAATGACTTGTGGAACACATTATGAATTTTAAACGTAGGAGGGAGGTCCAGACGAAATGCCACAGGATTAATTATGGAACTGATCCTGTACGGCCCGATGAATCTGGGACCCAGTTTCCAGGAGGGCACTTTAAGTTTTATATTCCTGGTAGACAACCATACCAGATCGTTCACATTCAGATCTGGACCAGAAACTCTCCTCCTATCAGCCATACGTTTGTAACGGTTCCCCATCGCACTCAGATTATTCAATACACCTCTCCACACAGAAGCAAGTGACGACGAGAAACGCTCCTCCTCAGGAACCCCAGAAGGGCCCCCCCCATTGAAAGTACAAAACTGGGGATGGAAACCATATGCCCCAAAAAACGGGGACTTACCAGTGGACTCGCTCCGCCTGTTGTTAAGAGCAAACTCTGCCAGAGGCAAGAAAGAAGACCAGTCCTCTTGGTTCTCTGAGACAAAACACCGGAGATATGTCTCTAAGCTCTGATTCAGACGCTCTGTCTGACCATTGGTCTGCGGATGAAAAGCCGAGGAAAATGACAATTGCATCCCCCGACGTAAACAAAATGCCCTCCAAAATTTGGACACAAACTGAGACCCCCTATCTGACACCACATCAGAAGGCAACCCATGAAGTCTAACGATCTCCCTAATGAACACCTGCGCCAGAGTTTTAGCATTAGGGAGTGCAGGAAGAGCAACGAAATGTGCCATCTTACTGAACCTGTCAACAACCACCAGTATGACAGTATTCCCTGACGACGGAGGAAGGTCCGTAATGAAGTCCATAGATAAATGAGTCCATGGACGCTCCGGAAGTTTCAAGGGTAAAAGGGTCCCAGACGGACGGGTATGAGGGGTTTTAGAGCGAGCACACACCCCACATGACGCGACAAAAGTTATAACATCTTTATTAGCATTAGGCCACCAAAACCGGCGAGAAAGGAGATCTAAAGTAGCCTTACTCCCTGGATGTCCTGCTAGAGCAGAATTATGATGTGCCTCAATAACCTTTTGTCTCAACAGATTTGGGACAAACAGTCTCCCTGGAGGTCCTGCAGGGGCGTCCCCCTGAGCCTCTAACACCTCCTCCTCAAGCTCAGAAAATACAGCCGACACTACCACCCCCTCCTGAAGGATAGGACTCGGGTCATCCGTTTTCCCGGCCCCTGGGAAACTGCGAGACAAGGCATCAGCCTTTACATTCTTAGACCCCGGGCGATAAGTGACGACAAAATTAAACCTGGTAAAAAACAACGACCATCGAGCTTGTCTGGAATTCAGACGCTTAGCGGATTCCAAATACAACAGGTTCTTGTGATCAGTAATAACGGTAACCGGGTGGACTGCCCCCTCCAAAAAGTGACGCCATTCTTCAAAAGCTAACTTAATGGCCAAAAGTTCCCTATTGCCGATATCATAATTCCTTTCGGCGGACGACAATTTCTTAGAAAAGAAAGCGCACGGATGCCATTTACCAGGGGACGGACCCTGGGACAATATAGCACCCACCCCTACGTCAGACGCATCCACCTCCACAATGAACGGCTGAGATGCATCTGGTTGGATGAGAACGGGTGCCGAAGCAAAACATTTCTTCAAAGAGGAAAAGGCTTGGCAAGCTTTGTCCGACCATTTAGAAAAATCCGTCCCTTTTCTTGTCATGTCAGTGAGAGGTTTGACGACAGATGAGAAATTACAAATAAATTTCCGGTAGTAGTTAGCAAACCCCAAAAAACGCTGCAGAGCCTTAAGATCCCCTGGCTGATCCCATTCAAGCACTGCTCTCACCTTTTCAGGGTCCATACGGAAACCGGAGGCTGACACCAAAAAACCCAAAAACTGAAGTTCCTGTATGGCAAATACACACTTCTCCAGTTTGGCGTATAGTTTATTGTCTCGCAAGATCTGCAACACCTGTCTCACATGCTCCTGATGAGACACAAGAACTGGCGAGTAAATTAAAATGTCGTCCAAATATACAACCACAAACAGCCCCACAAGGTGACGAAAAATGTCATTAACAAAATGTTGGAATACTGCTGGTGCAGTAGTCAGACCAAAAGGCATGACTAGGTTCTCATAATGTCCCTCCGGCGTGTTAAACGCCGTTTTCCACTCATCCCCCTCTTTTATCCTAATCAGATTATACGCCCCCCCTGAGATCCAATTTAGAAAACCATTTGGCGCCAACAATTTGATTGAAGAGATCAGGAATAAGAGGGAGTGGATACGGATCTCGAACAGTAATCCGATTAAGTTCGCGGAAATCCAAGCAAGGGCGTAGGCCTCCATCTTTCTTCTTCACAAAGAAGAACCCTGCGGCTACTGGGAAGATGAAGGTCTAATATGCCCTTTGGCCAGACTTTCAGAAATATAATCTTTCATAGCCTGCCTCTCAGGACCAGAAAGATTATACAACCTAGCTTTAGGCAACTTAGCATCAGGAAGGAGATTAATAGAGCAGTCATACACGCGATGAGGAGGCAACTCCTGACACCCCTCCTCAGAGAAAACATCCCCAAAATCCTCCAAAAAAGGAGGCAATGTACTAGGCACGACCGCACTGATGACTGTGTTCATGCAGTTGCTTTTGCAAAACTCACCCCATTGGCTTATTTCTCTGGACTGCCAATTAATCACAGGGTTATGTTTAACCAACCAAGGAAGTCCCAACACAATGGGAGTAGGTAGACCCTCCAACACATAACAAGATAATTGTTCCCTATGTATTGCCCCTACCTGAAGGTCAATGTTATGAACCTCATGAACAAAGCTACCTTGGCCGAGAGGCCTGGCGTCAATGGAGAATATAGGGATCGGTTTGACCAATACACTCAGATGCATACCTTGAGCCTGAGCAAACTGAGCGTCAACCAGATTAGCCCCGGAACCACTATCAAGAAGAACAGACAATCTCTCCACTCTCGTACCAACTACCACCTCCACTGGTACAAGGAACTGAGAAGAACTGGCGGATGAAATACATACTCCCAGGTTGTCGTCCACCACACAACCTGGGATTAACAGTTTTCCGGCGACTTTTGGCTCAACAAGGCACGGGATGGACATTCTCCAACAAAATGTCCCTCTTTCCCGCAGAAAAAACATCTTCTAGTCCTGCGGCGTACCGCCAATCCCCTCCTACGAAATGATGTCCCTCCCAACTGCATAGGCTCATCCGAACAGACAAGGGGAACCTCAACATAAGGGACTTTAGTGGTAGGTGGAGAAACAACAGGGGTGGGGTTACCTCACCCCTCTCCCGAAGCCGTCTATCAGTACGGATAGCTAAGGCCATAGCAGCCTCCAGAGAAGGAGGAGACTCATACTGAGCCAAAACGTCTTTTAATTTATCAGAAAGCCCATGACAAAACTGGCTCCTAAGAGCTGGGTCATTCCACTGAGTATCTGTGGCCCATCTACGAAACTCAGAAGCAAATTCCTCTGCCGGACGATCTCCCTGCTGTATCTTACGTAATTTTGTCTCAGCAAGAGAGACCCGATCTGGGTCATCATATACCAATCCCAGGGCAGTAAAAAATTGATCTACAGACAGTAGAGCCGGGGATCCCGGAGGAAGGGAAAATGCCCAGGATTGAGGGTCCCCTTGCAGAAGTGAGATAACAATTCCCACTCTCTGCTCCTCACTCCCTGATGATCGAGGCCGAAGCCGAAAATACAATTTACATGCCTCCCGGAAGGTGAAAAATTTGTCTCGCCCACCAGTGAACCTGTCCGGGAGAGCTACTTTAGGTTCAACTCTGGTTTGCTCCAGGGGAGACAAAACTTTGGACTTAATGTCCGTCAGCTCCATGGATAATCCCTGCAACTGCAGAGCCAGCTGGGCTACTGGATCCATGGTAACTGGAGATAATTTTTATGGCCAGTGAAAATGTCACGCTGTCTAATGATATGTATACAATGTCAGTAAACTATTAATACAGGAACAACACTCTATACAACAACTAGTATAGCAACATCAGCATGTAAGTATAGAATAGATTTACCTGACACGATATCTGCTGAACTCAGGGTTAATCTTGAGGACTTGATGAGCTGAAACAGGAAAGAGGTGGACCGGGATCTAACCTGACCCTAAACTGGGGTCCTAACTAATCCCTCACCTTGGAGGTACTGATAATGGTTCAGAGGTCCAAGTCTCCAACCTAACCCTGTCTCCTATCAGACCCTGAACCCTGTAATCAGTCCTAAGAAGGATCCTGACTACCACCAAAGGGATATGGGCTGATCTCAGCTAAATACACAGATTAGACATATAAGACAGACAGGATAACACTCGCTTGCATACACACTCAAACACCAAAGGAACATAAATGGTCTGGGAAATAAACTCTAACCAAGTTGAGCTTAGAACAACTAAGGAGCTCACAACTAAAGTCTATACAGATTCATTCCTATCTGTGGTCTGCATGAAGGTTTCACTGGCAACTCCCCAAGCAGACAACCAGGAATTTAAAGGAAACCAATCAACAAATAATCAATTGCAGCCGGGAGAAACTGCACCCAGTCCCAGCACCGAGCACAGACAGAATTAACTCCCTAGCTGCCAAACACAAAGAAACAGCAGCTCAGCTGTGAGAAGTCAAAATGTGCAACCGCGACGATCTTCGTGGCAATGCACACATGACAGTTGGCCTACATCTCCAGTGTGTCTTTGTAACTCAACTACGTGCTTTGTCCGCACATGTTTCCACATATTAGTGGTATTGAGGTTACTGACACTTTTACCTCTTTTTACTTTTTGATTACACAGCTTGCATTTGACATAGCAAATATCATCTGCAAGTGTGTCAAAAAAGGACCATGCAGTGCAAGTCCTGGGAGCGCCCGTTTTGACTTTTGGAAGAGAACTGCTCCCAACAGGTGCCAAACTGGAGGCTACAGGCAACCGTTTCTGCAGCCTACCTCTCCCTCCTTTTTGTACCGTTGGGCCAATCTCTTCCTCAGAGCTGCTCCCACCACCTTCCTGTTCCTCACGCCATGTTGGGTCTTGGACCTCATCATCTCCACTACCCTCTTCCAACACCTGCTGCTGTTGGGTGGTCTTGACAGCACCATGCTCAACAGAAACTGGCAACTGAGTCTCATCATCATCAGATGCGTTCTGCGGTGTGCTGACCATCGGCACTGGCTCACCCGCCTCTTCAGATTCAGAGAGACACAGCTGTTGTGCATCACTGCATACTCCCTCTTCTTCAAATTCCAGAATGCTGCTTGGCTGGGCCCCTATTTGCAAGCCAACAGATTCTGAGAACAGAAGCAGAGACTCAGCTGCTCCAGTTCAGAACTCTCTGACTGCCTGGCAATTTGACAGGCGGTGAACAGACAGATGGTTGCTCAACAGTGTTGTGGTCCTGAGAGGAGGTGGAAGCAATTGAAGTCGATGCATTGGCTGCCATCCAACCAACAACAGCTTCAATTTGTTCTTCCCGCAGCAGGGGGGTACGCCGAGCTCCTACAAAACTGCACATAAAGGAACGCTCACGGGGAAAACTGGTGGATGCTGTGTCACTGGGGGCGGCAGCAGCCACAGAATCCCCACGTCCTCTCCCTGCTGAAACTCCACGGCCACGGCCACGTGCCTTACTCCCTGCCTTCTTCATCTTGGTAGATTGATAAAGAAAGTCAGAAAAGTTATAAGGCCTAAGTGTGGTTATTACGCAGAGACTGCAGTGAACACTGCACACAACTGTTCAGTATCTCTGAAAGGCTCCTTTTTGTAATTCTATAGTGTTTGCAACCAATGTATTGGATACGGATGGAAGCGCGTCACACTAATAGATTTGAGTTATTTGAAATGAAATGGAGCAGCACCAATTAGAGAAAAATGACAAGGATGAGGCAGTGACACACGTTCAGCAGACTACAACCAGCAGTGGTTGAAGAACTAACTGGAGCGTGATCTTCACTCAAAAAAAAAAAAACCTCACAGACTAGAGTGAACACTGAACACAACTGTTCACTATCTCTGAAAGGCTCCTTTCTGTAATTCTATAGTGTTTGCAACCAATGTATTGGATACAGATGGAAGCGCGTCACACTAATAGATTTGAGTTATTTGAAATGGAATGGAGCAGCACCAATTAGAGAAAAATGACAAGGATGAGGCAGTGACACACGTTCAGCAGACTACAACCAGCAGTGGTTGAAGAACTAACTGGAGCATGATCTGCACTCAAAAAAAAAAACCTCACAGACTGGAGTGAACACTGAACACAACTGTTCAGTATCTCAGAAAGGCTCCTTTCTGTAATTCTATAGTGTTTGCAACCAATGTATTGGATACAGATGGAAGCGCGTCACACTAATAGATTTGAGTTATTTGAAATGGAATGGAGCAGCACCAATTAGAGAAAAATGACAAGGATGAGGCAGTGACACACGTTCAGCAGACTACAACCAGCAGTGGTTGAAGAACTAACTGGAGCGTGATCTGCACTCAAAAAAAAAAAAAACCTCACAGACTAGAGTGAACACTGAACACAACTGTTCACTATCTCTGAAAGGCTCCTTTCTGTAATTCTATAGTGTTTAAAACCAATGTATTGGATACGGATGGAAGCGCGTCACACTATAATTTCAATTGAATGGAGCAGCAAGAATTACACTAAAGAAAAAAAAAAGAGTCTGTGAGTGACACGTGCAGATGCCTACAAACAGCGTTGGATGCAGAGCAAACTACAGCGTCACCTGCACTCACACACACACCTTGCACAGAGCTGTTAAAACAACACTGGCAAAAGGAAGCTTTACACAGCGGTTGGTAAACTAGCCTGCCTAGAGCACAGTACACAAAATCGCAATCTCTAACTGTCCCTCAGAGTCAGCAGAGCAGCGTTCTGTCCCTTACTGAATTCACAGCACAGTGACGGTAAAATGGCGGCGGCGCCTTTTATAGTGCATTCTGACATCATTTCAGCATCCAATCACAGCCATGCCATTAGTTAACATGACCGCAGCAGTACAGGATGTGCCCACACTTCTTAGGATTCCTCATTGGCTGACTAAAATCACATTGCCTCTCAAAGAATTATGGGAACTTCCGATTCCGGTATACGATATATGAAAAATATCGGAACTAAGTATCGGAATTCCGATACAGCGAATATCGGCCGATACCCGATACTTGCGGTATCGGAATGCTCAACTCTACTCAAGTGCAAAATGTGAAGACGTCTCATTAAACGATGTCCTACTGTCGGGCCCAGACCTCAACAACAGACTTCTAGAAGTATTACTCTCTTTCCACAGAGATACGGTGGCATTTATGGCTGACATACAACAGATGTTAAACAGTTTTCTCGTCAAAGAGGAACACAGAAACTACTTGAGGTTTTTCTGGTACCGTGACAACAACCCGGACAAAGTCATCACAGAGTACCGGATGAGGGTACACATCTTTGGGAATAGCCCTTCCCCAGCAGTCGCTATCTACGGCCTGTGAAATTCTTCCAAAGAAGGCGAAGAAAAATATGGATCAGACGTCAGATCCTTCGTAGAAAAGGACTTCTATGTAGACGACTGAAGTCCACACGAACAAATGAGGCTGCAATCAGTCTACTAAAAAGGCTCAAGAAATGCTCGCTCAGTCTAACCTAAGGTTACACAAGATTTCCTCCAACAGTCGAGAGTTGATGGAAGCATTTCCCTTTCAAGACTATTCGAGCGATCTAAAGGACCTAGACTTAAGCATCGACACTCTTCCCATGCAGCGAAGTCTTGAATTGCTTTGGGATCTGAGGATGGATGCCTTCACTTTTCAGATCAGTAAAGACGAGAAACCCTTCACGCGCATAGGAGTTCTTTCTTTAGTGAATAGTCTATGGAGGAGGTCTCTCGAGGACTTGACCAACCTTCGTGTGAAACGACCGTATGCTCCTGTGCCATCCACAGAAGTCAAGACACAATGACTTCTGCGATGCATCAGTCAAAGCAATCGCAGCAGTAGCTCAAAACCATAGATGTCAATGAACAGAGCCACATCGGGTTTGTGATGAGCCGGACTAAACTGGCACCACTCCGCGAACACACCGTACCCAGACTGGAGCTCTGCGCTGCTGTCCTCGTAGTTGAGTTGGCCAAGCTTATCTCAGGTGTGATGAATCTGGAGACCAAAGAAGCAGAGTTCTACACCGATAGCATAGTGGTACTAGGATATATCTGCAATGAAACGCGACGCTTTTATGTCTACGTCAGCAACCGGATACTGAGGATAAGAAGATCTACCTGCCCTAGTCAGTGGCACTATGTACTTACTCACCTCAATCCTGCGGACCATGCGACTAGATCCGTTGCTTCAAGTCATCTTAAGGACACTACATGGTTAACAGGTCCTGCTTCCTTGTACCGTTCGATGCCCCACATCGACAGGCCTGAAACGTTCGAACTAGTGAACTAGATGCCGACGAAGAGCTCCCTCCTCGTGTGTCTGCTCTGCATACAGGGATTTCAAGTCATTACCTGGAATCTCATCGGTTCAGCAGGTTCTCAACCTGGAAGTCACTTGTTCGAGCCGTTGCTTGTCTACTTCATGTGGCCCAGTCCTACAAGTCAGCATTACCTGCAAGCCAGAGATCTTGTAAAGGTTGGCATCACTGCAAGCATGCTTTTACCACCCTCAACCTGGAAAGAGCGAGGGTAACAATACTTCGTGTTGTACAAAAGGAAACCTACACCAGAAGAATAGAGAACCTCAACAAAGGACAACCCGTTCCTGGAGACAATGTGCTGAAGAAGCTCACTCCGATTAGGCCACTCACAGCACTTTCCAGTGATTCCGGAGACCCAACAGTCCTTACTCTTGCAATGCTACTCACACAGAAAACCTGTGTCCCGAGAGCTCCACTCTGAGAATTCAACGATAAAGACCTCTACAGGCGACAGTGGAGGCAAGTGCAAAGCGTGTCCAATGTCTTTTGGGACAGATGGAGGAAGCAGTATCTCTCCACTCTGCAAACCAGGACGAAGTGGCAGAAAGACTGCCCAAACATCCAATCTGGCAATGTTGTACTCGTCAAAGACAGTCAGTTGCATCGAAACAAGTGGCCAAGTGGACAAGTGGCCAAGCCTCTTCCCAGCAAGGATGGGAAAGTACGAAAAGTAGAAGTCAGAGTGTGCAAATTTGGGGAGAACAAACTGTTTCTCATGCCAGTTACAGAACTTGTGTTATTTTCCCCAAAGGAACCAAATAGTGGCATCCGTTGATGCCAAGCGGGGAGTGTTCTTCCCACTTTTTTCTGCTGCAAGTTAACTTATAGCGTAGCTCCGGTTATGACCACTAGATGTCATAAGTTGTTTTCATTTGTCCTTTTCCAGGTTTCAGGGATGTTTCCCCTTTAATTGAGCGCAGTGTTGTGGTTAAGAACTGCCCCCTTAGCTTCCTGGGGAAAACTAGTCACGCAGACATATTCTCCCGGCTTTCTAAAGAGATTCATGTGTGTCCTGCTCTCTGTAAATCACTGCTTCTGTCAAAGCAGATTCCGGTGAGGGTTTAATACAGTTATGTGTAGTGCTACATATCTGTGTTAGTTAACCGTTATGCAGCCACAGTGTAGTGCATTGTAAGTGAAGCATATTGAGCTCTGTATTTCTCAGTTAGGATGTAATGTTGTTTACTCCGCATATAGATAGATGCATTTTCGTATGGTGCAGAGAAGAACTAGTAGCATTCTTGTATTATGTAATGTAATTACTGTAATGTTCCAGTTACTTATGTAATTGCACACTGTACATGCCAGTATTGATACTATACTGTCTATTTCTTGCAGTTTTTACCTGATTTCACCCACTATTGTGTTCACCAATTTCCTTCATTATACCATCCGTTATCATCTACCGTTATTGTTCACATCATCTCAATAAATATAGACTTAAGCACCCATACAGTGTTTTATTGGAGTGGATGAAGGGTTTAGCCGTATGCTGGAAGCCACACAGTAATATGTGGAAGAAGGCTGAACAAGGTGTCTGCAGCGGAGGAGGAAGAGGAGGAGGGGGAAGCCTGGATAACAGTCAGCCATTGTCTGCTCAAGGAACTGTCCTGGACGAGGTGGAGGAAGAAGAGAAAGAGTAGGAGGAGGACGATGAGGGGGATGATTATTTTGGTGAGGAGGATGCTTCTCAGGGGTAAGAGAAAATATTGGCTTGCCAAGGTCAGGTACAGGGTTTATGCGTGACTTGAGGATGTGGATTTGGCAGAAAGTGCTCCTCCACCCACCACTGGCAGTGCATCATTGACACCAGGACCATTGGCCCACATGTGTGATTATGTCTTGCGGATCCTAAAAATGGACCGCCGCATTGCCAAAATTATGAAGGATGACGACTACTGGTTGGCCAGCATCCTCGATCCACGCTATAAAGGCAAATTACAGAACATCATGCCACAGGAGAACCTAGAGCTAATATTGGCGAACAAACAAGCAACTCTGGTAAACCGTTTGTTAGAGGCATTCCCAGCACACAGCAGTGGTGCAGGTTCTACCACGAGCCGTACTGGGCAACATGGAAGAGGTGTTCGTGGTGCTCACAGCCGAAGTGAGACAGGGGTTTCATGACCATGTTGTGGACTGATTTCTTGAGTACCGCTCACACGACTGTTGCAATTGTAGATTGCAACAGACAGGAGACAGCAGTTGTCAACTATGGTTCAAAATTACCTCTCCTCCCCTATCGATGTTCTCCCTCACAGTTCATTTCCCTTTGACTTCTGGGCCTGTAAACTCGACACCTGGCCTGAATTGGCACAATATGCCTTACAGGAGCTCGCTTGCCCTGCTGGTAGTGTGCTATCAGAAAGAGTCTTCAATTCTGCTGGATCTATCCTGACAGAAAGAAGGACCCGGCTGTTGACCCAAAATGTTGGTGATCTCACCTTCATTAAAATGAACCATGCCTGGGTTTCAAAGGATTTTGTACCACCTTCCCCTGATGACACATAGGTTGCCAGCAAAATGGCTCGCTTTGTCCTCCTCTTCCTCCGACTTCTCCAATTCCTCCATTTGCAGCTGCTGAACATCCAGCCTACACCTCAACACAGGGTCGGATCCAGGTTTTTGTGGGACCCGGGAGAAAGAGTTTCCTTGGGCCCCTTTAACACATACCACAATTCATGATGCACAGATTCGGCAGAGAAATATAGGTATAGTACTATGCTAAAGATTTCACTTACTTCATACATTACATGAGTGATATCTATTGTAAATTCTACGATAGCTCAAAAGACAAACAGTATAGTCATCCATACAGTATTATGGGCACCACATAGTGCTCCATACAGAATAATGAGCTCCATATATTGCTCCATACAGTATTATGGGCACCCCATAGTGCTCCATGCAGAATAATGAGCCCAATATATTGCTCCATACAGTATAATGAGCTCCATATATTGCTTCATACACAATTATGGGCACCACATAGAGCTTCATACAGAATAATGAGCCCATATAATGCTCCAATGTATGATGGGCCCATATATGATGCTCCAGTGTATGATGGGCCCCATGTAATGCTCCATATATGATGCTCCAGTGTATGATGGGCCCCATGTATGATGCTCCAATGTATGATGGGCCTCATATATGATGCTCCAGTGTATGATGGGCCCAATGTAATGCTCCATATATGATGATCCAGTGTATGATGGGCCCCATATATGATGCTCCAATGTATGATGGGTCCCATATGTGATACTCCAGTGTATAAAGGGTCCCATATATGATACTCCAGTGTATGATGGGCCCCATATGATGGTCTCCATATATTGCGCCAAACAAAAAAAAAATAAAAAATTAACTACTACTCACCTCTCCTCGCTGGCAGCTGCTCTGCTCGAGGCACCGGTCCCCGGTACTGGCACAGGCACTGGGCCCCCATAGCATGCCGGTGTACCCGACTGTGAGTGGGCCCCCGCCTGCTCAGGGCCCCGGCACTTGCCCGGGTGCGCCGGGTGCTGACGCCAGCCCTGCCATCAACATATGCCAATTTTTCCACCTCCCTAACTGGGCTGTACCCCCCCAACAACTTTAGCCAAATAACCCCGAGTTTTCAATGCGTTATTATTATTATAAAGTAAATTAAGGTTGACAAGCTTAAGAAATAAGAATTGATGTCATTGGCATTGAAATGGGCACTGTAGGTGTGTTTACTGTCCTCCACTCACTGGTGACTTTTATTCCCCATTGACTTACTTTGGGGTCCGGTTTCCGACGCGGACTCGACTGTTTCTATTAGATGGCCGACTCCGTTCGACTCGACTTTTGTAAAAGTCGAGTCGGCCGAATCCCGACTCGACCCTCCTGGAGGCAAAGTCGCTCATCTCTAATATCCACCTTAGGTGAGAGAACAAAAATAGTAGGAAACTGACCAGCCACCATTTCTTGAGTCTTAACACTATTTCATCTTAAAATGTGATCATAGTTTTCTTCTTTTTTTTCATAATTCAATAGTATACATGAAAATAGGCAACTTTATAGTATATCTTATCAGAGAAATCTGCCTTGTTCTCCTCATGGATTGAGCTTGCACTCTTAATTCATGGGTAAAATTTGTACAATCTGTATTCAGTGAAGGTAGAATTTTCCATTACTAAGACTGGAGATGCCAATTGGTTCTTATAAAATTTTATGGATATTGGAGAAGTGAGGAGCTAGAGGCAGACACAGACATTCTGCTGCAAGTTCTACAGAAACCACAGATATATTTCTCCATAGAACTTTGAGAACCAGCTATTACCTCCTATCTCAGTAATGGGAAAATCTGTGTTCGAGAAAGAAGCAAATTTCTCTGATATTATATATGACAAAGTTGCTTGTTTTTTCTACTTTGCAGTGTGATGTTCATTACTTTTGGCATTTTCAGACAACATATTAATATGAGGACTTATTTTTGGGGGACAATTTTTTTCTCTTTGTGCTATTTTTGAGTACATATATATTTATTGGTATTAATTTATAATAATTTAACTTACATTTTGACAGAAATGTTAACCCCTTCGTGACCGGAGGTATTTTCATTTTTGCGTTTTCGTTTTTTGCTCCACTTTTTCCCAGAGCCAAAACGTTTTTATTTTTCAGTCAATATGGCCATGTGAGGGCTTGTTTTTTGCGCGATGAGTGGTACTTTTGAACTACACCATTGGTTTCAACATATAGTGTACTGGAAAATGGGAAAAAAATTCCAAGTGTCGTTAAATTGCAAAAAAAGTGCAAATCCGCAATTGTTTTTTGTTTTGCTTTTTACTATATTCGCTAAAACTGACCTGCCATTATGATTCTCCAGGTCATTACGAGTTCTTAGACACCAAACATGTCCAGGTTCTATATTTTTTAAGTGGTGAAAAAAAATTCAAAAATTTGTTAAAAAAAATTGCACCATTTTCCATACTCGCAGTGTCTCCAAATATTGTGATCTCGGGTTGGGTGAGGGCTTGTTTTTTTGCGTGCCGAGCTGACATTTTTAATTATACCATTTTGGTGCATATACAATCTTTTACTCAACCGTTATTGCATTTTAATGCAATGTTGTTACGACCAAAAAAACTTTGGTCTGGCGTTTTGACTTCTTCTCGTTACGCCGTTTAGTGATCGGATTAAGGCTATGTGCACACATTGAGGATTTTTCGCTTTTTTTAGCGCGCAAAAATGCTGAAGAAATGCATGCATTAAGCATCCTATCATTAGAATGCATTCCGCAATTTTGTGCACATGCTGCATTTTTTTCCGCTAAAAAAACGCATTGCGGAAAAAAACGCAGCATGTTCATTCTTTTTCCAGAATCGCGGCGATTCCGCCGCCATAGGAATGCATTGAACCACTTATTTTCCACATGTGGCTATGCCCACCATGCGCAAAGTAAGCGGTTCATGTGCGGATGGTACCCAGGGTCCGGAGGTAGAAGAGGCTCTCCTCTAGGTCCTGGGTACCATATCCCTGATAAAATAATAATTAAAATAAAAAATCGTGATATTCTCACGTTCCGGCGGCCCCCGCAGCTTTCCCGCTCCTCAGTGATGCTCCCGGCAACTCCCGGTCCCAGTGATGCATTGCGAGAATCACCCCAAATGACGTAGCGGTCTCCCGTGATGCTACATCATCTGGGGTCATTGTCGCCAGGCATCCCTGGGAACGGGAGTTGCGGGAGCATTGCGAGGACCAGGAAGGCTGCGGGGGACGCCGGAAGGTGAGAATAGCACGATTTATTTATTTTTTTAAATTATTTTTAACATTAGATCTTTTTACTATTGATGCTACATAGGCGGCATCAATAGTAAAAGGTTGCTCACGCTTGTCAAACACTATTTTTGACTCGTGTGACCAACCTGTCAATCAGCTACAGATCGCTTGGAAAACGCTAGCATTCTGCAAGCTAATTACGCTTGCAAAACCATACCAATAAAATGCGGTTTCCCGAATGTGTGCACATAGCCTAATTCTTTTTTATATTGATAGGTTGGGCGATTCTGAACATGGTGATACCAAATAACTGTATGTTTGATTTTTTTTTATTGTTTTATTTTGAATGGGGTGAAAGGAGGGTGATTTGAACTTTTATATTTTTTTATTATTTTTATATTTTTAAAAACATTTTTTTTACATTTGGCATGCTTCAAAGTCTCCATGGGGGCTAGAAGATGCATTAACCCGATCGCCTCTGCTACATACTTTTTCTTGCTCACAGTCTATTCCATTCCGTGTACTGTGTTCATACTACCCCCCAAAAAAAAAGTTGTAGGGTGGTAGTTACTCCTATTGTTTCAAAGTAACAAATAACAATATTAGGCTGGGGTCAGAGTTGCGAGAAACTCTCATGAGTCTCGCATGTCAATACCCGGCACTGCCGCTGGCACTTGGACAGGAGCGTGCAGCTGCATGTATTACTATGCAGCCGAACGCTCCGTTACCGAGTGACAGAGGCAGTGCCGGGTATTGACATGCGAGACTTGTGCAAGTTTCTCGCATGTCTGACCCCCGCCTTAATCTGTACCTAACCTCAATGCCCCAGGCAACCTGAACCTCTTATCACTAGACTGCAAGATATCTACATTGGAGAATGGAATCTCTGCACTTATTCAACTGTGCCAGGTGGAACATCAAAGCAGACCCCCTCTTCCCAGTGCCCACATTCTGATGCTCCTATATCCTTTATCTTCAAATTGCATTTAATGTAACCTCTGCTTTTAAAGCTATGTCTATTTTTCCTTACAGCTTTTGCTGTGCTATTCATTTCTTAGTCTTAGGGCTCATACCCACTTGTGAGAAATATGGACGAGTGCAATCCGATAAAAAATCGGATTGCACTCGGACCAATGTTATTCAATAGGTGACATCTCATTTGTGATTTTTTTTCTCAGCCGAAATTGGGCTGAGAAAAAAAAAGCAACATGCTGTGTATTGCTGCATATCTCGGACGAGACTTGCCAATACAAGTCAATGGGTGCGAAAAAAAAATCATACAGCACTCGCACCATGCGAGTGCTGTCCGATGTTCACCCACCGGTGTCCTTGAGGCTATGTACACACGTTGCGGATTGTTAGAGTTTTTGCCGCGTTTTTTTGCGCTTACCCAATGCAACTCATTATATTCTATGGGATTCCGCAATGCTGTGCACATGCTGGGTGTTTTTCAGCAGGCGGAATCGCCGGGAAAATATGCAGCATGCTCATTCTTTTTGCGGAAGCGCCGCCATAGGAATGCATTGAACCGCTTACTTTCCGCATGTGGCTATGCCCACCATGCGCAAAGTGAGCGGTTCATGTTCGGATGGTACCCAGGGTCTGGAGGAGAGTAGACTCTCCTCCAGACCCTGGGTACCATATCCATGTTAAAATAATAATTAAAATAAAAAATAGTGATATTCTCACCTTCCGGTGGCCCCCGCAGCCTTCCCGCCTCTCAGCGACGCTCCCGGCTAGTCCCGTTCCCAGTGATGCCTTGCGAGAATCACCCCAGATGATATAGCGGTCTCGCGTGATGCTACGTCATCTGGGTCATTGTCGCTAAGCATCCCTGGGAACGCGATTGGCCGGAGCGTCGCTGAGAGGCGGGAAAGCTGCGGGGGCCGCTGGAAGGAGCGAATATCACGATTTATTATTATTTTTATTATTTTAAACATTAGATCTTTTTACTATTGATGCGGCATAGGAGGCATCAATAGTAAAAAGTTGCTCACACTTGTCAAACACTTTGTTTGACTCGTGTGACCAACCTGTCAATCAGTTTTCCAAGCGATGCTACAGACCGCTTGGAAAATGCTAGCATTCTGCAAGCTAATTACACTTGCAAAATGCTAGTTTCTGGCAGGAATACGCATACCTATAAAAATGCGTATTTCCTGCGGCAGGGAGGTGCAGGATTGCCGCGGAAATTTCCGCTGCAATTCCGCAACGTGTGCGCATAGCCTTAAAAAGCCAGCAGTTCATATGCGGCTACAGTAAAATCATACTGACAGTTCACAAACAATACATATATACACATAGAATACATATATATATATATATATATATACATACATATCATATGTATATAGAATCATAGAATCATAGAATTGTAGAGTTGGAAGGGACCTCCTGGGCCATCTGGTCCAACCCCCTGCTCAAAGCAGGATTCTCTAAATCATCCCAGACAGATGTCTGTCCAGTCTCTGTTTGAAGACTTCCATTGAAGGAGAACTTACCACCTCTCGTGGCAGCCTGTTCCACTCCTTGATCACCCTAACTGTCAAAAAGTTTTTTCTAATATCTAATCTGTGTCTCCTCCCATTCAGTTTCATCCCATTGCTTCTAGTCTTTCCTTGTGCAAATGAGAATAAAGATGATCCTTCTACAATGTGACAGCCCTTGAGATATTTGTAGACAGCTATTAAGTCTCCTCTCACTCTTCTTTTTTGCAAGCTAAACATTCCCAAATCCTGCAACCTTTCCTCATAGGACATGGTTTGCAGACCGGTCACCATTCTGGTGGCTCTTCTTTGAACTTGCTCCAGTTTGTTGATGTCTTTTTTAAAATGTGGTGACCAAAACTGGACACAGTATTCCAGATGAGGTCTGACCAAAGAGGAGTAGAGGGCAATAATGACCTCACGTGATCTAGACTGTATGCTTCTGTTGATACATCCTAGAATTGTATTTGCCTTTTTTGCTGCTGCATAACACTGTTGACTCATGTTCAGTCTGTGATCAATTAGTATACCCAAGTCTTTTTCACATGTGCTGTTGCTTAGCCCTATTCCTCCCATTTTGTATATGCTTTTTTCATTTTTATTGCCCAGATGTAGTACTTTGCATTTTTCCCTGTTAAAAACCATTCTGTTAGTTGCTGCCCACTGCTCCAGTTTATTTATATCTTTTTGAATCCTCTCTCTCTCTTCTCTAGTATTAGCTACCCCTCCTAGCTTTGTGTCATCAGCAAATTTGATCAGTTTACCCTCAATTCCTTCATCTAAATCATTGATAAAGATGTTGAACAATACAGGGCCCAAAACAGAGCCTTGTGGTACCCCACTTGAGACATTCTTCCAACTGGATGTGCAGCCATTTACGACCACTCTTTGAGTCCGATCACTAAGCCAGTTATGAATCCACCTAACAGTTGCCTTGTCCATTCCATACTTAGTCATTTTTTCAATAAGGATTGTGTGAGATACTTTGTCAAATGCTTTGCTGAAGTCAAGATATACTATATCTACAGCATTCCCTGATCCACCCAGTCAGTGATTCTGTCATAGAAGGAAATTAAGTTAGTCTGACATGACTTATTAGTTACAAACCCATGCTGACTCTGTTTAATCACTTCATTCTTATGCAGGTACTTACATACATGTTCTTTAATAATTTGTTCAAAGATCTTTCCTGGTATAGAAGTCAGACTCACTGGCCTGTAGTTCCCTGGGTCCACCTTCTTCCCCTTTTTGAAGATAATCTACTACATAATTGTCTGATTCTGTCTGTCTGCAACGGAAATCCTGCGTCGCTGATTGGCCGCGCCCGGCCGGACTAGACCAATCAGCGACAGGCGCAGTCAGGCCGCCAATTGGCGCAGGATTTGAACCATGCACACCACCACTATTGCCGGGAGATCTCCCGACGGTAGCCGCGGGTCATCTCCTGCCACATGGAGGTCAGCGGCGATGCAGCAGGGAGATGACCGGCGCTAGCCGGTCATCTCCCGGCTGCTCGCAGCGGAAGTACATAAACTACATACACATTCTAGAATACCCGATGTGTTAGAATCGGGCCATGATCTAGTTATATATAAATGCATATCATATTTATATAATTATATATATACATATCATATCTATATCTATTTATATAATTGCCTTGTAATGTTTTCATTTCCTGTTCTGTCCAGATGTCACCGTATCCCAGAATTCCAAGCGGAGGAAGTTCACCGACCGCCATATTGGGACACCCAAGTAATGGGTGTCTCAATATGGAAACTGTTGCTGGTGCCAACCTATTGCATGGTACTACCAGCAGAACACTGTCGCACCACACACGCACACACACACACACTCTATATGCCATACACACCACACACACACTCATACTCACACACACACTCTCACACTTGCACACTCACATTCACACTCTCACACTCACAGTCATACTCACACACTCACACTCATACACACACACTCACACACTCAGGTTCACAAACTCACACTCACTCACACACTCACACACACTCACACTCACACAGCCTCTTGTGAGTTACCACCAGCGGAACATCACCGCACTGCGCCTGTGCAAATTCTACGCAGGCGCAGTGAATCATTCAGCTGATCCCAGTATCAGATGCAAGACGTGTCTACAGGCAGAGGAAGCTGGTCACATTAAAGCGGTTTTCCCACGAACGAAAGTTCATTTTCAAAATTGTCTGTGTCTGACCGTGTACGAAGCAAACCCCATCTCCTGGTCAGGGGAGGCAGCAAAAGACAATACTGACATTACAGCAGGAGATCACAGAGGATTCAATTTGTGAGGTAAAATAATTAACTGACTGTTTTTAAACAATATTTTACCTTACAAAATGTATCCTCTGCGATCTCCTGCTGTAATGTCAGTTTCGTCTTTTGCTTCCTCCCCTGCCCAGGAGCTGTGGTATGTTCTGTACATGGTCAGACACAGGGATGAGAGAGACAGAGCACAGGGAGGAGACAGCTCTAACAGGACAGCACATGAGAGGAGAACACTGCACAGGAAGGAGAGAAACAGCAGACAAGGGGGATAGCACATGGGGTAGACAGGTCAAAGAAGAGAGCACAGATGGGAGAAGTCAGCACATTAGGAAAGAGAGAGTGGATAGGTGGGTGAGCACATGTGGGGGAGAGATTGTCTCACGCTGCCGAGTTCACATCAGGTCAGGTGGGGAGTCTGCGCAGCCTCATTGACTAGCGCTGATGTCACTGAGGCTGCACAGACTCTCCACCTGACTTAAGGTGAATTCCACAGCATGGGAAAATGTTCAGAAACTTTCCCACGCTACATAGATCATGTACGTTCAGGCCGGGAGGCTGCGCAGGCAGCTTTTCCTTCATTCCACAGGCCGGTCACATTAGCACCGATCCCCAGTTGTAAACTATTTAACCCCATGATTTGGATTGCTGTGTGGGACTTGACTATACGGCAGACAGGTAAGGGATACTGTTGCTTTTTTATTTTATTATTTTTTACAGGAGAACGAGGGCTTCAATTGGATTGGGAGTTTAATAAAAATGGCAAACCTGTGTGTTTTATTATTCATTAAAAGACTTTATTTTTTAATGTGGGTGTGTTTTTTTTACCATTTCATACTGTAAGATTAATAATGCATAGGTGTCTAATTGACACTTCTTCATTATTAACCTTGGCTTAATGTCACCTTAAAATAGCAAGGTGACATTAACCCCTAATTGCCCCATATGCTACCACTACAGGGCAATGGGAAGAGAGAGGCTAAGTGACAGATTTGGCGCATCTTACAGATGCACCTTTTCTGGGGTGGCTGGGGGCAGATGTTTAGAGTCGGAGGGGCCAAAAACAAAGGTCCATTTCTATGCTTTTAGTATCTTCCCTCAGTCACTGGCTTTCCCTCTCTGGCAAAGAAAATTAATCGGGAGACCATGCAATTTTTTTCCATGAATAAATACTTTAATTTAACACCTACATCTCCAAATTTTTACACACATACACTAATAACATTAGCAGTCAGGGACATATATAAATCAAAATGATATGCAATGGTTTATTGTATATAAACCATGTGTCATATCCTGTCGGGTTCTGCAATGATTTTACAGAAGCCGACAAATGAATTATCACCTATTCTGCTATTACTCTCTCTATGAACTATAAATATGTACTGTATATATATATACATGTGTGTCAATGACATTATATATATATATATATATATATATATATATATATATATATATATATATATATATACAGTACAGACCAAAAGTTTGGACACACCTTCTCATTTACAGATTTTTCTGTATTTTCATGACTATAAAAATTGTAAATTCACACTGAAGGCATCAAAACTATGAATTAACACATGTGGAATTATATACTTAACAAAAAAGTGTGAAACAACTGAAAATATGTCTTATATTCTAGGTTCTTCAAAGTAGGCACTTTTTGCTTTGATGACTGCTTTGCACACTCTTAGCATTCTCTTGATGAGCTTCAAGAGGTAGTCACCGGAAATGGTTTTCACTTCACAGGTGTGCCCTGTCAGGTTTAATAAGTGGGATTTCTGGCCTTATAAATGGGGTTGGGACCATCAGTTGTGTTGTGCAGAAGTCTGGTGGATACACAGCTGATAGTCCTACTAAATAAATAGACTGTTAGAATTTGTATTATGACAAGAAAAAAGCAGCTAAGTAAAGAAAAACGAGCGGCCATCATTACTTTAAGAAATGAAGGTCACTCAGTCCGAAAAATTGGGAAAACTTTGAAAGTGTCCCCAAGTGCAGTTGCAAAAACCATCAAGCGCTACAAAGAAACTGGCTCACATGAGGACCGCCCCAGGAAATGAAGACCAAGAGTCACCTCTGCTTCTGAGGATAAGTTTATCCGAGTCACCAGCCTCAGAAATCGCAGGTTTACAGCAGCTCAGATTAGAGACCAGGTCAATGCCACACAGAGTTCTAGCAGCAGACACATCTCTACAACAACTGTTAAGAGTAGACTTTGTGCAGCAGGCCTTCATGGTAAAATAGCTGCTAGGAAACCACTGCTAAGGACAGGCAACAAGCAGAAGAGACTTGTTTGGGCTAAAGAACACAAGGAATGGACAGTAGACCAGTAGAAATCTGTGCTTTGGTCTGATGAGTCCAAATTTGAGATCTTTGGTTCCAACCACCATGTCTTTGTGCGACGCAGAAAAGGTGAACGGATGGACTCTACATGCCTGGTTCCCACCGTGAAGCATGAAGGAGGAGGTGTGATGGTGTGGGTGTGCTTTGCTGGTGACACTGTTGGGGATTTATTAAAAATTGAAGACATACTGAACCAGCATGGCTACCACAGCAAGTATCTTGCAACGGCATGCTATTACATCCGGTTTGCGTTTAGTTGGACCATCATTTATTTTTCAACAGGACACAATGACCCCAAACACACCTCAAGGCTGTGTAAGGGCTATTTGACCAAGAAGGCGAGTGATAGGGTGCTACGCCAGATGACCTGGCCCCCACAGTCACCAGACCTGAACCCATTCAAGATGGTTTGGGGTGAGCTGGACCACAGAGTGAAGGCAAAAGGGCCAACAAGTGCTAAGCATCTCTGGGAACTCCTTCAAGATTGTTGGAAGACCATTTCTGGTGACTACCTCTTGAAGCTCATCAAGAGAATGCCAAGAGTGTGCAAAGCAGTCATCAAAGCAAAAGGTGGCTACTTTGAAGAACCTGGAATATTAGACATATTTTCAGTTGTTTCACACTTTTTTGTTAAGTATATAATTCCACATCTGTTAATTCATAGTTTTGATGCCTTCAGTGTGAATTTACAATTTTCATAGTCATGAAAATACAGAAAAATCTTTAAATGAGGTGTGTCCAAACTTTTGGTCTGTACCGTATACACTGCTCAAAAAAATAAAGGGAACACTCAAATAACGCATCCTAGATCTAAATGAATGAAATATTCTCATTGAATATTTTGTTCTGTACTGAGTTGAATGTGCTTGCAACATAATCACACAAAAATCATCAATGGAAATCAAATTTTTGAACCAATGGAGGCCTGGATTTGGAGAGACCCCCAAAATGAAAGTGGTAACAACTCAAAATGAAAATCAAAACAAGACAAAATGAAAGTGGAAACAAATCAAAATGGTGCTCAGTATTGTGTGTAGCCTGTATGTGCCTGTATGACCTCCCTACAACGCCTGGGCATGCTCCTGATGAATTTGCGGATGTTCTCCTGAGAGATCTCCTCCCAGACCTGGACTAAAGCATCCATCAACTCCTGGACAGTCTGTGGTACAATGTGACGTTGGTGGATGTAGCGAGACATGCTGTCCCAGGTGTGTTCAATTGGATTCAGGTCTGGGGAATGGGTAGGCCAGTCCATAGCTTCAATTCCTTCATCTTGCAGGAGTTGCTAACACACTCCAGCCACATGAGGTCTCGCATTGTCC
>JARQOD010000005.1:165431381-165532940 GCA_033576555.1 Oophaga sylvatica | reverse complement strand
CCCCACAAACACATCAGCGTTTGTTTTACGGGGCATCTAACACTTCTGAGCAGCAACTGCGCTGTTGAAGCCCAGGTCAAGGAGGGTGTAGGCAGAGGCCTGTAATGAGATTTAATTTGAAGTTGTAGTTAGCAGCAGTAATTTTTGCCAGACACACGCAGGGGAACGCAGGCTTACTGAACCCACAAACACTCCGATTGTTTTCATCGTGCTCTAACACTTCGAGCGCAACGGCCTGTTAAGCCAGGTCAAGGGTTGTAGGCACAAAATTTGAGTTTTGCCTTTTACGTGGCCAATGCAAAGTATGTACTTCAAACAAAATAAATGAATTTTTTACTACGACAATAAAATAGAATTTCAATTACAAGAATAAAAAATTTTACTTACTCCTCGGGTTGAAACTTTAATGGCAACTGAAAATATGGAAAACAAATTTAAAGCTTTCGAGATACTAGGTGTCTTCATCGGCTAAGAGTAAAGCCAAAATGAAGAATCCATATTTCTACAACACGGACACAGAAAGCTAAACAAGTGGGGAGGACAAGGAGGGGGACCGGCAACAAAAAAGGAAACAAGGTAATTATCAGCCCACACAAACACAGATAAATTAATGAATTTACCTGGGCAAAAGCTTTTGTTTGCCCGGTCATAAGCCGGAATGGAATTACGGATAAAATATAACTTCAATAGGGAAAACTACAAAGGTTTCAGAATAAAGCCACAGACCTTTACCTGTTATGAGGAATGAATGATCACTGGGTTTTTAAATTCATTCATATCAATTAGGAATTGCGTCTATACCTTCCAGGGTCATGAAAACCCCAAAAAAATACCCCAATGAGGGGCAATCAAACTTTCTATCCTATCTAGAAGTTCCAAAAATTTTTATGTTCATCCCTGTGAGAAAAAGCGTTCTGATACACGTCCTTATTGTCTTACTTAGCACTATCCTTGTCCTGTTTGTAAGAAAATGTGATGCTTAATTTTTTTGTTAGTCTTTCCCTGATGAAAGACGAGACCTTGAAGCTTGCAATTGTTTCCATCTTTCAGTTATCCATAAAAAGGTATCAAACCAGCTGACCTGAATTAAAATTTTTCTATCTAAGGCTAACACGGACAAAATACACATTTTTTAATTCAAGAAGGAAAAATAAAGAAAATACAAATAAAACGCATTAGCCATGCCAAAAATAAAGGGAAAACCCAAAACCCAAAAAATTGGTAACAAAATAAGTGTTTGTAAATTTAAGAATAAAATAAATGTTTTTTTTTATGAATAATCTTAAGGAAGCTATGTTAAACCAAACATATGAAACAATGGATTTTGTAATAGTCACTCATCATCATCATCGCAAATTTTATGTACAGTCACAGACAATTCAATTATTTAAGTTCAAAAATGTAACTTTCTAAGATGTATACATGTCCAGCAGGACTCATCATGTGATTGATGACAAATAATGTAACAATAAAAAATAACCATTTAAAAAAAACATTGGCATTGTTTGTCACAATTTAATGTGTGCCTGAAGTGTAGGTAAACAAAGGTCGGTAGCAAAGGTATATTCATTTCTTATCAGACAGTGGACACTCTATGGGTAATGCCGTGTTATATGATCAAAAGCTGGGCTGAAATCATGCATTTTTTGCTTGAGGTGTGAAGAGGGTAAAAAGAGTCTGGTTGCGCAAAGCTTTTATCCTCAACACTACCTTCCACTGTCACCGTGGGTGGTCGTGTGGCAATTACGACTATCAAAGTGGGGGTTGGCTGCGTTATTGCGCACAGGGACGCAAAAAAAATACAGATAAAAATTTAATGTTAATACCCCTATGACAAACCAAAAAATTACGTTCCCTCTTTAACAATGTCAAGACTAAAAGCCTAATGGTTGACGCGACTTAATTGAGATACAGTATTAATCACTTGTCCATGAGAACTTGCACTGGAACCTATATCCAATTAATTTATATCTCTTGGGTTTTTCAACAGCACTTGAGGATAAGTACCTTTGTCAGTATCATGATGCCTTCAGATGTAATAATTTAATGGACATTATTACCATGTTTACATGCGGGCCATTTCATATAGGGTTTGAAGTTACAGTTGGCACGTAGTGTATTTTATAAATGTCTGTCAAAATAAAACTCGTGAGAGATGAAGGTTTTTAAAGATTCTACAACCATTGAGTGCATTATCTTACGGTACGATAAAGTTCCTTTAAAAAGCAATTAATCATAAGTCTGAAATGTCTTTTAGCATTAATTTTAAAAATTGAAGAGTAGATATGTTTTTTTTTGTTACCTTTCTAATAACAGGCGAATCGTGTGATGACAAATTATTATTTTCCAATTTGTCATAAAAAATTTACATTCAGCCTCAAAACTTCACAATTTCTGTTTTTAAGCAAACAAGCAGGGTGACGGCTCTTCCCTATTTGGAGCGTTGGCATGTGTTTTTCTGTCCATGTGTCGGGAAAAGGACACTTCTTGCCGTTGACACAGCAGGGAACAGCTGGGACTGAACCCCACTAACAGTTAGGCTTGTGTTTTGTTCTGTGGACAACACTTTGAGCAGCAACTGGCTGTTGGGCCCAGGGAGTGAGTTCAGGTGGTGAAAGATGAACATAACAGGAGACAAGGATAACGTTCGAACCATTATTTAATCTAAAAGGACAGAGAAATTCTGGCGAGCCCAGGCCTTGTTCATTTTTCAGAAAAAACCGGTCTACTTCGGAGGATATCGCATGCACGGTCTGTTAGTCACCCCCCTGCCCCACAAAGACGCGCTCCGATAATCACTGGCAGCAGGGCAACCACACCTCCAATCATACGCTAAGCCTGGCCATTATCCACTTAGAGACCCAAAACTTGAATGGGAAGAGCCAACTGGGAGGACCTGAGAGGCCAAAGCCGTGTCGTCACCACTGACGGATACGTTGCCTCCCGCTGACTGGAGCCCTCTCGGATGGTGTAGACATTTGTGGCGCTGCCACAAAACTTTGCCACATTTGAACAACTGGCTTTCCTGTCAAGGCCGCGTGTGCTCCCTCTTGTTTCAGAGCTCTCTACACGCCTCGACCCCAGAGCTGCTTTGTAAAGCAGTAGCGCAGCAGGCTCTCGGCGTAAGGTAGAACATTAGGGATTGCACCGTTTGTCTTGGTCTCCCATTTTTCGCTCCCGGTTCAACTTTGTGAGGCTTTTGAGTTGTCAGGTAGCGAGGGTCTAGGAGGGTGACCCCAATAATCAGACGTCGTGAGAATTTGGGCGATGCGGCGTTCCGTTTCTTAGGCCGCAGCATGAAACACCATGTGCGACTCCCAACTGGAAAGAAACGCTTTCCCCAAGAGGGGTTATCCCTGCCTGCTTGCATCACCCCACCCTCGCTTACATAACACTAGAGGTTGTGTACCTCCCTCTGGAGCATGCTTCCTCCTCCATTACTCCTCCTCCTCATCCTCCTCCAAAGTGAGCCCGCCCAGCCCTTTTGGGAACCACGTTGCCTGACTTTTCCAGAAGGTGTGGAATTTTTTTGACTCCTCCCCTCCACCCTTCCAAAACCTCCATCCCTTATTGCTTGCAGGGTTTTTTTAGCAGGCAGAAAGGGGGACAGTCGCTGACTAGTGCATCATCTCACTCGCCCCGCGTTGACCATCAAACCCGCAAAACGGGCACATGTCCTTCATGTGGCCCACTCATTCACACAACCGCTCCAACATATGTAACGTTGAATTCCACCTGGTGGATACGTCACATATGATGCGATGTTCAGGAAGGCGCAATCTGCGTTGCAGAGCTGCAATGCGCGATCTGGCCATGCTGGAACGTCGCAAGTGAGCGCACTCTAGGCGGACCTTGTGCAGCAGTGCATCAAGATCCGGATAGTCCCTCAAAAAACTCTGCACGACCAAGTTGAGCACATGTGCCAGACATGGAAATGTGAGTGAGGTTGCCAAGGCCCAGAGCTGCCACCAGATTTCGGCCATTGTCACACACTACCAAGCCTGGCTGGAGATTCGCTGGCAAAACCACACGTCGCTCTCCTGCTTGATGGCATTCCAGACCTCCTGCGCTGTGTGGCTTCGATTCCCCATGGGAATTAATTTCAGAACGGCCTGTTGCCGTTTGGCCACGGCTGTGCTCATATCGGTCGCATCAGGTAAGCGTCCACGGGTCCATGTGGAGGTAGACCGTGACGGCTCCTGCAGCGATGATTCTGAGGAACTGGAGTAGGAGGAGGAGTCAATGTGGACAGACTTGATTCCGGCAATCCTTGGAGTTGGCAGAACACGTACAGCGCCACTCGCAAGATCTGTACCCGGCTCCACAACATTCACCCAATGGGCAGTGAGTGAAAGGTATCGTCCCTGGCCATGGGTACTGGTCCACGCATCGGTGGTCAGGTGGACCTTGCTACTGACGGCGTTTAGTAGCGCATGTTTAATTTTTGCCTCAACATGCTTTTGCAGACCAGGGACGGCTTGCCTGCTGGAATAAAATCGGCTGGGCACATTGTATTGTGGGACTGCCAATGCCATTAATTCACGGAAACTGTCAGTCTCCACCAGCCTGAATGACAGCATTCAAGGGACAGGAGTTTTGCAATGCCAGCATTCAGAGCCTGTGCTCGTGGATGGTTTGCCGAGTATGGCCGTCTTTTATCCCATGCCTGTGCTACCGATGGCTGTTTTGTGGCCTGGGTGTGTGAGGATGACAGGGAACTTGCAGCTGTGGGTGGAATAACACTGTGTCTCTGGACAACAGTGACAGAGGTTCTTCCATGGCGATCCTTTGAGGAAGCCTTACCACTGTGTGTGAACTGGAGGAAGAGGCTCCAACAGAGCTGAAGATGTAGGTGCTGCTGTAGGTTGGCCTACATCTCCAGTGTGTCTTTGTAACTCAACAAAGTGCTTTGACCGCACATGTTTCCACATATTTGTTGTATTAAGGTTACTGACACTTTTACCTCTTTTAATTTTTTGATTACACAGCTTGCATTTTACATAGCAAATATCATCTGCAACTGTATCAAAAAAGGACCACGCAGAGCAAGTCCTGGGAGCGCCCGGTTTGGCTGTTGTAAGAGAACTGCTCCGAACGGGTGCCAAACTGGAGGCTACAGGCAAGCGAGTCTGCAGCCTACCTCTCCCTACTGTTTGGACCGTTGGTGCAATCTCTTCCTCAGAGCTGCTCCCACCACCTTCCTGTTCCTCACGCCATGTTGGGTCTTGGACCTCATCATCTCCACCACTACCCTCTTCCATCACCTGCTGTTGTTGGGTGGTCTGGCCAGCACCATGCTCAACAGAAACTGGCAACTGAGTCTCATCATCATCAGATGCGTTCTGCGTGTGCTGACCATCGGCACTGGCTCACCCGCCTCTTCAGATTCAGAGAGACACAGCTGTTGCGCATCACTGCATACTGCCTCTTCTTCACATTCCAGAATGCTGCTTGGCTGGGCCCCTGTTTCCAAGCCAACAGATTCTGAGAACAGAAGCAGAGACTCAGCTGGCTCCTGTACAGAGCTCTCTGACTGCCTGGGCAATTTGGCAGGCGGTGAAGAGACTGATGGTTGTTCAACAGTGCTGTGGTCCTGAGAGGAGGTGGAAGGTATTGAAGTCGATGCATTGGCTGCCATCCAACCAACAACGGCTTCAATTTGTTCTTCACGCAGCAGGGGGGTACGCTGAGCTCCTACAAAAGTGCGCATAAAGGAACGCTCACGGGGAAAACTGGTGGATGCTGTGTCACTGGGTGCGGCAGCAGCCACAGAATCCCCACGTCCTCTCCCTGCTGCAAATCCACGCCTCGACCACGACCACGTGCCTTACTCACTGACTTCTTCATCTTGGTAGATTGATAAAGAAAGTCAGAAAAGTTAAGGCCTAAGTGTGGTTATTCCTCACAGACTACAGTGAACCCTGCAGACAACTGTTCAGTATCTGTGAAAGGCCCCTTTGTGTACTTCTATAGTGTTTGCAACCAATGTATTGTATACGGATGGAAGCGCGTCACACTAATAGATTAGATTTTTTTCCACTAAAATGGAGCAGCACCAATTAGAGAATAATGTGAAGGATGAGGCAGTGACACACGCTCAGCAGACTACAACCGGCAGTGGTTGAAGTACAAACTGGAGCGTAATCTGCACTCACAAAATGAAAAGCTCACAGACTACAGTGAACACTGAAACACAACTATTCACTATCTGTGAAAAGCTCCTTTGTGTACTTCTATAGTGTTTGCAACCAATGTATTGTATACGGATGGAAGCGCGTCACACTAATAGATTAGATTTTTTTCCACTAAAATGGAGCAGCACCAATTAGAGAAAAATATGAAGGATGAGGCAGTGACACACGCTCAGCAGACTACAACCGGCAGTGGTTGAAGTACAAACTGGAGCGTAATCTGCACTCACAAAATGAAAAGCTCACAGACTACAGTGAACACTGAAACACAACTATTCACTATCTGTGAAAAGCTCCTTTGTGTACTTCTATAGTGTTTGCAACCAATGTATTGTATACGGATGGAAGCGCGTCACACTAATAGATTAGATTTTTTTCCACTAAATGGAGCAGCACCAATTAGAGAAAAATGTGAAGGATGAGGCAGTGACACACGCTCAGCAGACTACAACCGGCAGTGGTTGAAGTACAAACTGGAGCGTAATCTGCACTCACAAAATGAAAAGCTCACAGACTACAGTGAACACTGAAACACAACTATTCACTATCTGTGAAAAGCTCCTTTGTGTACTTCTATAGTGTTTGCAACCAATGTATTGTATACGGATGGAAGCGCGTCACACTAATAGATTAGATTTTTTTCCACTAAAATGGAGCAGCACCAATTAGAGAAAAATGTGAAGGATGAGGCAGTGACACACGCTCAGCAGACTACAACCGGCAGTGGTTGAAGTACAAACTGGAGCGTAATCTGCACTCACAAAATGAAAAGCTCACAGACTACAGTGAACACTGAAACACAACTATTCACTATCTGTGAAAAGCTCCTTTGTGTACTTCTATAGTGTTTGCAACCAATGTATTGTATACGGATGGAAGCGCGTCACACTAATAGATTAGATTTTTTTCCACTAAAATGGAGCAGCACCAATTAGAGAAAAATGTGAAGGATGAGGCAGTGACACACGCTCAGCAGACTACAACCGGCAGTGGTTGAAGTACAAACTGGAGCGTAATCTGCACTCACAAAATGAAAAGCTCACAGACTACAGTGAACACTGAAACACAACTATTCACTATCTGTGAAAAGCTCCTTTGTGTACTTCTATAGTGTTTGCAACCAATGTATTGTATACGGATGGAAGCGCGTCACACTAATAGATTAGATTTTTTTCCACTAAAATGGAGCAGCACCAATTAGAGAAAAATGTGAAGGATGAGGCAGTGACACACGCTCAGCAGACTACAACCGGCAGTGGTTGAAGTACAAACTGGAGCGTAATCTGCACTCACAAAATGAAAAGCTCACAGACTACAGTGAACACTGAAACACAACTATTCACTATCTGTGAAAAGCTCCTTTGTGTACTTCTATAGTGTTTGCAACCAATGTATTGTATTACGGATGGAAGCGCGTCACACTAATAGATTAGATTTTTTTCCACTAAAATGGAGCAGCACCAATTAGAGAAAAATGTGAAGGATGAGGCAGTGACACACGCTCAGCAGACTACAACCAGCAGTGGTTGAAGAACTAACTGGAGCGTGATCTGCACTCAAAAAATCAAAACCTCACAGACTGCAGTGAACACTGAAACACAACTATTCACTATCTGTGAAAAGCTCCTTTGTGTACTTCTATAGTGTTTGCAACCAATGTATTGTATACGGATGGAAGCACGTCACACTAATAGATTTGATTTTTTTCTAATATAATGGAGCTGCACCAATTCCACTAAATAAAATAAAAAAAAAAAGAGTCAGTGACACGTGCAGATGCCTACAAACAGCGGTGGATGCAGAGCAAACTGCAGCGTCACCTGCACTGTCACACACACACCTTGCACAGAGCTGTTAAAACAACACTGGCAAAATGAAGCTTTACACAGCGGTTGGTAAACTAGCCTGCCTCAAGCACAGTAGTACACAAAATCGCAATATCTAACTGTCCCTCAGAGTGAGCAGAGTAGCGTTCTGTCCCTTACTGAGTTCACAGCACAGTGACGCTAAAATGGCGGCGGCGCCTTTTATAGTGCATTCTGACATCATTTCAGCAGCCAATCACAGCCATGCCATTAGTTAAGATGACCGCAGCATTACAGGATGTGCCCACACTTCGTAGGATTCCTCATTGGCTGACTAAAATCACATTGCCTCTCAAAGAATTATGGGAACTTCCGATTCCGGTATACGATATGGAAAAAGTATCGGAATTAAGTATCGGAATTCCGATAACGCGAATATCGGCCGATACCCGATACTTGCGGTATCGGAATGCTCAACACTAGTTAAAACCATAAATGTCCTTCAAAAGTACAACTTGTCCCTCAAAAAACAAGCATACACATGTCAATTCTGACACAAAAATAAAAAAGTTATGGCTCTGGAAAGAAGGGGAGCAAAAAACGAAATTGCGAAAATGGAAATATCTCTGGTCATGAAGGGGTTAAACAATTCTTTCTTCTGTTATTAACGTCATAAATTAGGGGAGAACTCACTTTGAAATTGTTTGGATCATCTAGTCAATGTTATACAGGACTCAACAACAGGCCTAAAATATTTCTTCTGTTACTAACATCATACAGAACGGTAGATCTCACTTTTAATTTGTTTGGAGCATCTAGTCTATGTTATACAGGCCTCATCCACAGTTTAAAAAATAAATTCTTCTGTTCCTAACATCATCTAGTAGGGGACATCTCACTTTGAAATTGTTTGTAGCATGTAGTCAGTGAAATTTTGGGTCTCATCAACAGGCGCCCCAAAAATGTGTCAGTTACTAATGTCATACAGTAGGGGAGATCTAATTTTAACATTGTTTGAAGCATATCTTCTCTGTTATACAGCCCTCATCTACACTTAAATAATTCTTTCTTATGTTAGTAATGTCACACAGTACGGTAGATCTCAGTTTTAAATTGCTGTATATACTCATGTATAAGCCGACCCATGTATAAGCCGACCCCCCCTAATTTTGCCACAAAAATGGGAAAACTTATTGACTCACGTATAAGCCTAGGGTGGAAAATGCAGCAGCTACTGGTAAATTTTCTAAAATAAAAATAAATACCAATAAAAGTAAAATTAATTGAGACATCAGTAGGTTAAATGTTTTTGAGTGTCCATTTTTAATCAGGAGACACATTTAATGCTCCATGCAGTTCATGATGGGCCCATAAGATGCTCCATACAAAATACTCCCTATATAATGCTGCATAAAGGTTAATAATGGCCCCATAAGATGCTCCATAGAATAATATGCCCATATGCTGCTCCATAAAGGTTATGCCCCATAAAATGCTCCATATATTTTTTGCTCCATATGATGCTCCATAGATTATGCCCCTATATGATGCTCCATAGATTATGCCCCCATATGATGCTCCATAGATTATGCCCCCATAAGATGCTCCATAGATTATGCCCCATATGATGCTCAATAGATTATGCCCCCATATGATGCTCCATAAATTATGCCCCCATATGATGCCCCATAGATTATGCTCCCATATGATGCTCAATAGATTATGCCCCCATAAGATGCTCAATAGATTATGCCCCCATATGATGCCCAATAGATTATGTCCCCATATGATGCATCATAGATTATGCCCCCATATGATGCTCAATAGATTATGCCCCCATATGATGCTCCAAAGTACAGGCCCCATATGCTGCTGCAAATGAAAAAAAAAATGACATACTCATCTCTCATCGCTGGGGGCCAGGTGCCGGTGTCCTGAGCAGGCGGGGACACCGGCGCGCTATTGGGGACAGGTGCCGGTGTCACTACTGGCTCAGGGCCCCGGCACATGAGATATTCACCTGTCCCCGGTCCACCGCTGTGCGCCGCTGTCTTCCGGGTCCTCCGGCAGTGAGCGCTCAGGCAGAGGGTGCAGCGCACACTAACTACGTCATTGCGCCCTCTGACCTGAACATTCACAGTCAGAGGACACAGAGGAGAGAGCAGCGCGCTGCGTTGGACCGGGGACAGGTGAATATCACATATACTTTCCCCTCCTGGCGAGTCTCTGCAGCCCCCTTGCTTCTCCCACGGTCTCCGGCAGCTATTCCTTTAGCAGTCACGTGGTACCGCTCATTAAAGTCATGAATATGTGCATATTCATGACTTTAATGAGCGGTACCACGTGACCGCTGAAGGAACGAGCCTGAGATCGTGGGAGAAGCGGGGGACTGCAGAGATGTGCCGGGGGGGGTGAGCGTGATCTGACACCCCCTTTCCCTCTCCCCCGCCGACCCCCTGGCGTATATGACTCGCGTATAAGCCGAGAGGGCGACTTTCAGCCTTAAAAAATGGGCTGAAAATCTCGGCTTATACACGAGTATATACGGTACTTGGAGCATCTAGTCTATGTTATAAAAGTCTCATCCACAGGCCAGCAAAAAAATTCTTCTGCTACTAATGTCAAACAGTAAGGTAGATCTCACTTTGAAATTGTTTGGAGCATCTAGTCTGTGTTACACAGCCCCCATCCACACTGAAATAATTATTTAATCTGTGACTAATGCAATTCAGCATGCCATATTTCAGCTTCTCAATTAATGTTACTGAAATTCATTGGTGTGCAGAAGTAGTCCAGACCAAAATATCAAATTTTTAGATGCTAATACTGTGCTCCTAGCACACTGTTTGAGAAACATAACTGGGAAAAAGCGAGGTAGTGGTGGAAGGGGGATTGATGTTCAAGGTGTATGTGGGGTAGGTGGTATTGTTTGGGAAATCACTAGTGAACCAACAACATCACATACTATCCAAAGACAAGTGAGAACTTTTGTTAATAGATATTGTATTTTTTTGTGTGCTGCATTATTCTCACGTAATTGCAGTCTGTGATACCTTTAGTGGGGATTCTGTGCCTGCTGTTGCTTGCTGCTACTGCAGATGTTAACACTAATTTATGGAAATGTGAACAGTCCTGCTTGGTTATCCATCTGCTGGGTTGAGTGTAGGCAAACTGCTCCAGTATATCTCCTTTAGGCTCTTTTCCTGTTTTCTTCATATGTAATTTTCCATTTTTTTTCTGTTTATAGAAAATTCCTTTTTATGTGTTCCACAAATGAACCTGTAATATAACAGAAATTGTTATAATCCAATTAATTTATATATGTGATTTTAGCAAGTTTTCATCTATTCATTATCATGTCATGTGTTATACCATGTGTCGATGTCATGAACTCTGACACTGTTTGTCAGGTGGTTCTTTTGGCTCCGGATTTTGAATTGTGGACCTACTCATACAGCAATCCATCACTGTTTTGTTATATGCATGTGGTATTTCCTGAGGAAGAAGTCGCTTTTAGACTTCGAAACGAGTTGAATAAAACCACATTCCTTTCATCAATACGTCTGGATTTCTATTTGTTCAGCAGCGTGGATGATATCCACAAAATTTTTTTGTATGATTCTGGGTTGGGTGTAGTGGAAGACCTGTTGGTCCCTATTATAATATTTCTACTGTGGTGAAATTGATGCCACATTGTTGGTGTCTGCTACTATTTTTGGAAATTTAAACATTCCTGGTTGAGTATCCAACTGTCCATTTGCTGGGTTTGATGCAGTGGAAGACCTGTCAGTCACTATTATGCTACTTCTACTGTGGTGAAATTTATGCCATTTTCATGGTGTCTGCCACTAATTTTTTGAAATGGGAACACTCCTTCTTGGGTGTCCAAATGTCCACCTGCTGAATTGGTTGTAGTGGAAGACCTGTCAGTCCCTATTATTCTGTTTCTACTGTGATGAAATTGATATCACTTTGTTAGTGTCTGCCAATACATTTTTGGAAATGTGTAGACTCCTGGTTGGGTCTCTTTCATGTGTGTTGCCTGTAGCAGTAGGCCTCTGATACCTGCAGTCCTCCACTGTCTTTGAGTCAACTACCCGTGTTACTATCCTTACATTTTTCTGACAATAGTAATCTACGAAACTGTTACCTGTGCCACCTGAGTGTGGCTGAGCATCAATTTCAGCTTTTTTTTATCACTTATATAGTGCCAATAATTCAACATTCGCTTTACAGACATTTATAGACATTACTGGCACTGTCACCATTGGGACTCACAGTCTAAATTTACTATCTGTATATCTTTGGAATGTGGGTTGAACTGGGAGGAAACCCTCGCAAACACAGGGAGAACATACAAACTGTTTGCAGATGCTGTCTTTGGTGGGGTTGGAAAACAGTACTCCAGCAATGCATGGCTGCTAATGTTTTTGCATTGATGACTCAACGTTCATGGGGTTAGAAGCCTATCACTGCTCAGTGACTTCCTGGTGGTAAATTCCTGAAAATACCAATTGAAGATGTACTCAGGCAGAGGCAGGGTTAGTTCACACAGGACCACTAGGTCCAATTTGGGGGCATACTCAAAATTCTATGAGGACTTCCCTAGTCTGTTAAGCTACACAAAGTCAAGATCACCTCTGAAAAGGGATGAGCCGAAGCAGAAGTCATCTCATTTAAAGCAAACTCACATCGCTATACCTTGTAAAGTTACAGGGGGGATGGGTACCAAAAACCCACAGACCAAAGCACAACCCGGAACAATGCCTAAAGGAGACAACGGGGGGAGCATTGTACAACCCCTCCTCCAACTGAGTCACTCATAGAGGAGATGGACACCTCCAAATCATTCAAAAGGAAGGGGCCTGAGGAGCAGGGAATCACAGGGGGATCCTCCACAGGGGAATCCGACAGTACCTCAGACGATTACACCCCAAACACAAGCACGGATAGACAGAGACCGAAAAGAGACTCTGGTGTTTCAGTTCCCTCACACCCTTCATTTGAGGTTCACCCCATCCATTAATCTCTGAGACTACAAGGGGTCCAATAAACAAGCTATTGAGGGATTCCTGGCGAATCTATTTCAATCCTTTAGTGAAGCCCTAAAACTGGGATTCGAGACTCAAGCTAAGTCTTTACAAGAAACATGCAGGAGTCTTAGTAAAGGTTGAAGAATACGAGGAAAGGATGGTACAGGTGGAGAGAGATGCTATCTATCTTTCGAAAGAGAATTCCCTCCTCAAAGCAGAAGTCATGTCCCTTAAAAACAAACTAACGGATCTGGAAGACCGTAGTAGAAGAAACAAGCTAAAAATACAAGGTATTCCAGAATCGGTCTCCCAGTCGATCTCTCAGATTACACAAAAAATTTATTCAAAACTGTCACCTAACTTATCAGATTTGGAACTAAACATTGATCGAATCCATTGCCTTCCATGCCCAAAAGGGGTTTTGCAGGAAAAACCCAGAGACACTATCCTTAGAGTTCATTTTTTCAAAACTAAGGAAAGGGTCCTAAAAACCTTGAGAGAGAGGGGTTCTCCTCCAGAGCCATATAAAGATATAAAAATCTTCCAAGATTTCTCTAAAGAGACAATGGACACAAGAAGATCCTTCAGAGATGTGACTTCCAAACTTAGAGAGCTGAGAGTGCCATATAGGTGGGGTTTTCCTACCAGTTCCTAGTTTGGTACAATAACAAAAACTACCCCATTAGCACACCGCAAGAGGGTCAGAGGTTTATCAAATTTCTTATGGAAGAACCGGCGTATAGAGACAGGGATTAGGAATGGATTTAATAATAGGTTGGAAATGCGAATCCCTGTCACTGTACTCTCTTTTCTTTCGGTGCATCAATAGTTAATTATCCCTTACACACATGTCTGCGATGTCTTTGTGGGATCTTGCCACTAATTTTTCTTCTCCCCCATACTAAGGTGAGACACCAACCAGTTTGGAGTCCTCCAGGAGAACTCCCAGTACTTGATTTTATTTGTATTTGTAAATACTTGTATTTGAAGAATATTTGCTTCTTTCTTTCTCCTCTGTTTCGCCACTGTATATCAACAATGAAAATTTTGTCATACAACATTAGGGGCCTCAATAATCCAAACAAGAGTTTGCTCTGTGGAAGGAGATCAACAGATCCCGTGCCGAGTTGGTGTGCCTGCAGGAGGTTAAATTTGCTTCCGATCGTCAACCAGTCTTCCAACACAAGAATTTCCCTCACATCTTCAAATCATTGTCCACAAAGAAAAAGGCTGGGGTTATTACACTGGTCGGTGGCGCGTTCCTTTTCAGTTTATCAAAGAGATACCAGACTCCTCGGGTAGATATCATATACAGTCATGGCCAAAAGTTTTGAGAATGACACAAATATTAATTTTTACAAAGTCCACTGCTTCACTTTTTCTAATGGCAATTTGCATATACTCCAGATGTTATAAAGCAACAGCAATTACTTGCAAAGTCAATATTTGGCTAGAAAATGAACTTTATCCCCCAAAACACATTTCAACATCATTGCAGCCCTGCCTTAAAAGGACCAGCTAACCCCCTTTTCAGTGATTGCTCCATTAACACAGGTGTGGGTGTTGATGAGTACATGGCTGGAGATCAATCTGTCATGATTAAGTAAGAATGACACCACTGGACAGTTTAAAAGGAGGCTGGTGCTTGGCATCATTGTTTCTCTTCTGTTAACCATGGTTATCTCTAAAGAAACATGTGCAGTCATCATTGCAATGCACAAAAATGGCCTAACAGGGAAGAGTATCGCAGCTAGAAAGATTGCACCTCAGTCAACAATCTATCGCATCATCAAGAACTTCAAGGAGAAAGGTTCCATTGTTGCCAAAAAGGCTCCAGGGCGCCCAAGAAAGACCAGCAAGTGCCAGGACCGTCTCTTAAAAGTGTTTCAGCTGCGGGATCGGGCTACCAGCAGTGCAGAGCTTGCTCGGGAATGGCAGCAGGCAGGTGTGAGTGCATCTGCACGCACTGTGAGGTGGAGACTCTTGGAGCAAGGCCTGGTCTCAAGGAGGGCAGCAAAGAAGCCACTTCTCTCCAGAAAAAACATCATGGACAGACTGATATTCTGCAAAAGGTACAGGCAGTGGACTGCTAGGACTGGGGTAAAGTTATTTTCTCTGATGAATCCCCTTTTCGATTGTTTGGGACATCAGGAAAACGCCTCATTCGGAGAAGACAAGGTGAGCGCTACCACCAGTCTTGTCTCATGCCAACTGTTAAGCATCCTGAAACCATTTGTGTGTGGGGTTGCTTCTCAGCCAAGGGAATCGGCTCTCTCACAGTCTTGCCTAAAAACACAGCCATGAATAAAGAATGGTACCAGAATGTCCTCCAAGAGCAACTTCTCCCAACCCTCCAAGAGCAGTTTGGTGATCAACAATGCCTTTTCCAGCATGATGGAGCACCTTGCCATAAAGCAAAGGTGATAACTAAATGGCTCAGGGAACAAAACATAGAGATTTTGGGTCCATGGCCTGGTAAATCCAGATCTTAATCCCATTGAGAACTTGTGGTCAATCATCAAGAGACGGGTGGACAAACAAAAACCTAAAAATTCTGACAAAATGAAAGCATTGATTGTGCAAAATGGACTGCTATTAGTGTTGAGCGATACGATAATGCAAATATCGGCTATCGGCCGATATTAGCTCTATCAGCCTTTCGATAATTAGTTTCGATATTTTCGTCTTATCGAATACCGGAATCGGAAGTTCCCATAATTCTTTGTGAGGCAATGTGATTTTATTCAGCCAATAAGGAATCATAAGAAGTGTGGGCACATCCTGTACTGCTGCGGTCATGTTAACTAATGGCATGGCTGTGATTGGATGCTGAAATGATGTCAGAATGCACTATAAAAGCGCCGCCGCCATTTTAGCGTCACTGTGCTGTGAATTCAGTAAGGGACAGAACGCTGCTGTGCTGACTCTGAGGGACAGTTAGAGATTGCGATTTAGTGTACTGTGCTGTAGGCAGGCTAGCACCAACGCTGTGTAAAGCTTCCTTTTGCCTGCAGTGTTGTTTTAACAGCTCTGCAAGGTGTGTGTGAGTGCAGGTGACGCTGCAGTTTGCTCTGCATGCAACGCTGTCTGTAGGCATCTGCACCTGTCACTCACAGACTCTTTTTTTTCCTTCAGTGTAATTCTTGCTGCTCCATGCAATTTAACTATTAGTGTGACTCGCTTCCATCCGTATCCAATACATTGGTTGCAAACACTATAGAAGTAGACAAAGGAGTAGCCTTTCACAGATTGTGATTTGTGAACAGTTGTGTTTCAGTGTTCACTTCAGTCTCTGCGTAATAACCACACTTAGGCCTTATAACTTTTCTGACTTTCTTTATCAATTTACCAAGATGAAGAAGTCAGTGAGTAAGGCACGTGGTCGTGGCCGTGGAGTTTCAGCAGGGAGAGGACGTGGGGATTCTGTGTCTGCTGCCGCCCTCAGTGACACAGCATCCACCATTTATCCCCGTGAGCGTTCCTTTATGCGCACTTTGGTAGGAGCTCGGCGTGCCCCCCTGCTGCGGGAAGAACAAATTGAAGCCGTTGTTGGTTGGATGGCAGCCAATGCATCACTTCAATTCCTTCCACCTCCTCTCAGGAACACAACACTGTTGAGCAACCATCTGTCTGTTCACCGCCTGTCAAATTGCCAAGGCAGTCAGAGAGTTCTGTACAGGAGCCAGCTGAGTCTCTGCTTCTGTTCTCAGAATCTGTTGGCTCGCAAACACGGGCACAGGCAAGCAGCATTCTGCAATTTGAAGAAGAGGGAGTATGCAGTGATGCGCAACAGCTGTGTCTCTCTCAATCTGAAGAGGCGGGTGAGCCAGTGCCGATGGACAGCACACCGCAGAACGCATCTTATGATGATGATGAGACTCAGGTGCCAGGTTTTGTGGAGCATGGTGCTGCCCAGACCATCCAACAGCAGCAGGTGTTGGAAGAGGGTAGTGGAGATGATGAAGTCCGAGACCCAACATGGCGTGAGCAACAGCAAGGTGGTGGGAGCAGCTCTGAGGAAGAGATTGTCCCAACGGTACAAAGAGGAGGGAGAGGTAGGCTGCAGACTCGCTTGCCTGTAGCCTCCAGTTTGGCACCTGTTGGGAGCAGTTCTCTTAGAAATGTCAAAATTGGCGCTCCCATTACTTGCACTGCGTGGTCCTTTTTTGACAGACTTGTAGATAATATTTGCTATGTTCAATGCAAGCTGTGTAAGCAAAAAGTTAAAAGAGGTAAAAATATCAGGAACCTGAATACCACAAATATGTGGACACATGTACGGACAAAGCACGTAGCTGAGTTCCAAAGACACACTGGAGATGTAGGCCAACCTACAGCAGCAACTACATCTTTACGTCATGTTCGAGCCTCTACCTCCAGCTCTCACACACCTGTTTTGGCTTCCTCACAGGATCTCCATGGAAGAACCTCGGTCACTGTTGTCCATAGAGAAACTGTTATTCCACCACTGCAGCAAGTTCACAGTCATCGTCACACTCCCAGTACAAAAAACAGCCATCGGTAACACAGGCATGGGATAAAAGACGGCCATACTCGGCAAACCATCCACGAGCACAGGCTCTGAATGCTGGCCTTGCAAAACTCCTGTCCCTTGAAATGCTGTCATTCAGGCTGGTGGAGACTGACAGTTTACGGAACTTTATGGCATTGGCAGTCCCACAATATAATGTGCCAAGCCGATTTTATTTCAGCAGGCAAGCTGTCCCTGCTCTGCAAAAACATGTCGAGGGAAACATTAAACATGCGCTACTAAACGCCGTCAGTAGCAGGGTCCACCTGACCACCGATGCGTGGACCAGTACCCATGGCCAGGGACGATACCTTTCCCTCACTGCCCATTGGGTCAATGTTGTGGAGCCGGGTACAGATCTTGCCAGTGGCGCTGTACGTGTTCTGCCAACTCCAAGGATTGCAGGAATCCAGTCTGTGCACATTGATTCCTCCTCCTACTCCAGTTCCTCAGAATCATCGCTGCACGAGCCGTCACGGTATACCTCCACATGGACCCGTGAACGCTTACCTGTTGCGACCGATATGAGCACAGCCGTGGCCAAACGTCAACAGGCCGTCCTGAAATTAATTCCCATGGGAATCGAAGCCACACAGCGCAGGAGCTCTGGGATGCCATCAAGCAGGAGAGCGACGTGTGGTTTTTGTCAGCTAATCTCCAGCCAGGCTTGGTAGTGTGTGACAATGGCTGAAATCTGGTGGCAGCTCTGGGCCTTGGCAACCTCACTCACATACCATGTCTGGCACATGTGCTCAACTTGGTCGTGCAGAGGATTTTGAGGGACTATCCGGATCTTGATGCACTGCTGCACAAGGTCCGCCTAGAGTGCGCTCACTTGCGACGTTCCAGCATGGCCAGATCGCGCATTGCAGCTCTGCAAGTCAGATTTTGCCTTCCTGAACATCGCATCATATGTGACGTACCCACCAGGTGGAATTCCACGTTACATATGTTGGAGCGGTTGTGTGAGCAGCAGCCAGCAGTAATGGAGTATCAGCTGCAACAGGCGCAATCAACTCGCAATTTGCGCCGTTCACACTTCACCACTACTGAGTGGGCCTCTATGAAGGACATCTGCGACGTTTTGCGTGCGTTTGATGTCTCAACGCGGATGGCGAGTGCAGATGATGCACTAGTCAGCATGACTGTCCCCCTTATCTGCCTGCTTCAGAAATCACTGAAAGCACTAAAGGAAGAGGTTTTGAAACAGGTGGAGGATGAGGAGTCACAAATTCAATTACCTTCAGGACAGTCAGCGCAACGTGGTTCCTCACAAAGGGCTGGGCAGGGCTTCACTTTGTGAGGAGGATGAGGAGGAGGAGGAGTCAATGGAGGAGGAAGAAATCCCTACAGAGGAAGGTACACAACGCTGTAGTCAGTATGTAGAGCGAGGGTGGGGTGATGCAGAGGAGACAGAGATGACGCCTCTTCCAGAGGACAGCCTTTGTTGGCCAGTTGGGAGTCTGCAGCACATGGTTGATTTCATGCTTCAGTGCCTAAGAAACGACCGCCGCATCGCCCACATTCTCAGCACGTCAGATTATTGGGTGTACACCCTCCTAGACCCTCGCTACCGGGACAACTTACAAACCCTCATCACACCGGTGAACCGGGACCGTAAAATGCAGGAGTACCAAGACACACTGGTGCAATCCATACTGTTGTACATTCCAGCCGAGAGAGATGGCTGCTGCTGCTACTGCTTTACAAAGCAGCTCTGTGCGTCGAGGCAGTGTAGACACCTCTACAACAAGAGGGAGCAGAAGCAGCGCCTCTGCACAGGGCAAGAACTGTATGTTACAAATGTGGCAAAGTTTTGTGACAGCGCCAGCAAGGTCTACACCATCCGAGACGGCTCCAGTCACCAGGAAGAAACGTTTCCGTAAGATGGTGACAGACTACTTGGCTTTCCCTCTAAGTTACTCCCAGATGCCTATTCCCCTTTCAAATTTTGGGTCTCTAAGTTGGATACATGGCCAGAGCTTAGCCAGTTGCATTGGAGGTGCTGGCTTGCCCTGCTGCCAGTGTATTATCTGAGCGTGTCTTTGGTGCTGCAGGTGGTGTAGTAACAGACCGTCGCATGCGACTATCCTCAGAGAATGTAGACCGGCTTATTTTTCTGAAAATGAACAAGGCATGGATCTCACCTGAATTTGCCTGTCCGTTTTCAGATTAAATAACTGTTTGGCAACGTTTTCCATGTCTCCGGTTATGTTCATCTTTCTACCACCTGAACTCTACTCCCTGGGCTACAACACCGCCATTTGTTGCTCGTAAGTAATTGGCAGGGGTACTGACTCCTGGCCAGCTGGTTACAGCACGACAGCTGTTTCCTGGCAGTGTGAACGTCAATTATCCTCCAATAAGTTGTGCTGTCGTGTTGCATTCGGGTTAGCCGACTCTATGGTGCCTGCAGTTTTGGTGATTCCTATGTGTGCTGTGGGATATGTAAATAAAGGCGGTTTCCATTGTGACAATAGGATAAGCACCCACTGTAGGACTGTGTGATTCTGTAACTGCGGACGGCTTGCATCCTTCAACTTACATTTTCATGGGTGCGTTCTTCTACCCGTCCGGGGTCCAGTACCGTCAAGTGGTTCTCCCCAGTGCCTTTGGCCTAGGTGCCTCCATCTCCGTATCCGAGTTCCAGCAACGTCTGCTGGTCCTTGGTAGTGCTTTGAGCACAGGTACCTCCTGCTTAGTAACCGTGTCACAGTAACGTCAGCTGGTACTCGGTTGTGACATTGCCTCTTTTCCTTCTGCTACCCGTCCGGGGTCCAGTACCGTCAAGTGGTTCTCCCCAGTGCCTTTGGCCTAGGTGCCTCCATCTCCGTATCGAGTTCCAGCAACGTCTGCTGGTCCTTGGTAGTGCTTTGGAGCACAGGTACCTCCTGCTTAGTAACCGTGTCACAGTAACGTCAGCTGGTACTCGGTTGTGACATTGCCTCTTTTCCTTCTGCTACCCGTCCGGGGTCCAGCACAGTCAGCTGGTCCTTGTTACTTCCATTGTCTCTTGCTCCATCTGATACCCGTCAGGGTTCCAGTAACGTCAGCTGTTTCTCGGAAATTAGACGACATTAAAGACCACCCAGAAGAAGATGACGACAACAAGGAGACGAGCATGAAGCCAACCAGCTGAACACCACACAAAGAAAAATACAATACAAATTTACAAATGAAGATTTAAATTTTTTGTAATCATCTGGATCTCAACAATGAAGACGACGACCGATGACACCGAAGAGATGACGACAAAAGACGACAGCATCAAGCCACCAGCCTGAACACCATCACAAAGAAGAAATAAAAGATTACCCAAAAGAAGATCACCAACAGGACAAAGAAGGTTAAGACAAACTACAAGATACAGAACAAGAGACAGAAAAACAATAAGCAGAAGATCAAAAAGCAGAAGAACATGAAGTATAAGACCAAAATGAAGAGCAAAATATATGCTCTAAATTCTAAGCAGAAGAAGACTAAGCAGTGTATGGGGGTGAGTCCGTTCCTCCTCGTGGTGCCCCTGGAAAATGCCTGCTGCTGCAGGCTAAACTGAACATGGACAAATACTGTTGTAATTTAAATCTTTTGTGACAGCAAGAACGGAAGGATGAACAATTCATACTTTTACAGATTACAAGTACAGGAATCTCTGTCACAAATAAGAATAAGATGAAGATGAAGAAGATGAAGAGGAAGAAGATGAAGAATTTGAATATGAAGAAGATTAATTAGTTTAATAATAACAATATGAGTAATGTAAACAAAAACATGAATAGCAAGAAGTTTAAGAAGAAGATTAAGAAGGTGAAGATAAAGAATAATTTGATGAGAAAGATGATGCTGCTGCTGAAGATTATGAAGGAGAAAGTGTGGCACTGGCAAAAGTTAAAAAGGTGAAGAGCATGGAAGTTGTGAAACATACATATTTGCCAAAATAGAAAAAAGGTTAACAACATTGTCAAGTTCTTCGTCAATCCGAACATCTTTAAAAAAAAAATATTAATGCTATTCCATTTGATTGGGTTAAACATCTATGCCTTTAATGTCTCCTCAACCTCCCCCAATACATTCTACATTAGTCTTTGTTGTTTTCCTTCATGTACAATTAACCAACAAGGCAAGAATGTTTTTTTTTAATTTCGATATTTTGTTCCCATAGACTTACATGGGACTTCCGGTATCGAAATCGGATATCGACATATTTAGTGCTATCGGCGATACAATTTCGATACGATATTTTTAGATATCGAGCAATATCGCTCAACACTAACTGCTATCAGTCAGGATTTGGTCCAGAAGTTGATTGAGAGCATGCCAGGGAGAATTGCAGAGGTCCTGAAGAAGAAGGGTCAACACTGCAAATATTGACTTGCTGCATTAACTCATTCTAACTGTCAATATAAGCTTTTGTTTACTCATATGTTTGCAATTATATTTCTGTCTGTGATAAAAACATCTGTCAAAACACACATAAAAACCAGAGGGCAGCAGATCATGTGAAAATATAATATTTGTGTCATTCTCAAAACTTTTGGCCTCTCTCCAGAATAGGCCTTGCACAATAGTGAACATAACGCCCCAAATAAGAGACATATTCAATTTTTGAACAAGTTAATTAAAAAAATAGACAATGTCAAGACAGGTGACGTTATTTTGTTAGGTGATTTTAATATTATCCCGAATAGCAGCTTGGATTCATCCTCTTCAGTTCGTCATAAGTCACCAGTCCTAAAAAACTGGCTAGTGCAATACGAGCTCCATGATGTCTTCCGCTGCCTGAACACATCATCCCGTGAGTATTCCTACTTCTCCGATGTACATAAGACTGCTTCCCAAATTGATTTACTACTCACTAACATATTTACCTTGGCCAAATTCAAAGACATACATTTTTTGCGGAAAACCATTTCGGACCACAGCCCAGTTCTCACTGAGTTTCTCGCAGGTCCCTCATCTGACATACCATTTTGTTGGAAAAATAAGCCTGCCCTGTTCAACATACCGGAGTTTAAGCATGAAATGGAAAATACCATCTCAAATTACTTAAACCCATTCACCCCCAAGGGTGGTTTGCACGTTAATGACCGGGCCAATTTTTACAATTCTGACCACTGTCATTTATGAAGTTATAACTCTGGAACGCTTCAATGGATCTTCGCGATTCTGAGAATGTTTTCTCGTGACATGTTGTACTTCATGTTAGTGGAAAAATTTTTCGATATACCTTGCGTTTATTTTTGAAAAAAACGCAAATATGGCGAAAATTTTGAAAATTTTGCAATTTTCAAACTTTGAATTTTTTTTCCCTTAAAACAGAGAGATCTGTCACACAAAATAGTTAAGAAATAACATTTCCCACATGTCTTCTTTGCATCAGCACAATTTTGAACCAAAATTTTTTTTTGTTAGGAAATTATAAGGGTTAAAAATTGACCAGTGATTTCTCATTTTTACAACAAAATTTACAAAGCCATTTTTTTAGAGACCACCTCACATTTGAAGTCACTTTGAGGGGTCTATATGGCAGAAAATACCCATAAGTGACACCATTCTAAAAACTTCACCCCTCAAGGTACTCAAAACCACATTCTTGAAGTTTAATAACCCTTCAGGTGCTTCACAGGAGCTGAAGCAACGTGGAAGGAAAAAATTAATATTTAACTTTTTAGCCACAAAAATGATCTTTTACAAACTTTTTTTTATTTTCACAAGGGTAAAATGAGAAAATGGGCTCATAAAGTTGTGCAATTTCTCCTGAGTACGCTAATACCCCATATGTGGGGGAAAACCACTGTTTGGGCACAGGCAGAGCTCGTAAGGGAAGGAGCGCCGTTTGACTTTTTCAAACTAAAATTGGCTGGAATTGAGATTGGACGCCATGTCGTGTTTGGAGAGCCCCTGATATGCCTAAACAGTGGGAAACCCCCACAAGTGACACCATTTTGGAAACTAGACCCCCTAAGGAACTTATCTAGATCTGTTGTGAGCAGTTTGAACCCCCAAGTGTTTCACAAAAGTTTATAATGCCTGGGTGTGAAAAAAAAAACAATTTTCCATAAAAATGATTTTTTAGTCCCAAATTATTGATTTTTCCCAAGGAAATTGGACCCCAAAAAGTTGTGCAATTCGTCCTGAGTACGCTGATACCCCATATGTGGGGGGGAAACTGTTTGGGCGCACGGCAGAGCTTGGAAAGGAAGCAATAATGTTTTGGAATGCAGACGTTGATGGGGTCATGTTCCGTTTGCAGTACCCCAGATGTGCCTAAACAGTGGAAACCCCCACAAGTGACCACATTTTGGAAACTAGACCTCCTAAGGAACTTGTCTAGACCTGTGGTGAGCACTTTGAAACTCCAGGTGCGTCACACAAGTTTATAATGCCCGGGCATGAAAATAAAAAATCCTATCTTTTTCCCACAGAAATTATATTTTTATATTTTTTTTATTTTCTCAAGGGTAACAGGAAAATTGGACCACAAATGTTGTTGTCCCATTTGTCCTGAGTACGTTGATACCCCAAATGTGGGGGGGAACCACTGTTTGGGCGCACAACAGAGCTCGGAATGGACGGAGCACCATTTGACTTTTTCCAACCAAAATTGGTTGGAATTGAGATTGGACGCCATGTTGCATTTGGAGAGCCTCTGATGTGCCTAAACAGTGGAAACCCCCCACAAGTGACCCCATTTTGGAAATTACACCCCCTAAGGAACTTATCTAGATCTGTGGTGAGCTATTTGAACCCCCAAGTGCTTCACACGAGTTTATAACGTAGAGCCGTAAAATTAAAAAATCATATTTTTTCCACAAAAATGATCTTTTCACCCCAATTTTTATTTTTCCAATTGTAAAAAGACCCAAAAGTTGTTGTGCAATTTGTCCTGAGTATGCTGATACCCCATATGTGGGGGTAAACCACTGTTTGGGTGCATGGCAGAGCTCGGAAGGGATGGAACGCTGTTTGACTTTTTCAATGCAGAATTGACTGTATGCCATGTCGTGTTTGGAGAGCTCCTGATGTGCCTAAACAGTGGAAGCCCCTCACAAATGACACCATTTTCGTAGCTAGACCCCTCAAGGAACTTATCTAGATGTGTGGTGAGAACTTTGAACCCCCAGGTGTTTCACTAAAGTTAATAACGCCCAAGTATGAAAATAAAAAAATTATATTTTTTCCACAAACATGATTTTTAGTCCCCAATAGAGTTGAGCATTCCGATACCGCAAGTATCGGGTATCGGCCGATATTCTCTGTATCGGAATTCCGATACTTAGTTCCGATATTTTCCATATATCGTATACCGGAATCGGAAGTTCCCATAATTCTTTGAGAGGCAATGTGATTTTAGTCAGCCAATGAGGAATCCTAAGAAGTGTGGGCACATCCTGTAATGCTGCGGTCATGTTAACTAATGGCATGGCTGTGATTGGATGCTGAAATGATGTCAGAATGCACTATAAAAGGCGCCGCCACCATTTTAGCGTCACTGTGCTGTGAATTCAGTTAGGGACAGAACGCTGCTCTGCTGACTCAGAGGGACAGTTAGAGATTGCGATTTTGTGTACTGTGCTTTAGGCAGGCTAGTTTACCAACCGCTGTGTAAAGCTTCCTTTTGCCTTGCAGTGTTGTTTTAACAGCTCTGTGCAAGGGTGTGTGTGAGAGTGCAGGTGACGCTGCAGTTTGCTCTGCATCCAACGCTGTTTGTAGGCATCTGCACGTGTCACTCACTGACTCTTTTTTTTTTTCTTTAGTGTAATTCTTGCTGCTCCATTCAATTGAAATTATAGTGTGACGTGCTTCCATCCGTATCCAATACATTGGTTGCAAACACTATAGAAGTACAGAAAGGAGCCTTTCAGAGATAGTGAACAGTTGTGTGCAGTGTTCACTGTAGTCTGAGTTTTCATTTTTGGAGGGCAGATCACGCTCCAGTTAGTTCTTCAACCACTGCTGGTTGTAGTCTGCTGAACGTGTGTCACTGCCTCATCCCTTTTCATTTTTCTCTAATTGGTGGTGCTCCATTCTATTTAAAATAACTCTAATCTATTAGTGTGACGCGCTTCCATCCGTATCCAATACATTGGTTGCAAACACTATAGAAGTACACAAAGGAGCCTTTCAGAGATAGTGAACAGTTGTGTGCAGTGTTCACTGTAGTCTGAGGTTTTCACTTTTGGAGTGCAGATCATGCTCCAGTTAGTTCTTCAACCACTGCTGGTTGTAGTCTGCTGAACGTGTGTCACTGCCTCATCCTTGACATTTTTCTCTAATTGGTGCTGCTCCATTCTATTTAAAATAACTCTAATCTATTAGTGTGACGCGCTTCCATCCGTATCCAATACATTGGTTGCAAACACTATAGAAGTACACAAAGGAGCCTTTCAGAGATAGTGAACAGTTGTGTGCAGTGTTCACTCTAGTCTGAGGTTTTCATTTTTGGAGTGCAGATCACGCTCCAGTTAGTTCTTCAACCACTGCTGGTTGTAGTCTGCTGAACGTGTGTCACTGCCTCATCCTTGACATTTTTCTCTAATTGGTGCTGCTCCATTCTATTTAAAATAACTCTAATCTATTAGTGTGACGCGCTTCCATCCGTATCCAATACATTGGTTGCAAACACAATAGAAGTACACAAAGGAGCCTTTCAGAGATAGTGAATAGTAGTGTTGAGCGATACGATACTGCAAATATCGGGTATCGGCCGATATTAGCTGTATCGGGCTTTCGATTCCGAGTACCGATATTTTCATCATATCGGATACCGGAATCAGATTTGTCACTGTCACTGTGAATGTCCGTCGGGAGTCAGCGGCACTTACCTGGCAGAAGATCTCCGGCGGTCACGTCCTGGACTGCTTGATGGCCGCCATTATCTTCTCCCTGGCGGTCACATGCAGTTTTTCGCGATAACTGCAGTGACTGCAGGGTAATCCCGGCCGTAAACCAGTCCGATGACGTCCCCGCCGGGGAAGCAGGTAATCAGCTGTGCTGCGCCGGGATGACAGGCTCTGCCTGTCATTCTGATGTAGCAGAGCTGGATCGTCGTGGGACACTCGTTACTATGGACTGCGTCGGACAGGTGGTATACTGCTGTTTTTTTTTTCATTTTTTTACAGGAGATCGATGGCGTCGCAGGATGAGACTGTAATAAAAGTAATGAAAACTGTGTTGTGTTTTTTATTAAATTAAAAAACTTTTTTATGAACATTCACCCGTCCGGGTACATCAACAATTTAACTATTTACATACAGGGACCCTGTCCGGGTTATTTATAATTCTTTGGCAGGGGTGTTCCAGGTACCACCTGGTACTCTTCTGATGCTTGCCAAACATCCAAGACACCAAGGACCACCAGGACCTGATGACGTCGTGTGGCCTGTACAGTCAAGTCGTGACCCGCTATCTGTGTCTGTGTGGCCACCTCTTTCATCTCAATCCGGGTCTGGAACCCTATGTCCCGGACTGTACGAACCCCAGGGGGCCTAACAGGCGCCGGGTACGGGCCAGCTATAGTTATCATGTCCATAGCTGGGGCTGCTGAGGAGACCACTGAGGGAGGCTGGGGAGATTTACGGCGTGGGGTGGGCACTTGTGCAGAGGCCTGGATGTGGGAGGCTGAAGGCTCCGAGGGTCTCACAGGTTCCTGACACTCTGGGGAGTAGGGGTCGCACCTGGTAACATTTAGGGTGTACCATCCATTGTAACCCCAGTGTCGGGTGTAAGCCACCAAGTCTCCTGGCAACAGGTCCCTCCCCGGGTGTCCTTCTGGGAGGTGAGCCTCCACGTCCCGCCGGGTCACAAAAACTTCTAAATAAAGTCCAGGCTCCTGGATGAAGCCCCAACCACCTTTCAATTTAAAGTTCCGTACTGCACCCTTACGCCGCGGCTCCCACAGGGTTCCTTTATCTTTTCTCATCCGGTCCTTATCTGCCCGGTCCTTCTCCAGGTTACGTTGCCAAAGCTTTTGGGATTCTCGCTGCTCCCTTTGTCGCTCGGCTTCCCGCTCCCAACGTCTCCACTCTTCCTCCTGACGCCGGTTGTAATTCTCCTCCACCAGCAGCTCCATGTCTCCACCATCAAACTGCAGCTTACAATGTCCGGTTTGCGGCAGCTCTCCTGGTGCCCCCCAGTCCTGGCGGCGCTCACCTGCGGAGGAAGCAGCCGGCTCTGGAACAGATGACAGTCGGGGCTCCGGTACAGACAGGTAGACCTCTGGTGCCTGCGCGGCCTCCTCCATGAGGACGGGTGTCGCTTCTTCTGTCTCAGCGACGGGGGCAGACAGCGGGATCTGGGGTGCTGCCGGTGCAGAGTTTTTTGCAGGAACGGGTGCCTCCACTGCGACAACGTCAACCGGATCACATTGCAAGGGCTGGGATGCCCGCACGGACTCCTCTACTATAACGGGTGCCTCACCTTCCGGTACAGACACTTCAGGTAAGAGGGATTGGCGCCGCTCCAAGTTTAGTTTTAGGGCACGCCAGCTGGCTTCCATCCTGGCGACCTCCTCCCGGTGCCGGGCCAGGCCTCTTAGGGTATCCTCCGCTTCTTGCAGCGTAGGAGGGTTTCCAGGCCGGGTGCCCAACGGTGGTTCCGTGGCGATCGGGTCGCTTCCGTGGGGGGAGAGCTCTGACTGCTCCATCCCTTCACACTTCTGCTCGTGTCCATTAGCCATCTCTGCCAAGTCACATGTGTCATTAGCATCTGGAGAGGGCCCCTCTTTTGTAGGGAGGCGGGACCTTCGTGTTAGTTTCCGCACACTGAGGAGGATGAGGAGGCGGAACTGAAGAGCTGTGGGGCACGATCTTACATTGCAGTACCATTTAGAGCCATCGTTTTCGCGTCACTGAGTGAGTGTACACCCACGAAGAGCACGCCCTTCTTCTTCACCAGTGCATCGTCGTGACGCAGATATGGCGGAAAAAATGGCAAATACATTCTCTGATGATTTTAGCAATTCTCAAGCACAAAACCAGTTCAATTCAGGCACACAGGACTCGCTTATAGCGAGCTACAGAATCCTGTTCGTGACGCCCAAGTTGAGTCGCACAGAGCCAGAGGTTTTGGGGGTACTCGGCACCGAGCCCGTCGACTTCTATGGGGTATGTCATGGCTTTACCCGGCAATTGAATCAGAGTCTATTTTACTATGTAGAAGTGTATAAACTATAAATATATGTATATATATATATGTCACAATGACATGTATATACAGGTCCTTCTAAAAAAATTAGCATATAGTGCTAAATTTCATTATTTTCCATAATGTAATAACTAAAATTAAACTTTCATATATTTTAGATTCATTACACACCAACTGAAATTTTTCAGGTCTTTTATTGTTTTAATACTGATGATTTTGGCATACAGCTCATGAAAACCCAAAAATCCTGTCTCAAAAAATTAGCATATTTCATCCGTCCAATAAAATAAAAGTGTTTAAAACAAAATAAAAAAAAAAACATCAAATAATAATGTTCAGTTATGCACTCAATACTTGGTCGGGAATCCTTTTGTAGAAATGACTGCTTCAATGCGGCGTGGCATGGAGGCAATCAGCCTGTGACACTGCTGAGGTGTTATGGAGGCCCAGGATGCTTCGATAGCGGCCTTAAGCTCATCCAGAGTGTTGGGTCTTGCGTCTCTCAACTTTCTCTTCACAATATCCCACAGATTCTCTATGGGGTTCAGGTCAGGAGAGTTGGCAGGCCAATTGAGCACAGTAATACCATGGTCAGTAAACCATTTACCAGTGGTTTTGTCACTGTGAGCAGGTGCCAGGTCGTGCTGAAAAATGAAATCTTCATCTCCATAAAGCATTTCAGCCGATGGAAGCATGAAGTGCTCCAAAATCTCCTGATAGCTAGCTGCATTGACCCTGCCCTTGATGAAACACAGTGGACCAACACCAGCAGCTGACATGGCACCCCACACCATCACTGACTGTGGGTACTTGACACTGGACTTCAGGCATTTTGGCATTTCCTTCTCCCCAGTCTTCCTCCAGACTCTGGCACCTTGATTTCCGAATGACATGCAAAATTTGCTTTCATCAGAAAAAAGTACTTGGGACCACTTAGCAACAGTCCAGTGCTGCTTCTCTGTAGCCCAGTGCTGCTTCTCTGTTTCTGGTTCAAAAGTGGCTTTACCTGGGGAATGCGGCACCTGTAGCCCATTTCCTGCACACGCCTGTGCACGGTGGCTCTGGATGTTTCTACTCCAGACTCAGTCCACTGCTTCCGCAGGTCCCCCAAGGTCTGGAATCGGTCCTTCTCCACAATCTTCCTCAGGGTCCGGTCACCTCTTCTCGTTGTACAGCGTTTTCTGCCACATTGTTTCCTTCCAACAGACTTCCCATTGAGGTGCCTTGATACAGCACTCTGGGAACAGCCTAATTGTTCAGAAATTTCTTTCTGGGTCTTACCCTCTTGCTTGAGGGTGTCAATGATGGCCTTCTGGACATCAGTCAGGTTGGCAGTCTTACCCATGATGGGGTTTTGAGTAATGAACCAGGCAGGGAGTTTTTAAAAGCCTCAGGAATCTTTTGCATGTGTTTAGAGTTAATTAGTTGATTCAGAAGATTAGGGTAATAGGTCGTTTAAGGTACTGCCACACTAAGCTATCCCGCTAGCGATCTCGTTAGCGTTGCATACTAATGAGATCGCTAGCGGGATTGTTTCTATATCGCTAAATGCTGCCGCATTTAGCGATATAGTTAACGACGCTATCGCCGTTAGCGATCTTCTTAACGACTTTAGCGGTACAAAAGTACCGCTAAATCGCTAAGAAAAGGTGCCACACAGCGATAAGATACTTACCCAGCGGAGCGCCAGCGATGAAATAGGGTCCGGAACGATTCCAGCGACGAGCGAGATCACAGCAGGAAGCTCGTCGCTGGAAGCTGCTGCACTGAACAATATCGCTAACGGGATCGCTAAATAGTGACGTTTTTTAGCGATCCCGTTAGCGATATTGTTTAGTGTGGCATACCCTTCAGAGAACCTTTTCTTGATATGCTAATTTTTTGAGACAGGATTTTTGGGTTTTCATGAGCTGTATGCCAAAATCATCAGTATTAAAACAATAAAAGACCTGAAAAATTTCAGTTGGTGTGTAATGAATCTAAAATATATGAAAGTTTAATTTTAATCATTACATTATGGAAAATAATGAATTTAGCACTATATGCTAATTTTTGAGAAGGACCTGTATATATATATATATATATATATATGTATTCTATGTGTGTATATTTTGTGTTTACAATGAAAGAAAGGGTTTTTTTTGTTGCGATATTTTGTTCCCATAGACTTACATGGGACTTCCGGTATCGGAATCGGATATCGACGATATTTAGTGATATCGGCGATACCATTCCGATACGATATTTTTAGATATCGAGCAGTATCGCTCAACACTAGTGAATAGTTGTGTGCAGTGTTCACTCTAGTCTGAGGTTTTCATTTTTGGAGTGCAGATCACGCTCCAGTTAGTTCTTAAACCACTGCTGGTTGTAGTCTGCTGAACGTGTGTCACTGCCTCATCCTTGACATTTTTCTCTAATTGGTGCTGCTCCATTCTATTTAAAATAACTCTAATCTATTAGTGTGACGCGCTTCCATCCGTATCCAATACATTGGTTGCAAACACTATAGAAGTACACAAAGGAGCCTTTCAGAGATAGTGAAAGTTGTGTGCAGTGTTCACTCTAGTCTGAGGTTTTCATTTTTGGAGTGCAGATCACGCTCCAGTTAGTTCTTCAACCACTGTTGGTTGTAGTCTGCTGAACGTGTGTCACTGCCTCATCCTTGACATTTTTCTCTAATTGGTGCTGCTCCACACAAAGGAGCCTTTCACACCTAGTGAACAGTTGTCTGCAGTGTTCACTGCAGTCTCTGCGTAATAACCACACTTAGGCCTTCTAACTTTCTGACTTTCTTTATCAATCTACCAAGATGAAGAAGGCAGGGAGTAAGGCACGTGGTCGTGGCCGTGGAGTTTCAGCAGGGAGAGGACGTGGGGATTCTGTGTCTGCTGCCGCCCCCAGTGACACAGCATCCACCATTTTTCCCCGTGAGCGTTCCTTTATGCGCACTTTTGTAGGAGGTCGGCGTACCCCCCTGCTGCGGGAAGAACAAATTGAAGCCGTTGTTGGTTGGATGGCAGCCAATGCATTGACTTCAATTGCTTCCACCTCCTCTCAGGACCACAACCCTGTTGAGCAACCATCTGTCTCTTCACCGCCTGTCAAATTGCCCAGGCAGTCAGAGAGTTCTGAACTGGAGCCAGCTGAGTCTCTGCTTCTGTTCTCAGAATCTGTTGGCTTGCAAACAGGGGCCCAGCCAAGCAGCATTCTGGAATTTGAAGAAGAGGGAGTATGCAGTGATGCGCAACAGCTGTGTCTCTCTGAATCTGAAGAGGCGGGTGAGCCAGTGCCGATGGTCAGCACACCGCAGAACGCATCTGATGATGATGAGACTCAGGTTCCAGTTTCTGTTGAGCATGGTGCTGTCCATACCACCCAACAGCAGCAGGTGTTGGAAGAGGGTAGTGGAGATGATGAGGTCCAAGACCCAACATGGCGTGAGGAACAGGAAGGTGGTGGGAGCAGCTCTGAGGAAGAGATTGGCCCAACGGTACAAACAGGAGGGAGAGGTAGGCTGCAGACTCGGTTGCCTGTAGCCTCCAGTTTGGCACCTGTTCGGAGCAGTTCTCTTACAAAAGTCAAAATGGGCGCTCCCAGGACTTGCACTGCGTGGTCCTTTTTTGACACACTTGCAGATGATATTTGCTATGTCAAATGCAAGCTGTGTAAGCAAAAAGTAAAAAGAGGTAAAAGTGTCAGTAACCTCAATACCACAAATATGTGGAAACATGTGCGGACAAAGCAGTAGTTGAGTTACAAAGACACACTGGAGATGTAGGCCAACCTACAGCAGCACCTACATCTTCAGCTCGATGTTGGAGCCTCTTCCTCCAGCTCACACACAGCTGGTTCGCTTCCTCACAGGATCGCCATGGAAGAACCTCGGTCACTGTTGTCCAGAGCAAAAGTGTTATTCCACCCACAGCAGCAAGTTCCCTGTCATCCTCACACTCCCAGGCCACAAAACAGCCATCGGTAGCACAGGCATGGGATAAAAGAGGCCATACTCGGCAAACCATCCACGAGCACAGGCTCTGAATGGTGGCATTGCAAAACTCCTGTCCCTTGAAATGCTGTCATTCAGGCTGGTGGAGACTGAGAGTTTCCGGAACTTAATGGCATTGGCAGTCCCACAATACAATGTGCCAAGCCGATTTTATTTCAGCAGGCAAGCCGTCCCTGGTCTGCAAAAGCATGTTGAGGGAAAAATTAAATATGCGCTACTAAACGCCGTCAGTAGCAAGGTCCACCTGACCACCGATGCGTGGACCAGTACCCATGGCCAGGGACGATACCTTTCCCTCACTGCCCATTGGGTCAATGTTGTGGAGCCGGGTACAGATCTTGCGAGTGGCGCTGTATGTGTTCTGCCAACTCCAAGGATTGCAGGAATCCAGTCTGTACACATTGACTCCTCCTCCTACTCCAGTACCTCAGAATCATCGCTGCAGGAGCCGTCACGGTCTACCCTCCACATGGACCCGTGAACGCTTACCTTTTTGCGACCGATATGAGTACAGCCGTGGCCAAACGTCAACAGGCCGTCCTCAAATTAATTTCAATGGGGAATCGAAGCCACACAGCGCAGGAGGTCTGGAATGCCATCAAAGCAGGCGAGCGACGTGTGGTTTTTGCCAGCGAATCTACAGCCAGGTTTGGTAGTGTGTGACAATGGCCGAAATCTGGTGGCAGCTCTGGGCCTTGGCAACCTCACTCACATACCATGTCTGGCACATGTGCTCAACTTGGTCGTGCAGAGTTTTTTGAGGGAACATCCGCATCTTGATGAACTGCTGCACAAGGTCCGCCTAGAGTGCGCTCACTTGTGACGTTCCAGCATGGCCAGATCGCGCATTGCAGCTCTGCAACGCAGATTTCGCCTTCCTGAACATCGCATCATATGTGACGTACCCACCAGGTGGAATTCCACGTTACATATGTTGGAGCGGTTGTGTGAGCAGCAGCCAGCAGTAATGGAGTATCAGCTGCATCAGGCGCAATCAAGTCGCAATTTGCACCGTCCACACTTCACCACTACTGAGTGGGCCTCTATGAAGGACATCTGCCACGTTTTGCGTGCGTTTGATGAGTCAACGCGGATGGCCAGTGCAGATGATGCACTAGTCAGCCTGACTGTCCCCCTTATCTGCCTGCTTCAAAAAACACTGCAAGCACTAAGGGATGAGGTTTTGGAAGAGGTGGAGGATGAGGAGTCACAAATTCCATCACCTTCTGGACAGTCAGCGCAACGTGGTTCCTCACAAAGGGCTGGGCAGGGCTCACTTTGTGAGGAGGATGAGGAGGAGTCAATGGAGGAGGAAGAAATCGCTACAGAGGGAGGTACACAACGCTCTAGTCAGTATGTAGAGCGAGGGTGGGGTGATGCAGAGCAGGCAGAGATGACGTTTCTTAGAGAGGAAAGCGTTTGTTGGCCAGTTGGGAGTCTGCAGCACATGGTTGATTTCATGCTGCAGTGCCTGAGAAACGACCGCCGCATCGCCCACATTCTCACCACGTCTGATTATTGGGTGTGCACCCTCCTAGACCCTCGCTACCGGGACAACTTACAAAGCCTCATCACACCGTTGAACCGGGAGCGTAAAATGCGGGAGTACCAAGACACACTGGTGCAATCCATAATGTTCTCCATTCCAGCCGAGAGCGCTGCTGCTACTGCTTTACAAAGCAGCTCTGTGCGTCGAGGCAGTGGAGACAGCTCTGCAACACGAGGGAGCACAAGCAGCGCCTCTGCACAAGGCAAGACCAGTAGGTTCCAAATGTGGCAAAGTTTTGAGGCAGCGCCACCAATGTCTACACCATCCGAGACGCCTCCAGTCACCAGGAGGCAACGTTTCCGTAAGATGGTGACAGACTACATGTCTTGCCTCTCAGTGTACTCCCAGATGGCTCTTCCCCTTTCAAGTTTTGGGTCTCTAAGCTGGATACATGGCCAGAGCTTAGCCAGTATGCATTGGAGGTGCTGGCTTGCCCTGCTGCCAGTGTATTATCGGAGCGCGTCTTTAGTGCTGCAGGTGGTGTACTAACAGACCGTCGCATGCGACTATCCTCCGATAATGTAGACCGGCTTACTTTTCTGAAAATGAACAAGGCATGGATCTCGTCTGAATTTGCCTGTCCATTTTCCGATTAAATAACTGGTTGGCAACGTTATCCATGTTTCCTGTTATGTTCATCTATCTACCACCTGAACTCTACTCCCTGGGCTACAACACTGCCAGTCAGAGGGAATGATCAGTTATCAACCAAAATGTTCTCCCCAACAGATAGTAGCGCAACGACTCCAGTGCCCACTTGATCGCCAGGCACTCTCTCTCTACAATGCTGTATCTGGTTTCAGCTGGAGTAAGCTTTCGACTCAGGAAACTAATGGGATGCTCCTCCCCGTTAACCTCCTGAGACAACACGGCACCCACACCTACCTCTGACGCATCTGTCTGGACAATGAATTCTCTTTTGAAGTCGGGTGTGATCAAAAATGGTGACACACACAGTGCCCCTTTTAGTTTTACAAACGCTTCTTCAAGCTGATCATTCCATTGCACCATTACTGACTTCCTGCCTTTTAGGCAGCCAGTTAACGGCGCCGACAGGGTTGCAAAATTGGGAATAAACCGCCGCTAGTATCCCACTAACCCCAAAAACCCTTTCACTTGTTTTGTGGTGAGGGGACGGGGCCAGTTTTGGATTGCCTCCACTTTGTTTATTTGGGGTTTGATAACTCCTCTCACAATCACATACCCCAGGTACCGAGCTTCCTCCAACCCTATGGAACACTTGTTTGGGTTGGCAGTTAGCCCTGCTTGTCTCAGCGAATGTATCACCGCCTGTACCTTGGCTAAGTGACTTTCCCAGCCTGTACTGTATACCACAATATCGTCCAGATTGTCCGCGGCATATCGGCGATGAGGACGAAGAACAACGTCCATTAACCTCTGGAATGTCGCTGGAGCGCCATGCAACCCGAAGGGTAGGACTATATACTGGAACAGTCACTCGGGTGTTACAAAAGCCGTTTTCTCTCTCGCTGCTTTTGTTAGGGGCACCTGCCAATACCCTTTTGTGAGGTCAATGACTGAAAAATAACGGTCCTGCCCAAACCGCTCTATTAACTCATCGACCCGGGGCATGGGGTAGGCGTCAAACTTTGAAATTTCAGTCAGTTTTCTGAAGTCATTACAGAACCTTAGTGTCCCATCTGGCTTTGGTATTAGGACTATTGGGCTGGCCCACTCACTCTGGGACTCTTCAATGACCCCTAACTGCAGCATCTTCTTGACCTCTTCCTTGCTGGCTTGTCGCCGGGCCTCAGGCAGCCGATATGGCTTTAATTGTACTTTGCCCTGCGGCTCAGTGACAATGTCATGTTGGATTAGGGAGGTACGACCAGGAAGTTCTGAAAATACATCTGTATTTCGGCTAACAAACTCTCGGACTTCCTGAACTTGTCTGGGCGACAAAGTGTCTGGTATTTTGACGGCGGAGAGGACTTCTCTTACCTTCTCCTGAGGCAAGGAAGCCATCTGTACTGGAAATGCAGGCCGTGGACAATCCTCACCAAGCTTGTCTCTGTCTTTCCATGGTTTGAGCTGATTCACATGGTATACCTGTTCTGGCTTTCTCCGCCCTGGTTGCTGTACTTTATAGTTTACTGGTCCCACCTTCTCTATAATGTCGCAGGGTCCCTGTCACCTTGCAAGGAACTTACTATCCACTGTAGGCACAAGTACCAACACCCGATCCCCAGGGTTAAAGGACCTTACCCATGCCTCCCGGTTATAGACCTGCCTCTGCGACCTTTGTGCTGCTTCCATATGTTCTCGGACTAATGGTAGGACTGTCTCCATTCTCTCTTGCATTTTGGCCACATGTTCTATCACACTTTTGTGGGGAGTTGGATGGTTTTCCCAGACCTCTTTTGCTATATCGAGTAAGCCATGGGAATGTCTGCCATATAATAGTTCAAAGGGCGAGAACCCCGTAGATGCCTGGGGCACCTCCCGCACTGCAAACATCAGATATGGCAACAAGAGATTCCAGTCCAAAGCATCTTTCGAGACTGGTTTTTTAAACATATTCTTCAGGGTTTTTTATTGAACCTTTCTACTAAACCGTCTGTTTGGGGATGATAGACCGATGTGCGCAACTGTTTAACACTTAACAAGTGGCACAGTTCCTTCATGATTTTTGACATAAAGCGGGTCCCCTGATCTGTTAAGATTTCTTGACGGATTCCCACCCAAGAGAACATACCCATGAGTTCTTTTGCGATCTGTTTGGCCGAGGTGTGTCGCAGGGGAATAGCCTCAGGATACCTGCTAGCGTAATCTAGAACAACGAGGATGTGTTGATGACCCCTTGGTGATTTATTAACCGGACCCACCAGATCCATGGCTATTGTCTCAAACGGTACCTCTATAATTGGTAATGGCACCAAGGGACTCCGAAAATGAGGCTGCGGACTGCTGGTTACCTGGCACACGGGACAAGAGTTACAATACTGTTTAACTTCTTCATAGACCCCTAGCCAGTAAAACCGTTATAGAATTCTGTCTAGGGTTTTCTTTTGTCCCAAATGTCCCCCTAGTACATGCGCATGCGCTAAGTCCATTACCAACCTCCGATATGACTGCGGTACCAGCAATTGCTCGACAATTTCCCCATGTATTTTTTCAACCCGATACAGCAAATCTTGGTTCATCTCGAATTGGGGAAATACTGTAGCTGCCCCGGGGTGTTGGGGTTCCCCATTGACAACCAGTACATTTTCACGGGCTGGAGTCAACGTAGGGTCACGTAGTTGCGCCGTAACAAAATTGTCACCTGCCACATTTAACTATGAGAATTCTGGTCCCGGGGGCCCAAATCTTCCATCTCCCCAGCTAACACTTCTATAGGAGAGGGGTTTTCCTCCTCCACCGAAGGCAAAGGTACTCCTACCGCCAGTACATCTTCCTCTGGGCCACCAGGTTCATGCCCGATTTCAGGAGAATGCAACCTGGTTGCCACTGGTGCCGACGACTGTTCTGTGGGAGGGGTAATTACAGGCCAAAGCACAGAAAATAACGGAAAATCTATCCCCATTCTTACCTCATAATGCAAATTAACCACCACCCCCACCTCGTCTCACCTCCTCCCCGCTGACGTGTTTATCATCACCAGGGCGGTAGGATAATGTTTTAAGTCCCCATGAATACACAACACACCCATTTTCAGAGCAGTATACTCGCTGATTTGGACGTGGCTGGCTCGTATTACGGTCACGAGACTACCTGAGTCCAGTACAGCCACAGCAGGGTTACCCTCCACCTCCACTTTACACAAATGGTTCATACTGGGTCCCTCTGGTTTGCCCACTGCACACATGTGTTCTGCATAGTGAGACTGATAGTAGCCAAAGTTGTTGTCCATGGGCTCAGTCAGGTGGGGGCAATCAGCTCTCCCATGTCCTGGTTCTTGGCACCGCCAACAGATTATGGGGCCCCTTTCGTTCCCCGACCCGTCATGGGCGGCCCTCAGAGTCTTTGCTCGCCGAGCTGTGGGTGAAGGTTTGGGGAATTTACTTGATACCTTCCGGGTAGTCTCTCCCTGTATCTCCTTGGTAGCCCCATATCTTTCAATGAGGTCTACCATTTGGAGACCATCAGTAGGGGCTGCCTGTCCAACCCATGTTGGAAGGGTGTGGGGCAAAGTTCTCCAGAATTTATCAGTCACTATACGATCCAGCATAGCGCGGGGTGACAACACCTCCGGCTGCAACCACTTTTCTATCAGGTGTATCAAGTCATAATACTGGTACCGAGCTGGCTCGGAAGGGGAAAACTTCCACTGGTGTACCCGCTGGGCCCGGACCAAAACATTTACCCCAAGACGTGCAAGTATCTCACCCTTGACGCTCTCATAGTCCTCCTGTTGCTCGGGGGGTAGGTCCCTATAGGCTTTTGCGGGTCCTGAAGTCAAAAACGGAGCCACGATCTCGGCCCACTGGTCCCGGGGCACTCTCTCCCTTTTTGCCACGCCTTCAAACATCTCCAGGTACACCTCGACGTCATCTGATTGCTCCATATTTCGGATCGGTGTACACACCGCTTTACGGACATCCTGGCATCCCCGGGCAGCTCCTGCTGTCTGCGGCGCTGTGATGTGCTGCATCAGTAGACTATTGTTTTCCTGTTGCTGTCGATTAAATATCTGCTGCTGCTCCATAGCCTGCTGCTGTATAGCCTGCTGCTGCTGCATAGCCTGCTGTTGCTGCTGTGTAGCCTGCTGTTGCTGTCGCATGGCCTCCACCAGCATTTTTTACGGTGTTCTCTATCTTCGGACAGTTATCCACCGGGTTTTGCGTCACTTTCTTTACCCAGGACATTTAGTGTCATGCAGGAAAAAACAGCCTGACCTCACTGCGTTGCCCGCATTGAAGCCACCAATTGTAGGGATCCGCTCTGGTAGGCAGGGCTGGGCCACAGTAATGAGGAAACACACAGCCTTTTAGTTCAAATGTCAGTGGTTTTAATCATGATTTCAACAAAAAGTCCAGATAACAAAACAAAAACAGAACATAAATCACTACAGTTTGGAGAACCACTGGTCCCAGACTCACCCTTGCTTGGGACGGGCTTAACTAAGCGGCTGCAGGTCAGCAGAGACCGCCAGGTCCCATTACGGGTGGTCTGGTACTCGCTTCCTGGTGCACACTGGCACACAGTAACAAAACAATCTTCCAGGCTGACTCCAGCCAAACTCCTTCCTTCCACACACCAACTACAACAGCTCCTTATTTTATAGGCCTACTGCACACCCTCAGGTGAGGTACACATGAGCTGACCAGATCACGTTACTATGACCTTATCACAGGTCCTTGTGATCATGTGAAATCATGAGCAAACTTCAGTCTGCTAGAAGAAATATATCTCCCATTCAGCAAGATCCCCTTTGGTGTACCACACCGGCAAGAAGTCTCCTGTTCCCTACACATGCTCAGAAAAACCCATGTCGAACATGCTCCAAATAGGGAAGAGCCGTCACCCTGATTGTTATGCTTAAAACAGGAAAGATTGAAGTTTTCAAGGCCTAAAATAAAAATTTTACTAAGAAATATGGACAAATCTTAATTTGTCATCACAGCGCATATCTGCACATGACTAGTAGAAATGGTAACAAAAACTAAAACATAGTGTTTACTTTTGGAAATTAATGCATAAAACTAAATTTCATAATTATCAATTAATGGTTCTTAAGGAACGTTATCTGTACCTGTAAGATAATGCAGTCAATGGATGTACGAATCATAAACATCATCATCATCCTCACGAGTTTTATTTATGACAGACATAATAAAATACAAAGACTGAGGACAACTGTAACTTCACACACCATATATGAAATGGCCAGCATCTTAACCTGCTAATAATGCGCAATAATAAATAATTACACCTAGAAAGTGCATCATGCATACTAACAATAGGTAGTTAGACCTGCAAGTGCTGGTGAAACAACCACAACAGATATAAATTGATAATGCTATATAGCTATCACAGTGCATAGTTACTCATGGACAATGTCGATCTAATACTGTACCTCAATAAAGGCAGCGTCACCCATCATGCTTGTTTGTCTTGTAGATTGTTGAAGAGGGAATTTTTTTTTTTTATTTTGTTTTTTTACATTCCTTTTTATTTGTATTTTCAAAACAAAAATGCCACATAAGGCGTTACACTTCTCGGTCGCAGCCGATATGGTCATAAAATAAACATTGTAAAAGTCAAAGTAACAAGAGAACAGAAAGTCGAAACTTGTTAATAATTGTAAGGAAACCCCTAAGTTCTATGATTCCTCCCGTCATCTTCCTTCTCTAACTTTGCTGTGATCCTGATTAAACTATTTCACTCGTCACCCTTCTCTGGCGTGTATTTTTTCAAATTCTCGCCACCTTTACATTCATTTATCCGATCATGTTAAAATATAAGGCTTTCCTCAATATCAGCATGATCGATCATGATCCCATGTTTATTCGTTAACGCTGTAATATGTTGATGAATGTGATTTCCTTTCGCTAGTCGTGATAATTGTCTCCCTGATTTGCTACCATAACGATATAGATCGGCTCTATAATTCATATTACTGGTTCTCTCGCTCGATCTACCCATAGGTCAAAGTCAGCCTTAGCCTGCTTCCATCTATTTTTATCCTGTGTCGATGAAGTTCTCAGGTATGCCGTGTAGCTATCGCGTAATATCCTGCTAGCCTGGAGTAGTTTGTCGCTATCTTCTTTTTTAGGGTTGTCTGATAAGCTATTAGTTTCCCGCGCATTACTGCCTTCCCTGCTGCCCATTAAAGTTCCTGCCTATCCCTAATATCTCCATTATACCTTACATATTGCAACCACCATTGCTTCACCTGATCTCGAAAATTCTCATCCGTTAACAAATAGGAAGTGAAGCGCAAAGTTTGGTCTGGCCCCATCTGAACCATATCTGGCAGGGTCACTGATACGGGTGCGTGGTCAGATATAGCTACGTTGTGCACATGTGCCTCTTCCACTCCCCTTACTAGCTCCTGTGATAGCAATATATAATCTATTCTTGACCAAGAGTTATGTGCCGACGAATAGAAGGAATATTCACTGCCATCTGTGTTCAGGTGTCTCCAAATGTCTACAAAGTTAGTCGTGTCTAGCAAGGGTTTCAAACGTGTGTCATGTGATCGCACAGTCGTTCGCATCGACCGACGGTCTTCACTGGTTCGATTCACCGTATTTAAGTCACCACCTACTATTTTCAGTGAAATTGTGTCTTGAAGTATACGTGCCTCCAATTCTCGGAAAAATGGTCCATTGTCTTCTGTGGGTCCGTATATGTTATACATACTATAGGTTTTGTTGTCAAGTGATACTGATATCTCACCCAACGACCATCTGTGTCATTTTCGGAGTCAATCACCTTGCCCTTGAAGTGCTTGCTGATTAATGTCAATACCCCTGTCTTGCGCTCCGTGCCCTGTGACCCGTAACTGTCTCCCACCCAAAATTTGTGCATGGGAGGAAAATCAGTCACCTTCAGATGTGTCTCTTGGAGAAGTGCTATGTCCGGCTTCCACGGGCGGAGGTACCTCAGAATCATTGTGCGCTTCTCCGGCGCCCGCAAGCCTTTGACATTGCAGGAGATGATCTTCATATTGAATGGGCGGCAGAAAAGTTATGAGTGTGCTGGAGGAGACGGTGTACCCTCTTATGGCCGTCGTTGGCACCAACCTGCAAGGAAAGGAGGAAGTAGCACCACAATATCAAATACAAAATCAAGATATATTGACAATTCCAGGATTAATTATTGGAGAGAGGTCCCTTGCTACCCTTTTCTAGTAACTCTTGTTTAACAATAAACAGCTGTAAGCGGTCGTAGTCTCTCCAACACTACCTCTGTTTATGTGACTTCCTTTTTTCTAAACTGTGAGGAGATTACCCCCATCCTCCCAGGCTATTCAGTGTACCCCCCATGTGTCCAAAGCATGAAACCCAATAGCCTGCTTCACTTATTGTCCCTCCATATGTAATGTTTAAGTCAGTTGTCCCACGTGTATCAAGATACCCTCTCTCATGAGAGATCTTCAACATCTAATATCAATTAACTAATTTAACCATCTAAAATTGCAGCAAAGCTATCATGCTTTAGCATAGGTATGAAGGAACTCCAATAGAAACGGCTCAAACAGCAAATATATCTCATATGTAATTTAACGTGGAGAGAATCTCTTTCATCTTTCCTGATCTCCTTCATGAACTGCCATCTTGTCGTCGTCTGCGTGGGGAGAACCTGGAAGTGCCTCGCTGTACCTCCCTATCACTTTGTGGATTTCGTTCCAAGGCTGCTTCGGCTTGTTCTGGTGTGTCATAAATGACATATGTCCCGTCAGATCTTTGCAACCGCAAACGCGCTGAGAACAGTAGTTGAAAGCGAACATCTCGCTCAAACAACGTTGTGCAAATGGAACTGAACGCCCTCCTCTTCTTTGAGACCGATACTGAGAAGTCCTCAAAGAGCAGAATCTCATAGCCATGGAGTAGCACTGGGTGCCTCGCTTCTCTGAATGCCGTAACAATGAAACTTTGTCGTTATAATCTAACAGCTTCATTATTACTTGCCGTGGTCTGTACATCGTTGGTTTCGATGCCTCCCCTCGCCTGTTGTTGTTTTGCGGCGGTCCCACACGATGTGCACGTTCCACACGACAGTAGTACTTAAGTCACAATATTTTTGTTAGATCATTCTCACAGATGGATTGTAAGTCTGCTGATTGAAACGATTCAGGCAGTCCTACGAGACGTAAATTGCTTCGTCTCGAGCGATTTTCCAAGTCCTCTGTTTTGTCTATCAAATTTTGTAAGTTCTGCTGAAGGTTCTGTTCTCTATCTTGGGAAAGTTGCTTCTCCTGTTGTAGCAGCGCCACATCCTGTTGCAGCTTGGTAATTGCAATGGTATTTAGATCTACAGACTTTTGTGTGGAAGACAATGACGATTGCAATGCCGACTCCAGCAGCTTCTGAATGTCTGGTAAGAGAAGGACTGTGACCTCTCCAGCCATTTTCTGGGAATCAAATTCCTGAGGAACTCTCAGGTCACATGGTGCTTCTGATAATAGCTCTTGATGCATGTCTATGGCAGCGCTCAGCATCGCGCCTCTTTCCTCTTTCCTCCTCCATGCGCCATCTTGTCCTTCTGCTTCAGTTGGATAGGTAAACCGTTCGGGGTCTGTTGTGAACTCCGTAGCAAGTAGCGCTCCATAAATTATGTCCCCACGAATGTAAAAGGTGTCACTGTTCCCGGGGGTGGTTTTACTGCTCTCCTATCGGCCCGATATGCTTGGATACCTGGGAGGAATTCATGAGCGTCTCCAAACTCCCTCCTCACATGTCAGCGCAGGAACCGGAAGAGGGAACATGCTTGTTTTGTTGCTCATAGGTGGAGTTTTATACAGTAAATGATTACTGCTGTCGTATTTTTGCCGTCCCTAGGGCAGAATAAGGCTGCGTAACGTCACATTTTAGAGAGAGTCATATAATAGACACACGCTACCCTACCCGTGACACAAGGAAGGTAGTGTTGCCGGATAAAGCCTTGCGCAACCAGACATGCTTTTACCCTCTTCAACACTCTGCAAGCAAAAAATGCATGATTGCAGACGCAGCCTTTATTGACGTACAGTATAACATCGCCATTACCCATCAGAGGCTGGCCACTGTCTGATACAGACATAGTATATACCTTTGCTATCTGTAGCCTTTGTTTCACCTCCACTTGCAGGCACCCACTTAAATTGTGACAATGCATAATGTTTTTTTAAAATGTTTATTTTTTTTCGTGCAATATTGCGTCATCTCATCACTTTGATGAGTCCATGCTGGACATGTAATAAATGCTGTCCGAACTAACAATTTTCGTAAGTGAAATAATTTTAATCTGTGTGACTGTCACATATATATTGTAATGATGATGATGAGTGACTATTACAAAATCCATTGTCTTCACTATGTTATGGTTTAACATAGCGTTCCTTACGCATCATTCCTAAATACAAAAATGGACTTTTATTCATAAATTTACAACACTATATTTTGTAAAATAAATTTTGGGTGGTGTGTTGTTCCATTTCTTGTTGCCATGTGCTTATATGCGTTTATATTTTAAGGGTGTTTATTTTTATTCTTGGAATTGAAATTCATCATTTTATTGTCCTAGTAAACATTCATTTTTTCTTGGTTGAAGTACATACATTTGCAATGGCCACGTAACAAGGCAATGACTCAATATTTTATTTCAAAACCCTTCTTGACCCTGGGCTTCAACACCGCCAGTTGCTGCTCACAAGTGTTGGATGCACAGATCAAAACAATCGCTGATGTGTTTGTGGGGTTCAGTAACGCCTGCTGTTCCCCTGCTGTGTGTCTGGCAAAAATTTATGCTGCTAACTACAAATTTAACTTCAAACATCTCATACTAGGCCTCTGCCTACACCCTCCTTTACCCTGTGATCCAACACCGCCAGTTGTTGCTCGGAAGTGCTGTTAGCACAGTCAACACTTGCTCCTGTGTTACTGGGGTTCAGTAATGTCAGCTGTTCCCCTGCTGTGTGTACGGCAACAAAAAGTCCTGCTGCCTCCAACCTGTTCTCTTCTCATCCCTGGGCTCCAACACCGCCAGTTGTTGCTCGAAGTAATTGGCAGGGGTACTGACTCCTGCATAGCCTGGTTACAGCACGACAGCTGTTTCCTGGCAGTGTCAACGTCAATTTGCCTCCAATAAATTGTCCTGTCATGTTGCATTCGGGTTAGCCGACTATAAGGTGCCTGCAGTTTAGGTGATTCCTATGTGTGCTGTGGGATAAGTAAATAAAGGCTGTTTCCGTTGTGACAATAGGACAAGCACCCACTGTAGGACTGTGTGATTCGTGTAACTGCGGACGGCTTGCGGCCTGTCAACTTACATTTTCATGGGTGCCTTATGCTACCCGTCCGGGTTCCACTACCGTCAGCTGGTTCTACGCAGTGCCTTTGGCCTAGGTGCCTCCATCTCGGTATCCGAGTTACAGCAACGTCTGCTGGTCCTTGGTAGTGCTTTGGAGCACAGGTACCTCCTGCTTAGTAACCGTGTCCCAGTAACGTCAGCTGGTCCTCGGTTGTGCCATTGGCTCTTTTCCTTCTGCTGCCCCTCCGGGTTCCAGCACAGTCAGCTGGTCCTCGTTACTTGCATTGGCTCTTGTACCTTCTGCTACCCGTCCGGGTTCCAGTAACGTCAGCTGGTTCTCGGAAGTTAGTCAGCCTTCTTGTACCTTCAGCTACATTTACAAATTGAAGATTTTTTAAATGTTTTTTTGGGTAATCACTCTGGATCTCCAACAATGAAGACGACGACCCTGATGACCACCCCGAAGAAGATGACGACCACAAAGACGACGAGCATCAAGCCAACCAGCCTGAACACCATCACAAAGAAGAAATAAAAGATTACCCAAAAGAAGATCACCAACAGGACAAAGAAGGTTAAGACAAACTACAAGATACAGAACAAGAGACAGAAGAACAATAAGCAGAAGATCAAAAAGCAGAAGAACATGAAGTATAAGACCAAAATGAAGAGCAAAATATATGCTCTAAATTATAAGCAGAAGAAGACTAAGCAGTGTATGGGGGTGAGTCTGTTCCTCCTCGTGGTGCCCCTGGAAAATGCCTGCTGCTGCAGGCTAAACTGAACACGGACAAATACTGTTGTAATTTAAATCTTTTGTGACAGCAAGAACGGAAGGATGAAAAATTCATACTTTTACAGATTACAAGTACAGGAATCTCTGTCACAAATAAGAATATGATGAAGAAGATGAAGATGAAGTAGAATATGAAGAAGAATAATAGTTTAATAAGAACAATATGAGTAATGTTAACAAAAAGATGAATAGCAAGAAGTTTAAGAAGAAGATAAAGAAGGTGAAGATGAAGAATAATTTGATGAAAAAGATGATGCTGCTGAAGATTATGAAGGAGAAAGTGTGTCAAAAGTTAAAAAGGTGAAGAGCATGGAAGTTGTGAAATATACATATTTGCCAAAATAGAAAAAACGTTAACAACATTGTCAATTTCTTCGTCAATCCGAACATCTTTAAAAAAATAAATATTAATGCTATTTCATTTGATTGGGTTAAACATCTATGCCTTTAATGTCTCCTCAACCTCCCCCAATACATTCTACATTACTCTTTGTTGTTTTCCTTCATGTACAATTAACCAACAAGGCAAGAATGGGTTTTTTTTAATTCCGATATTTTTGTTCCCATAGACTTACATTGGATTTCCGGTATCGGTATCGGGTATCGCCGATATTTTTTGGGTATCGGCGATACCATTCTGATTCCGATACTTTTGGATATCGGAAAGTTTGGCTCAACTCTAGTCCCCAACTTTTTATTTTCCCAAGGGTAATAGGAGAAGTTGGACCCCAAAAGTTGTTGTCCATTTTGTTCTGAGTACACTGATACCCCATATGTGGGAGAAAACTACTGTATGGGCACACGTCAGGGCTCGGAAGGGAAGTAGTGACGTTTTGGATTGCAGACTTTGATGGAAAGGTCTTCGGGCGTCATGTCGTGTTTGGAGAGCCCCCGATGTGCCTAAACAGTAGAAACCTCCCACAAGTGAACCCATTTTGGAAAATAGACCCCACAAGGAACTTATCTAGATGTGTGGTGAGCACTTTGAACCCCGAAGTGCTTCACAGAAGTTTATAACATAGAGCCATAAAAATAAAAAATCTTTTTTTTTTTTACAAAAATGATTTTTTCGCCCCCATTATTTTATTTTCACAAAGGTAACAGGAGAAATTGGTCCCCAAAAGTTGCTGTCCAATTTGCCCTGAGTACGCTGATACCCCATATGTGGGAGAAAACTACTGTATGGGCACACATCGGGGCTCGTAAGGGAAGTAGTGACGTTTTCAATTGCAGACTTTGATGGAATGGTCTGCGGGCGTCATGTCGCGTTTGAAGAGCCCCTTATGTGCCTAAACAGTGGAAACCAGAACAAGGGATCCCATTTTGGAAAATAGACCCCCCCAAGGAACTTATCTAGATGTGTGTGAGCACTTTGAACCCCAAAGTGCTTCATAGAAGTTTATAATGTACAGCCGTAAAAATAAAAAATCCTTTTTTTTTTTACAAAAATGATTTTTTGCCCCAATATTTTATTTTCACAAGGGTAACAGGAGAAATTGGACTCCAAAAGTTGTTGTCCAATTTCCCTGAGTACTCTGATACCCCATATGTGGGAGAAAACTACTGTATGGGCACACGTTGGGGCTCAGAAGGGAAGTAGTGACTTTTTGGATTGCAGACTTTGATGGAATGGTCTGGGGCGTCATGTCGCATTTGGAGAGCCCCTGATGTGCCTAAACAGTGGAAAGAGTTATTGTGCAATTTCTCCTTAGTACGTTGATGCCCCATATGTGGGAATAAACTACTGTTTGGGCGCATGGCAGATCTCAGACGTGAAGGAGCACCGTTTGACTTTTTCAGCGCAGAATTGGCTGGAATTGAGATCAGACACCATGTCACATTTGGAGAGCCCCTGATGTGCCTAAACAGTGGAAACCCCCCAATTCTAACTCCAACCCAAACCTCAACACACCCCTAACCCTAGTCCCAACCCTAACCATAACCCTAACCAAAACCTAACCCTAACACACCCCTAACCCTAATCCCAACCCTAACCCTAATACTAACTTAAGCCCCAACCCTAACCCTAACTTTAGCCGCAACCCTAATTCTAAGACCCGTGCACACATTGTGGATTTACTTGCGGAGTTTTCCGCGCAGATTTTACTAAAACCTGCAGTTTACCTGCAGTTTTAGCTCAGATTTATTGCTGTTTTGACGTGGTTTTTGCTGATTTGCCTGTGGTTTTACACCTGTAATGGAATAGGTGTAAAACCGCTGGGGAATCCGCACAAAGAATTCACATGCTGTGGTTTTAAAACCGCACCAAATCCGTGCAGAAAATTCCACATCATGTGCACAGCTTTTTTTTTTTCCCTTCACTAACATTGTACTGTACATGGCGTCCGGTTCGGCTGTGGATCCGCAGCGCCAAAACCGCTGCGGATCCGCAGCACAATCCGCAACGTGTGAACAGGGCCTAACCCTAGTGGGAACATGGAAATAAATAAAATTTTTAAATTTTATTATTTTTCCCTAACTAAGCGGGTGATAAAGGGGGGTTTGATTTACTATTTATATCGTGTTTTTATGTTTGGCAGCTGTCACGCTAAAAGACGCTTTTTATTGCAAAAAATAGTTTTTTCATCACCACATTTTGAGAGCTATAATTTTTGCATATTTTGGCCCACATAGTCATCTCAGGTCTTATTTTTTGCGGTATGAGTTGATGTTTTTATTGGTACCATTTTGAGCATGTAACATTTTTTGATCGCTTTTTATTTTGATTTTTGGGAGGTTAGAATTAATAAAAATCAGCAATTCATGAATTTCTTTTGGGGGGGCGTTTATACCGATCTGCGTGTGGTAAAATTGATAAAGCAGTTTTATTCTTTGGGTTAGTATAATTACGGCGATAACTCATTTATATAATTTTTTCATGTTTTGGCACTTTTATACAATAAAAACAATTTTATATAAAAAATAATTATTTTTTGCATCGCTTTATTCTGCGAGCTATAACTTTTTTATTGTTTCACTGATGATGCTGTATTGTGGCTTGATTCTTGCGGGACAAGATGATGTTTTCAACGGTACCATGTTTATTTATATCCGTTTTTTTGATCACGTATTATTCTACTTTATGTTCGATGGTATGATGATAAAGCATTGATTTTTTGCTTTGTTTTTTTTTTTAGGGGTTTACTAAAGGAGATAACTAGTGGGACAGTTCTATAGGGCGGGTCGTTATGGACGCGGCGATACCAAATATTTGTACTTTTATTGTTTTGTTTTTTTATTTACATGAAGAAATGAATTTATTGGGGAATTTTTTTTCTTTTATTTTGGATTTTTTTTTATACATGTTTATTTTATTTTTTTTAACTTTTTTACGTTGTCCCAGGGTGGGACATTACTGTATAATACCAGATCGCTGGTCTCACAGTGTGTACAGCACTCTGTGAGACCAGCGATCTCACAGGCAGTGCTGCAGGCTTCGTCAGCGCCTGCTCTCAGCAGGCACTGACGAAGCCGCCTCCCTGCAGGACCCGGTGGCCATCTTGGATCCGGGGCCTTGCAGGGAGGATGGCCTCAGAACAGCATAATCACATCGCTCTGTTCTGAGGGCCTCAGAGGAGCACGCAGGGAGCCCCCTCCTGTGCGATGCTTCCCTGTGCCCCCAGTACACCGCGATCATGTTTGATCGCAGTGTTCCAGGGGTTAATGTGCCGGGACACATAGTGCCGGGTGTCAGCTGTGATAATCAGCTGCACCAGGCTGCGATCAGCTGCGCTCCCCCGGGAGCGCAGCTGATCGCATAGGACGTACTATTCCGTCCATGGGAATGAGGTCCAGGGTCACATGGATGGAATAGTACGTCAGATGGAATAAAGGGGTTAAGACCATCACGGGTGATCTTTCCTTCTTGGCACAGCTAGAGTTTTCCATTTTGGGAGAATACTAGCAGTCAAAACCTTTATTTTACCTAAAATTCTATATATTTTTAGGACCTTGCCAGTTAATCTTCCACGTCAAACTATTGACAGAATTCAGAAGCTCATTCAACTTTCTGTATGGAAAGGTAAGAAAGCTAGAATATCAGCAGACATACTTTATAAACACAAAAATTATGGAGGCGCAGGACTGCCCAACATATATGCTTACTACCTGGCCTCGCTAATTAAACAGAGCTGGCACTTGTTTACTGATAACAGGCTGCACCCAGCTTGGTTTGGTTTGGAAAATGATATTAGAGGCATGGATTCTGTTTGGAAGCTCTTTTTTGATTTCCTTCTATAAAGGACTTGTAGGAACTCATCACATCCTATTTTTCGGTCGATAATCTCTGCCTGGAGGGATCTCATTAAATGGTCTAAAAAGCTCAAAAAAGTGGAGCAAATTTCAAAATTACCTCTCTCTTCACTGGCTTTGCTTGTTGATCTCCCGATGCTGGAGGCTTGGGGGAAATTTGGAATTAAAAAAGTGGGGGATGTCTATACGGAGTGAAAATTCCTGATGTTCAGCGAGATCAAGGCCAAATATATTTTACCATCCTCCTAATTGGTTTTCTACACTATGCTAAAAGACAAAATTTTGAAGATTATAAATGGGAAGTCATTAAACTACGTATTACTATCTTCACTATTGTGCATCCTCAATAATAAAAATATCTGGAGTCTGCGTAGTCTGTATAGCTCTATCATCAAGGACATAACTAGCCACAAAAACATTTATATGAAGAGATGGGAGTCCGATTTAGGAATTGACATCCATCCAGAGAACTGGGACGGGGCCATCAAAAATACCTATAAATCTAACATTTCAATGAGCCTTCATGAGGGTTTTTTAAGTTGATGAATAGATGGTATTACACCCCGGTCAGACTCTCACACATTACCTCAGAGTATTCTCCTTTGTGCTGGAGGGGTTGTGGACATCAGGGAAATCTCCATCACTTGTTTTGGAGCTGTCCAAAAATCAAAGGCCTTTGGCTCCAGGTTTCCCAGCACATTAATCTTTTTTCCAAGGATTTCATAATCACACCAGAAAGAGCACTTCTTTCAATAGACATGGTGCAACTCGATTGCTAGGTTATATACGTTATCATTCACATCTTCTTAGTGACTAAGACTATATTGGCACAATGGTGAAAAAAAAAATGAGGTACCCAAATTCTCCGACATACTAGATAAAATAGGCCAACACAGTGACCTAGAATGGAGATTTGCGATTAATAATAATCACATCCACAAATATATCAAAAAATGGAAGACTTGGAATAATAAATGTCATATTAATTAGGCCTGCTAGGCTATACTTTATGTTGAGGCTTATTCCTGACGGTCGCGGTATCAGGTGTTGTATCTCTTTCCACGGATGTTATCCCACAAAAAAAAGGTTTGGCGACTTAAAGATTATTTTTCCTTATTTAGGGCCTCTTGTTATGTTTCTTAGAGACTGCTTGAGGGTTCTCTAGTTCTTAATCTTCCCGTACCTGTATAAGGTTCATTACTTCTACCCTACCCTACCCTCCCTTTCTATTCTGTTCCTTTCCCCTCCCAGTTTAAATAAATCTAATAAAAACATTTAAAAAGAAGCTTATCACTGCAATGCAAATTGTGTTCCTCACTGCTGTCTTAAGGTACTGCCACACTTAGCGATCTCGTTAGCGATCACGATAACGACGCAATCGTTGGTGTGATCTCTTTTAGGTCGCTAGTAGCTGCCAAATAGGAGATCTCATAAATGACTCATCAGCGGTCAGCGATCTCTTTAACGACTTTGGCGGTCGTTAGGATCTGTCATTAGCATGTACTGAGCGCTTCTGATTCATAGGAATTTCCAGCATCGCTCCTGCTCTCTGCGTCCTGCTAGCCTGCTTTGCAACTTCTGCGATCCTCTCTGTGATGCAAAAGAGAACTTACAGATATTGCGATCCACTCCGTGATGCAAAACAGTCATATGCGTCACAAACGAGGTAGCTCGTCGTTCGCAAAAGGTGCCAAACACAGCGATTCAGGCTCACCAGCGGGACGCCAACGATCAAAAAACGGTCCAGAACACTAGTGAACGATCAGCGACATCACAGCAGGGGCCACATCGTTGCTACATGCCACACACAATGAGGTCGCTAACGAGATCGCAAAATAGTGACGTTTTAGTGATCTCGTTAGCGATCTCGTTTGCGATCTCGTTTAGTGTGGCATACCCTTTAGGGAAAGCCACTGTCAAGTTTGTGTTCAAGCATGTTTTGATACAGCAGCATGAGCTTGTCCCTTTCCAGGGGGGAAGCAACTGGTCAAATTTACTTTTGTATCGTGGACAGAACATATTCTGCCTTCTTCAATGTATGACTGTGTGGCTTCCAGCATACGGCTAAACCCTTCATCCACTGCAATAAAAGACTGTGTGGGTGCTTAAGTCTATATTTATTGAGATGATGTGAACAACAATGGTAGACGATAACGGATGATATAATGAAGGAAATTGGTGAACACAATAGTGGGAGAAAACTGCAAGAAATAGACAGTATAGAATCAATACTGGCATGTACATTGTGCAATTACATAAGTATTATAACTGGAACATTACAGCAAAGAATGATACAGAGTACATAATACAAGAATGCTACTAGTACTGCTCTGCACCATACAAAATGCATCTATCTATATGCGGAGTAAACAACATTACATCCTAGCTGAGAAATACAGAGCTCAATATGCCTCACTTACAATGCACTACACTGTAGCTGCATAATGGTTAACTAACACAGATACGTAGCACTACACATAACTGTTTTAAACTCTCATCGGAATCCGCTTTGACAGAAACAGTGATTTACAGAGAGCAGGACACACATGAATCTCTTCAGAAAGCCCGGGAGAATATGTTTGCATGATATAGATTTCCCCGGCAAGCTAAGAGGGCAGTTCCTAACCATAACACATTGCTCCATTAAAGGGGAAACGTCCCTGACACCTGAAGCAGGACAAATGGAAACAATAATGACATCTAGTAATCATAACCGGAACTACGCTATGAGTTAACTTGCTGCACAAAAGTGGGCAGAACACTTCCCGCTTGGCATCAACGGATGCCACTATTTGGTTTCTTTGGGGAAAATAACAACACAAGTTCTGTAACTGGCCAGAGAAACAGTTTGTTCTACCCAAGTTAGCACACTCTGACTTCTACTTTTTGTACTTTCCCATCATTGCTGGGAAGAGGCTTGGTGACTAGGCCGAGTGGCCACTTGTTTCGATGCGACTGACTGTCTTTGACGAGTACAACTTCGCCAGGCTGGATGTTTGGGCGGTCTTTCTGCCACTTTGTCCTGGTTTGCAGAGTGGAGAGATACTGCTTCCTCCATCTGTCCCAAAAGACATTGGACACGCTTTGCACTTGCCTCCACTGTCGCCTGTAGAGGTCTTTATCGTTGAATTATCCGAGTGGAGCTCTTGAGACACAGGTTTTCTGTGTGAGTAGTACTGCAGGAGTAAGGACTGTCAGGTCTCTAGAATCACTAGAAAGTGCTGTGAGTGGCCTAATCGGAGTGAGATTCTTCAGCACGTTGTCTCCAGGAACGGGTTGTCCCTTGTTGAGGTCCTCTATTCCTCTGGTGTAGGTTTCCTTTTGTACAACACAAAGTATTGTTACCCTCGCTCTTTCCAGGTTGAGGGCGGTAAAAGCATGCTTGCAGTGATGCCAACCTTTACAAGATCTCTGGCTTGTAGGTAATGCTGACTTGTAGGACTGGGCCACATGAAATAGACAAGCAACGGCTCGAACAAGTGACTTCCAGGTTGAGAACCTGCTGAACTTATGAGATTCCAGGTAATGACTTGAAATCTCTGCATGCAGAGCAGACACACGAGGACAGAGCTCTTTGTCGGCATCTGGATCTACTAGTTCAACGTTTCAGGCCTGTCGATGTGGGACATCGAACGGTACAAGGAAGCAGGGCCTGTGAACCATGTAGTGTTCTTATGATGACTTGAAGCAACGAATCTAGTCGCATGGTCAGCAGGATGAGATGAGTAGGTACATAGTGCCACTGACAAGGGCAGGTAGATATCCTTATCCTTAGTATCCGGTTGCTGAAGTAGACATAAAAGCGTCACGTTTCATTGCAGATGTATCCTAATACCACTTTGCTATTGGTGTAAAACTCTGCTTCTTTGGTCTCCAGATTCACCACACCTGAGATAAGCTCAGCCAACTCAACTGCGAGGACAGCAGCGCAGATTTCCAGTCTGGGTATCGTGTGTTCGCGGAGTGGTGAGAGTTTAGTCCGGCTCATCACAAACCCGATGTGGCTCTGTTCATTGACATCTATGGTTTTGAGGTATGCTACTGCTGTGATTGCTTTGACTGATGCTCGCAGAAGATACAAAGTCTTTGTGTCTTGACTTCTGTGGATGGCACAGGAGCATAAGGTCCTTTCACATGAAGGTCGGTCAAGGCCTCGAAAGACCTCTTCCACTCTGCCCACAGTTCTGCCTTTTCTGCTGGCAGTGGATCATCCCAATCAGATGTGTCTTGGGTGAAGTCTCTTAGCATCATTTTTCCTTGGACAGTACCTGGAGCTACGAATCCCAGGGGGTCGTACAGACTATTCACGAAAGAAAGAACTCCTCTGCACATGAAGGGTTTCTCGTCTTTACTGATCTGAAAGGTGAAGGCATCCGTCTTCAGATCCCAAAGCAATCCAAGACTCTGCTGCATGGGAAGAGTGTCAATGCTTAAGGGTATGCCACACTAAACAATACCGCTAACGGGATCACTAAAAAACGTCACTATTTAGCGATCCCGTTAGCGATGTTGTTCAGTGCGGCAGCTTCCAGCGACGAGCTTCCTGCTGTGATCTCGCTCGTCGCTGGAATCGCTCCGGACCCTATTTTCTCGTCGGCGCTCCCGCTGGGTAAGTATATATCGCTAGTGTGGCACCTTTTCTTAGCGATTTAGCGGTACTTTTGTACCGCTAAAGTCGTTAAGAAGATCGCTAGCGGCGATAGCGTCGTTAACTATATCGCTAAATGTGGCCGCATTTAGCGATATAGAAACAATCCCGCTAGCGATCTCATTAGTATGCAACGCTAACGAGATCGCTAGCGGGATAGCTTAGTGTGGCAGTACCTTTAGGTCTAGGTCCTTTAGATCGCTAGAATAGTCTTGAAAGGAAATGCTTCCATCATCTCTGAACTGTTGGAGGAAATCTTGTGTAACCTTAGGTTAGACTTAGCGAGCATTTCTTGAGCCCTGTTTAGTAGACTGATTGCAGCCTCATTTGTTGGTGTGGAGTTCAAACAGTCGTCTACGTAGAAGTCCTTTTCTGACGTCTGACCCATACTTTTCTTCGCCTTCTTTGTTAGAATTACGGAGGCCGTAGATAGTGACTGCTGGTGAAGGGCTGTTCCCGAAGATGTGTACCCCCATCCGGTACTCTGTGATGTCTTTGTCTGGGTCGTTGTCACGGTACCAGAAGAACCTCAAGTAGTTTCTGTGTTCCTCTTTGACGAGAAAACAGTGGAACATCTGTTGTATGTCAGCCATAAATGCCACCATATCTCTGCGGAAAGAGAGTAGTACTTCCAGAAGTCTGTTGTTGAGGTCTGGGCCCGACAGTAGGACATCATTTAATGAGACATCTTCACATTTGGCACTTGAGTCGAATACCACTCTTATTTAACCTGGCTTCTTGGGATGGTATACTCCGAAGATGGGCAGGTACCAACACTCCTCTGAGGGCCAAAGTGCAGGTGCAATCTCTGCATGGTTGTTCTGTAATATCCTTCCCATGAAGGTAAAAAAGTGTTCCTTCATCTCAGGTGACTTCTTAAGCTTGTGTCTGTGGGAGATGAACCGGCTGTAGACCAGTTCCCTGTTGTTGGGTAGGCCCCTTCTCTGAGGTCGAAATGGTAAGGGTGCGACCCAACTGTTCGATTTGTCTTTGACTATTTGTCTATCCATGACGTCCAGGAACATCCTATCTTCTATGGACTTCACTACCTTGTCGTCTTCTTTGTCCTGTGGAAGACTGTGCATCCCATGTGGTCTTGTTCACCTTCACAGGCGTGGTCTTCGTTGGTAGGTACTGAGAAAGGGCAAGGTAGGGGAGTGCTGTTTGGCAATTCTTTTACCAGCAGACTATTGTGACATGGCCGGAAGAGAGACGGACGTCCATTTTCTAGTGTGCGGGTGAGCATACTGTTGAATGAGGTCAGCTTGTGTGCTCCTCCTAGACAGACGTCTCCTATGATGACCCATCTAAGGTCGAGCCTCTGAGCGTACGGAGCATTTTTGGAGCCGTTTATATATTCTCTAGTCTTGTGGACTCGTAGTATATCTCTTCCCAGTAGTAGGGCTATTGGGGCTTCTGGATCCAACTCAGATATCAGGTGGGCTATACGCTTCAGATGGGGGTGATATGTCTCCACCTCCGGTGATGGTATCTCTGACTTGTTGTCGGGAATCTGGTTGCACTCCAGGATGATTTTTAGCGATAGGCAGGTTTGACCATCTATGGACTCCACCTTGTATCCGGTCGCTTTTCTCCCCGCCGTCTCAACGGTACCCGAACACATCCTCAGAGAGTAGGGAGAACCAGGGCCTACAATGCTGAAGTTGTCAAAGAAGATGAACCTGGCTAAAGACCTGTTACTTTGGTCATCCAGGATTGCATATTATCTTGAGGGCTTTGTCCTTGCGGCCTGCAGGGTAGACTTGGACAAGGCAGATTTTTGAACAGGACCTTCCTCCTGTGAGTCCCTTACAGATCTCCGTACATTGAGAGCTGACCACAGGGGTATCTTCATCAGTGTTCTTCTCCTTCCCATCGTGCTCCTCTGCTTGTGACAACACTCTTGGAGGTGGTCCAGGGTGCAAGCTGTTTTGTGATCCGTGCTGCTGCATTCTGCACATTTCACGCTAGCTTCACATTTCCTGGCGAGGTGAGAGGTTGTGGCACAACATTTGAAGCAGATGTTGTTCTCTTTGAGGAAACCTTTGCAATCCTCCAAAGACTCCCCGAAGGCTCTGCATTTTAGTAGAGGATGTGGTTTCTTTTGTAGAGGACACTGTTTACTGACATCCTGAGGCTTGTTCTCTTCTGGAGGGGGTTTACTCGCATTGTGAGGAGGGCCTGTGGAAACGACGTTAGTTTTGTGGACTGCCACGGGTGTCCTACTGGGTTTGATACCGGGCAGTGGAACATGACAGAGTGAAGTCAAAACTAGGGTCATTTCTGATCTTAGCTTGTTGGGTGACAAATTCTATGAATGCAGTGAAAGGAAGGAATGGTACATTATGTTTTTTTTAAACCGTAAACCATATGTAACCCACTTTTCTTGTAGGTTTTAAGGAAGCTTTTGTATTACCGGATTGACATCCGTAGCGGTGTCTAAGAATGCCAATCCGGGCAAGTCTCCTTCCTCCTGGGCAACCTGTAACTCTATCAATAAATCACTCAATTCTCTAAGCTTTTGATTAGGTCCTATATTAGGAAAATCATCAATTCTTTTGTATAAAGCATTCTCTATGACTTCTACTGTCCCATAGCATTCATCAAGTCTTTCCCACACTTTGCGTAGACCTATGTGTGGATGCTTTATATTGATGTCTCTTAGTCTTTTGGCATGCTCGACCGACTTACTTCCGAGCCACTTTACAAGGAGATCTAACTCCTCACTACTAGAAAGGTCCAGACCATGAATGGTGTTCCGGAAAGAGGCTCATCATGACCTATAGTTCTCGGGTTTATCAGTGAACTTTACAAGTCCTTTTGTAACCAGTTCCTGGTGGGAAAGGAGCTTTGCAAAGTCTATGGTGGCTTGGTCAGTGCTGGCACAAGCTGTTGTGTTATAGTCATGTCTATTGTGTGGTGTATCACCATACCTGTGAAACGCTTCTGACTTTCGTATAGTCTGTGCAGTACCTTCTCGGTGCAGAAGGTGTCTCTTTAAGGCGGGATGGGAGCTCAACCTTCTGCTCAGTGGAACAGCAGCTGTGGTCGACATCTCTGTCCTGGACGACTCCTTGTTTGTGGTAACGAAGTTCGGGGTTGGATCGTTGGTAACCAGTGTAGACTGGTCGATGTGGTGCATCAGGGCTGTCATCCATGCCGGAATGTTGATGGATGTACTCTGCGACGCGCTGCGCTGGATCTGCTGTTCTAGATCTGGTCCACGAATGTTGCTGCGTCTCTCACAATCAGGATCCTTCATAGCTTCCAAATACTCTCTTTGCAATTGCAGCTGCTGTCTCTTTGTCTGCTGCAAGTTTTTCTAGCTCTGCTCGCAAACGTGCAGTTTCCGCTTCTCTCTCTGCTTGCAAACATGCAGTTTCAGCTTGCAGGCGTGCGGTTTCGGCCTCTCTCTCTGCTTGCAAACGTGCAGTTTCCGCTTCTTTCTGCCTGCAAATGTGCAGTTTCAGCTTGCAGGCATGTGGTTTCGGCCTGCAGACGTGCGGTATCTGCATCTTGCTCCGCCTGTCTCACCTTTAGGTGCATCTATCTTTGGCAAAGGAGGATCTTGCTTTGGCTGCTTCGGCTTCGGCACGGGCGACAGCAGCGAGCTCTGCTAATGACAAACCTGCTGGAGCTTGCTCGTGACCTTGTTTGAGTGAGGATGTGCTGTTTCGATACATGGTGAGCTTAGCTGTGTTCTGCTGAGTACTTTGGCGGGAAACTGAGTCTATGCGTGGCGGTAATAATGTAGCACTTATTGGCGGGCTGCAGTAACGTTCTGCGGCTGTATGGAGGCTGCTGTGATACCCATATGCGAAGCAGTGTGGGTTTTAGCGGTCCGGTACAGTCTGGTCAATGCAGCCTGCGACCGGCTGTCAGTTTCACTGAAGGCAGCTAATCTATTCTTATTGGGCTTGGGTTCTTGTTTCCTGGGCTGCATGGCGGCTGCTGTAATACCCGTATGCGGTGGAGTCTGGGTGATAGCGGTCACGTATAGCCTGTGTAACCACCGCCTGCGACCGGCGGTTCCGTTTTTACTGAGCACTGTGCTCTTACTCTCTGCGGTTGTATGGCGGCTGCTGTAAAACCCGTATGCGGTGCACTTTGGGTGATAGTGGTCACGTATAGCCTGTGTAACCACCCCCTGCAACCGTTCCGTTTTTACTGTTCTGCCTTCTTCCACGTATGACTGTGTGGCTTCCAGCATACAGCTAAACCCTTCATCCACTCCAATAAAAGACTGTATGGGTGCTTAAGTCTATATTTATTGAGATGATGTGAACAACAATGGTAGATGATAACGGATGGTATAATGAAGGAAATTGGTGAACACAATAGTGGGTGAAATCGGGTAAAAACTGCAAGAAATAGACAGTATAATATCAATACTGGCATGTACAGTGTGCAATTACATAAGTACTATAACTGGAACACTACACTAAAGAATGATACAGAGTACATAATACAAGAATGCTACTAGTACTGCTCTGCACCATACAAAATGCATCTATCTATATGCGGAGTAAACAACATTACATCCTAACTGAGAAATACAGAGCTCAATATGCCTCACTTACAATGCACTACACTGTGGCTGCATAACGGTTAACTAACACAGATACTTAGCACTACACATAACTGTATTAAACTCTTACCGGATTCAGTTTTGACAGGAACAGTGATTTACAGAGAGCAGGACACACATGAATCTCTTCAGAAATCCTGGGAGAATATGTCTGCAGGACTAGATTTCCCCGGGAAGATAAGAGGGCAGTTCCTAACCATAACACATTGCTCCATTAAAGGGGAAACGTCCCTGACACCTGAAACAGGACAAATGGAAACACTAATGACATCTAGTGGTCAAAACCAGAACTATGATATGAGTTAACTTGCTGCACAAAAGTGGGCAGAACAGAACACATTGGTAACACTGTAGTCAACACTACTTTGAATAATAACTATACAGGTAACAATCATATTGCAGATAGTGCTGCAAAAAGGCGCTCCTGGGCCAGTCTCTTTCAAGAGGTCCAACTCCACAGTGTGCTGGTGGTGGGATAACACTCAAGCTTTCTTCCTCAATCCCCTCCTGGCAACCATGGATAACAGAGAGGGAATCATTATTTCCTAACTGTTGCACATCTATCACTTCTTCCTTCTTGTTCGTTTCATGGTCCTTCTCCATTTGTTCTTCCCGTGGCAACCGACTATGAGACTACAGAAATTAACTTATAGAAATTATTAGACCTAAAGGTATCCTCTTGTGCTTCCTTCTCTTCCCCTGGACCACAAACACCTCCTTACCCAGACTATTTAAAGTGTGATCTAGCAAGTAGATGACAGTAATAATGATACAGATAACAGCATCATCACTGCTAACCATCTTAGTAGCCATTTTGAAAACATGTAGAAGGATGCAGAGGTCCTTCATCTGTGTCCACCACGCAAGTGTGAATTGTACCACGTCCATACTGTGTTGTGCCAGGCTATGCAAAATGTCATACTGCAACAGGTCTCAGCGCTGCTGCCACAATCGCTGCTGCAGAGTTGAATACCATGGTGTGGTCACTACACAAATCAACCGGTTAACAAAGTAGTCAGAAAGATCTCTACACCAAGTTAAGTGAAATGGTGGAAGTGAGCAAACAACAGTGGTTTCTGCAGCAGCGGATCCAGGCTGGGACAGTGGCGTAGGAATTGCTGTACCATCATGTTGAGGATGCGAGCCATGCAAGGCATATGTGTGAGGTTGCCCTAGGTTTGCACCATTATTGCACACACGGCCTTCCCTGGCTCCAAGTTGAGTGTAGACAGCCATTGCTTAAACTCGGCATGGATAGCTTTCCACAACTCTTGATCTGTATGACTGCAATCTCCAAAGCATATTAGTTTAAACACTGCCTGATTGCAGTGAGCCCTGGATGCACAGTTCGGAGGTGGGGGGATTCTCTGTGCCGTGTTGGAACATGTGTTTCCTTAAGGCAGAGGTTGAGGGTGCAGGTGGAGGCATTAGTGGAGCTGGAGGAGGCAGAAGCACTGGGGAAAGTATTAGATACAGAGGTTTGTTCAGCAAGCCCTTTGGATTCCAAGGCTTCGTGTCTAGCGAAAACTTGGTGTCTAGTGCTTTAGTTCTACATCCCCTGGTGTGTACTAGTTTAGTTCTCCAATCCAAGCTGTTTAGTACTTCAGTTCTGTAACCCCTGCTGTCTATTAGTTTAGTTCTCCAAGTACTGGTGTGTTTTTGTTTTGTTCTCCAATCTTAGCTATTTAGTAGTTTTGCTATCCAATCACTGTTGTCTATTAGTTTAGCTATCCATCTTTTGGTGTGTAGTGGTTTAGTTCTCCATACCCAAGTGGCCTGCAAGCCTTGGAGATTGCAAGACTTGTGGAGTAGCCCCTTCCCTGACTGCCACCAGAGTCACTCAGTGCCCAGTCATTGAGATGTAACACCCCAGTCCATGCTTGTTCGTCCAGGTGTTAGTGTTGAAATGCACCCTTGCAGACGTAGAATTTTTCAGGGAACGGGTGATGTTGTCTGCGACTTGCTAGTGTTTTGCAGGAACATCTTTCTTAGGGAAGTAATGGTGATTGGGCAACTCGTATTGAGGGACTGCGAAGGCCATCAACTTTCAGAAAATTTCTCTATCCATAAGGCAGAAAGGCTGCATTTCCGTGACCAACAGATTGGAAAGGCCATAAAATAATCACAGAGATCAAAGGCCGTGAGTCAAGCAGAACCACCCGCTATGATCTTTTGCCAAAAAGCTCTCAGCTGGCTCCTATCATACAGACAATGGTATGATTTGGCGACGATCATCCAAGCCGTCATAATAACAGGCCTTTTGAGGGCTAATCGTTTGCTTTGCTGTTTGTATCACATGCAATCTGCATTTAGCCAAAGGAGGGGGAGAGGGACATGGATTAACCCTTTGCAAACCATTGGCAAATAAAAATTTTTTTTTGTTGGGGGCTTAAAAATTTAATATATTTTGATCCATCAAGTATTATGTGCTTTGAGGTCCTTTTTGTGTTATACACTGTGTTCCAAATTATTATGCAAAAATTGTTTAGGAGTGATAAGGTAAGAATTTTTTTGTTTGTCAGTTAAATTCATTGATGGTGATGTGGGTCAGGGCTCCTTATATCACTGTAAGCAATTGCAGACACCTGTGCTAATTAGTTTGGCAGGTGTGTCCAATGAAAGGCAAGACTACTTAAGAAGGCTGTCCAACATTATTAAGCAGCATACATTTTCTGCCAAAACAGGATAGAAAAAGAATGTGTCGGGTGCTGAGAAGCAACAAATTGTGGAGTGATTAGGTCAAGGCATGACTACAATCAACATTGCCAAGACACTTCATCGTGATCATCGCACAATCAAGAAGTATGTAGCTGATTCACAGTACACACGTGTACGTGCTGATAAGGGAAAATTGAAGACTCTTTCCAACAGGCAATTACGTCAGGTTAAAAGAGCAGCGGCAAAAAAGCCTTGTCATAGCAGCAGACAAGTTTTTTAAGCTGCTGGTGCCTCATACGTCCCCCGAACAACAAGATGCAGGGTCCTTCGGAGGTTTGCTGCTGTGCATAAGGCATCCTGTCGACCTCCTCTATCCACTGCACACAAGCAGAAACGGCTCCAGTGGGCCAAACAATACATGAAGACTGACTTCAAAACTGTTTTGTTCACCGATGAGTGCCGTGAAACACTTGATGGTCCAGATGGATGGAGTGGAGGATGGCTGGTTGATGGACACCCCATGCAAACACGGCTACGGTGCCAACAAGGAGGAGGTGGAGTAATGTTTTGGGCTGGAATAATGGGGAGAGAGATTGTCGGCCCCTATAGGATCCCTGAAGGGATAAAGATGAACTCCATAGTGTATGTTGAGTTTCTCAAACAGCACTTCCTGCCATGGTTCAAGAAGAAGAACCGTGCATTCCGCAGCAAGATCATTTTCATGCATGATAATGCACCGTCCCATGCTGCACATAACACATCAGCATCTCTGGCTGCTATGGGCATAAAAGGGGACAAACTTATGGTGTGGCCCCCATGCTCCCCTGACCTCAACCCTATTGAGAACCTCTGGAGCATCATCAAAAGGAGTGTCTATGATGGCGGGAGGCAGTTCACATCTAAGCAACAGCTCTGGGAGGGTATTCTGTCCTCATGCAAAACAGTTGAAGCAGAACCCATCCAAAACCTGACAAATTCAATGGACGAGAGAGTTCAGAAGCTCATTTCGAACAAGGGGTCCTATGTGCTAATGTAACATCACCTAGAATAAAGTTTTGAGTTGAAAACTGTTTGATTTCAGTTTGTAATAACCTCCTAATGCTTATAATTTCAAAAATGACCATTTTTTTGTTCTTTATTAAAATGAAAAGGTAGAAAACTCTGCTGTGCATAATAATTTGGAATATGCATTTTGAGTGCAGTTTGAGTGTTTTATTTTTAAAAAAATGTACTGTTATCATAGGCAGTTTGTACAAAAACCTTTCAATTGAACACTAATAGTTATTTGACTGGAAAATTACAATGACTGCAATTCATATAGGTAATTTGGGAAAATCTGAGAAAATATTATTTGCATAATAATTTGGAACACAGTGTATAACACATCCAAAACTTGCTGAAACATTTTTCTGGACTACATTTTTCAACCATACACTATTACATAGTGTGGAGTACATATTTTTGATCTCTAAAGCTGAGAAAAAGCTTTGAAAAATTTTTATAGGCTTCCATTTCTTAGCCATACAGTGTTACGCAGTCTGTAATTCATATGATCTTTACAACTGATAAAAAGCTTTTAAAAATGTTGTAGGCTTTCCTTTCTCAGACATACAGTGCTATGCGGTCTGTGAACATTTTTGTAATCTCTAAAACTGAAAAAAAATCTTTGAAACATTTTTCTAAATTGAATTTGATTGTCGTCCAAACACTTTTGTGTTCTTTCTGTTATATTACACTGGAAAAAGCTCCCCAAAACAGCTTTGACTGCTGCAGGTGACCCATTTTTTTCTTTTGTTAAATATAAATTTGCTTTCAGAAGACCTAGCAATTACAAAAGGCGTGCATTAAGGGATAGGGAAGTGGAAGTGCTGCTGATGGTGCATGCAGATGCAGAGGATATGGGGCACATGCGACTATGCCTGTTGCTGGAGCACAAGAAACACACCCATCCTCGACACAGTTTCCCCTTCCACTTTGCAGGGAGGCACGGTACACAACTGTGCCATGCCAAGATCAGTAGGGGCCTGACCACTAAGAGCCTATCAACCACCAGTATGATCAGGCACATGTTATCTTAGCACCAGATTCATGGGTCTATGATTTGTGCCAACGGGTGACACTACTGCCTCTTCCCCTGTGCTTGTGCTTCCACTGTTCCACTGTGCCAACATTCAGCTGTCCCTACCTCCAGCGTTGGAACAAAAAAAAAGATCCAAACCACCTACCCACCCACAGGCCCAAATGCTCATGGTGGAAGTCACGTCTTGGTACTCGGTCCCTAGCCGCTACTTCTTCTCCAGGTGTGGCGTCCCCGCCTTGTAAGAGCACGTGTCCAGGAACATCACCCTTGCTCTTACCAATGCACATACTGGGATTAACCACTTAAATATTGACACATGTACAAGTACTTGTGGCCAGGGATGCTACATTTTCCTGATGTCACACTGGGCGAACATTGTGGAGGCTGGGCTGAGTCACACCCTAGCAGGCCGCATGTGCTCCCGATGCCGAGGATCTATCTACTGAATTCTATCAGGGTTTCCTCCACGTCTTACAGCAGTTCATGTACCCCCTCCTGCTCCTCCTCATCCTCCATCTCCAATGTGGTATCTCAAAGTACGTTGTCCACATCAGCCAAAAGCTTAACATTAGGACTACCAGACTGGTCACCCCCTAGAACTACCGAATAGAGTCATTTTGACTCCTGGCTTGTTTTCGTTTATTTTTAGAGTTTCTTTCTCCTGGTATTGTTGTAACTTTAATTTCATCCTCCGGTATACAATGCAAAATAGCAAGAATATCGTCAGGCTTTAGCACACTCACTTCTTCTAGCTATATTAGCAATTAGCAAAACTACAGGCCGTATTCTACAGAAATTATGCAGTCCACTCGAGATTTCACTGGTTCACTGATGGATGTCCTGTATATGTCCTGTGTATGTCAAGTATATTTGCAAAAATGCTAATTATTCTAAGTCTAAGCCAGCCAACATTTATTCTAAACTAATTCTAAACATACAAGTAAATTAAAACTAAAAGAAATAATAACATTTAGTGACAAAGACTAGCAAAATATAGTGGGGAGTCAAAATGACTCCTTTGGTAATTAAAGGTAAATTTTGAAAAATAAGGTACTCTTTTTTTTCAAAAAATATTTATTGTCACAAAATCTTTTTTTGCATACTAAATGAGTAAAAGTCACCGAGTCTCAAGCCGAACTTTGGAAAAATGTAGTCACAGAAGAGACATAAAAATTGCGAGTAGTCAAAATTAGAGATGAGCGACTTTCCCTTTTTTCGGGTCGAGTCGGGTTTCACGAAATCCAACTTTCGCAAATGTCGGGTCGAACGAAATCGGCCGACTACCGGGAAAAGTCAGTGGTTCGACCGAAACACGAAACCCAATGCAAGTCAATGGGGAAGCAAAGTCGGCAGGGAGTGGAGGACAGTAAACACACCTACAGTGCCCATTTTCAGAGTCGGTGGGCGGCTCAGCCAAAGAGCGGTGCCGGCGCGGCTTTGAGCGGCGTGGGATTCAAATCCCCGCCAAAGCCATGCCGGCACCGCTGATTGGCTGAGCCGCCCGCCGGATCAGCCACTGAGCAGCGCGGGATTCTAATCCTCCGTCATTGACTGATCGGTGCCGCCCGGCCTTGCTATGTGTGTGTGCGAGGCTGTTTGTGTGTGTGAGTGTATGAAGGCATGGTCCGATGGGACTACAAGTCCCATCCGGCTATGCCTGCTACACTGTCAGTGAGTGACACATTAGCCAATGATGGGACAGTAGTAGTCCCATCATCCGGCTAATGTGTTGAATGTAAAAAAAACATTACATACACAGCATACAGAACATAAAACATATAACACATAACATACATATAACACAGAACATATATATAACATACAACACATAAAAAACAGAACATACATATAATATACAACACATAACATACATATAACACATAACATACAGTACATACATATAGCATACAATACATACCATACATATAACACATAACATACAGTACATACATATAACATACAACACGTAACATACATATAACATATAACACATAACAAACATATAACATACAACACATAACATACAGAACGTACATATAACACATAACATACAGAGCATACATATAACGCATAACATACAGTACATACATATAACATACACCACATAACATACATATAACACATAACATACAGTCCATACATATAACATGCAATGCATAACATACATATAACATACAACACATAACATACATATAACATACAACACATAACATACAGAACATACATATAACACATAACATACAGAGCATACATATAACACATAACATACAGAACATACATATAACATACAATACATAACATATAGAACATACACATAACATACAGAACATACATATAACACAACATACAGAACATACATACAACACATAACATACAGTACATACATATAACATACAACAAGTAACATACATATAACATCTAACACATAACATACAGTACACACATATAATATAAAACACATAACATACATATAACATAAAAACACCTAACATACATATAACATACAACACATAACATACAGATCATACAGTACATATAACATGCAATACATAACATAAAGAACATACATATAACACATAATATACAGAACATACACATAACATACAACACTTAACATACTGTACATACACATAACATACAACACATAACATACTTATAACACATAACATACAGAACATACACATAATATATAACATACAGAACATACACATAACATACAACACATAACAGAGTACATACTCACCAATCACCTATTCTCCGATGCCATCGTCTCCTGTAATAAAAATAAAATAATAAAGCAACCTATACATCACCTGTCCGCTATAGACCAGATAATGAGTGTCCCACGACGATCTCCGGTATAGAACACTGACATCGGGTGATGTCAGCGCTCTACACCGCCCCTGCGATGCACTGACATCAGACGCTGGGAGAGAATGACGTCACTTCCGTTCATTCTCTCACTGGCAATGCTGGGTGAGAAAATTCCCATGAAGAATTGCCATAAAGTGAGAGAATGAACTTAGTGATGCACTGCAGGAGCCATTGTCTCCTGTCAGTGCATCACTGGGAGGCCCTATAGAGCAGTGGCATCACCTGATGTCACTGTTCTATAGGGGAGACCGTCGTTGGACAATCGCTATTAATTGGACTGTGTCGGACAGGGAGTATACGGTTGTTTTATTTTTATACATTTTATTACAGGAGATCAAGGGTGTCGCTTGGATCTGAGCGTATAATAAAGATGTGAAAACCGTATTGTGTTTTATTTCATTAAGATATTTTATTCTTATGTGTGTATTGTTTTTTTAACCCTTTATTAATGTAAGACTAATAATGGATAGGCGTCTTATTGACGCCTCTCTATTATTAACCGGGCTTAATGTCAACTTACAATAGCAAGGTGATATTAGCCCCTTATTACCCCATATCCCACCACTAGAGGGTAATGGAAAGAGAGGGGCTAAGTGCCTGAATTGGTGCATCGCACAGATGCGCCAATTCTGGGGCGGTTGGGTGCTGGTATTTTTAGCGAGGGAGGTGCGCCAATATCCATGGCCCCTTCTAGGCTATGAGTATCAGCCTGCAGCTGTCTGCGTAGCCTTTCTGGCTATAAATTACTGGGGGACCCCATGTCATTTTTTTGGGGGTCTCCATATTTTAATAGCCAGTAAAGGCTAGCTGCGGGCTGATATTCATAGCCTGGGACGCTCCATGGATATTAACCCCTTCCCAGGCTAGAAATATTGGCCCGAGCCTTCGGCTTTCCCCCTCTGGTGCAGAAAATTGCGCTGGAGCCCACGCCATTTTTTTCCTATTTTTTTTTAAATAAATGCAATTGCATGAAGATTTTGCGTGTGTGTGTGCGCGTGGGTCTTTAACTAATAATGTACCATTCTATCTATCTATTATCTATGTAATATCTATCTATTATCTATCTATTTTCTATCTATCTATCTATTATCTATCTATCCATCCATCTATCTATCTATCATCTATTTATTATCTATCTATCTATCTATTATCTATCTATCTGTCTGTCTATGGGCGGAGTCACACACATCGTATAATAATTGGACCATATTATATGGCCGTAATACGCAGAAAAGTCCCATGAACAGTGATCCGAATGTCATCCATGTGCAATGCGAGGATGTGATTTCCTCGCATCAAAATATCTGTGTGTCATCCGTATGGCATCCGTATGGGATCCGTATGGCGAGATTTTCTCGCAGGCTTGCAAAACTGACATATAATGGATCCAAATGACAGTTTTAAAATCACAAAAGAAAGAATAGATATATACACATAGAATACATATATATATATACAGTATATATTTATATATATATATACATGTCATTGTGACACATATATAGGGTACATACCCATTTGTGGGGAAAAAAAACTGTCTGTTTCTGGATGAAAAAAACAGTCCAATTCTATGCGATTGTTATGCGATTTGCATGCGACTTTTAATCGCACCATCCGTTTTCCATCCGTATGCAATGTGAGTTTAACATGAGGTTTTACATTGAGCAGTTCTCTCTATGTAAAAATTCATGTTAAAATAACATTGTAAAAAAAAAACTGTACACAAAAAGCAAATAATTATATATACAGTACTGTCCAAAAGTTTGGACACACCTTCTCATTTAAAGATTTTTATGTATTTTCATGACTATGAAAATTGTAAATTCACACTGAAGGCATCAAAACTATGAATTAACACATGTGGAATTATACATTACACTTAACAAAAAAGTGTGTAACAACTGAAATTATGTCTTATATTCTAGGTTCTTCAAAGTAGCCACCTTTTGCTTTGATGACAGCTTTGCCCACTCTTGGCAAAACGTATGGAAAACGTAGGGTGCGATTAAAAGTCGCATACAGACCGCATGACAAACGCATGCCAATTTCATAGATTCAGACCGTTTTTTTCATCCAGAAAGCGGACCGTTTTTTCTCTCAAAAATGGGTATGTACCCTTAATTAACACGTACATGTATGAAATTTTGCATACATGCACTCATGTAATTGTTAATTAAAACCATATATCAAATTACATGAAATTAAGTATATATATATATATATATATATATATATATATATATATATATATATATACATATATATATGATTATTTGCTTTAAAATGATGTGTACATATTTTTTTTACAATGTTATTTTAACATGAATTTTTACATAGAGAGAACTGCTCTATGTAAAACCTCATGTTAAAATCGCATTGCATACAGATGTAAAATGGTTGTAAAATGGATGATGCGATTAAAAATCATATATAGTGTTGAGCGATACGATAATGCAAATATCGGCTATCGGCCGATATTAGCTCTATCGGCCTTTCGATAATTAGTTTCGATATTTTCGTCATATCGGATACCGGAATCGGATTTGTCACTGTCACTGTCAGTGTCCGTCGGTCGGGTCTGTCACTGTCAGTGTCCGTCGGTCGGGTCTGTCAGGAGTCAGCGGCACTTACCTGGCAGAAGATCTCCGGCGGTCACATCCCGGACTGCTTCATGGCCGCCATCCTCTTCTCCCCGGCGGTCACATGCAGTTTCTCGCGATAACTGCAGTGACTGCTGGGTAATCCCGGCCGTAAAGCAGTCAGTCCGATGACGTCACCGCCGGGGAAGCAGGTAATCAGCTGTGCTGCGTTGCGATGACAGGCTCTGCCTGTCATTGCGATGTAGCAGAGCTGGATCGTCGTGGGACAATCGTTACTATGGACTGCGTCGGACAGGTGGTATACTGTTGGTTTGTTTTTTTTTCTTTTTCTACAGGAGATCGATGGCGTCGCAGGAATGAGAGTACAATAAAAGAAATGAAAACTGTGTTGTCTCTTTTATTTCATTAAAATACTTTTTTCTTGCTTTGTCTTTTTTTTATGCATTTAATAACTTTGGGATTAATAATGGATCGGTGTCTTATTGACGCCTCTCCATTATTAACCGGGCTTATTGTCACCGTGCAATCAACGGTGACATTAACCCCTTATTACCCCGCTTGTCACCGCTACAGGGCAAGTGGGAAGAGCCGGGTAACGTGCCACAATTGGCACATCTTTTGATGCGCCAAATGTGGGGCTGCTGTAGCCTGGTATTATCAGGCTGTTGAGGGCCAAAATCCATGGGCCTTGACAGTCTTTTAATACCAGGCCGCAGCAGTCTGCATTTTACTTGGCTGGTTAACAAAAATACGGGGACCCCTACGCCGTTTTTTTTTCGAGGGGATCCCCTATTTTTGTTAACCAGCCAAGCTAAGCAGACTGCTGTGGCCTGGTATTATCAGGCTTGCAAGGTCCATGGATATTGGATCCTTACCAGCCTGAAAAACCAGGCCTCAGCGGTCTGCTTCATCTGGCTGGTTAACAAAAATAGGGGGGACCCCACACCAATTTTTTTTGAGGGGATCCCCTATTTTTGTTAATCAGCCAAGATATGCAGACTGCTGTGGCCTGGTATTATCAGGCTGGCAAGGTCCATGGATCTTGGCTCCTTAACAGCCTGAAAATCCAGGCCTCAGCGGTCTCCTTCATCTGGCTGGTTAACAAAAATAGGGGGGAACCCACGCAATTTTTTTTTCAAAGGGAACCCCTATTTTTGTTAACCAGTTCCCTCTGACGTCACTGATTGTGTCCCTGGCTGACCTGAAGTGAAAGTGGAAAGCAATCAATTAAGCTTTCCACTTCCTCTCCTCTCAGCCAGGAGAGGAACTCATTCATTTGGGGGTTTACTGTGAGGCTGCAGCATTAGCTGCGGTCCCTGCAGTAAACATTAACCCTTTCTGAAGGATTACACCGTGGGACCTGACTGTGCATCGGATTGGTAAGAATAATTTTGCTTTATTATTTTATTTTTATTACAGGAAATGGTTTTAGCAGGAAAATAAAATATGGTCAAAAACTGTGTGATTATTTCATTAAACTTCTTTTTTATTAAAGTGTGTGTGTTTGATTTTTCTTTCATACAATAGGATTAATAATTGATAGTTGTCTAATTGACAGCTCTCAATTATTAACCTGGCTTAAAGTGACCTTTCAATTGCAAGGTCATTTTAACCCCTTATTAACCCATTCGCCACCGCTACAGGGCAATGGGAATAGACGGGCAAAGTGCCAGAAAGGGCAAATCTAATTAGAGATTTGCCCTTTCTGTGGTGTCTGGGGGCAGATGTTAGTAGCCGGGGGGGGCAAAAATAATGGTCCCTCTCTGGGCTATTATTATCTGCCCCCACTCACTGGCTTTGTCTGTCTGGTTGCGAAAATAGGGCGGGAGCCCACGCATTTTTTTTCAGCAATTTTACACCTCATATATATATATACATGTCATTAAATTTGTGACACATATATATATATATATATATATATTTATATTTATAGTTCATACACTTCTACATAGTATAATAGCCGCTAATTCAATTGCCGGCTTTTGTGAAAATGCAGAACCCGACATGAAATGACACTTGGTTTACATAGAGTTAACCATGTATTTTCATGTAGTTTGATATCTGATTTGCACAAACAATTACATGAGTGTAAGTGTGCAAAATTTCACACCTGTAGGGGTTAATTAAAGGTGTAAATTCGTAGCAAAAAAGTCCTTTTTTTTACAACGAATTTACACCTTTAATTAACCCCTACAGGTGTGAAATTTTGCACACATAGACTGATGTAATTGTTTGTGCAAATCAGATTGCAAACGACATGAAAAGACATGGTTAACCCTATGTACACCAAGTGTCATTTCATGTCGGGTGCTTCTGTCTTTTCACAGAAGCCGGCTTTACCCGGCAATTGAATCAGAGGATATTTTACTATGTAGAAGTGTATAAACTATACATATATGTATATATATATGTCACAATGACATGTATATATATATATATATATATATATATATATGTATTCTATGTGTGTATATTTAGTGTTTACAAGGAAATAAAGGTTTTTTTTAGTTTCGATATTTTGTTCCCCTAGACTTACATGGGACTTCCGCTATCGAAATCGGATATCGACGATATTTAGTGATATCGGCGATACAATTTTGATACAATATTTTTAGATATCGAGCAATATCGCTCAACACTAATCATATACAATTGCATAGAATTGGACCGTTTTTTTTTCTCGCAAATGACTATGTACCCTATATATGTGTCACAGTGACAAGTGTATATATATACGCGTATATATATAATATATATATATATATATATATTCTATGTGTATATATCTATTCTTTCTTTTGTGATTTTAAAACTGTCATTTGGATCCATAATATATGTCGATTTTGCAAGCCTGCGAGAAGATCTCGCCGTACAGATGCCATATGGATGCCATACGGATGACAAACTGATATTTTGATGTGAGGAAATCGCATCCTCGCATTGCACACGGATGACATACGGATCACTGTTCAGGGGACTTTTCTGCGTATTACGGCCGTATAATACGGTCCGATTTTTATACTGTGTGTGTGACTCCGGCCATAGACAGATAAATAGATAGATAGATAGATAGATAGATAGACAGATAGCTAGATAATAGATAAATAGATAATAGATAGATAGATAATAGATAGATAGATAGATAGATAGATAGATAGATAGATAGATAGATAGATAGATAGATAGATAGATAGATAGATAAAGATAGATAGATAATAGATGATAGATAGATAGATAGATATTAGGCATATTCCTTGATAGAGTATTGAACCCGATTGTCAAAAAACTTAAATCATATGTATGGGATACTGTGGATTTCTTAAACAAATTGGAGGGAGTACGACTAGAGGACCAGGTTTTCTTGGTATCCTTTGATGTCGTTTCTCTCTACACATCTATTGAACATAGTCGGGGAATAGCGGCGGTTTCAAAAATGATTGATAAGGAAGATACCTTTTCTGTGGAAGGAAAGAAATTTATCCTTACAATATTGGAGATAATCTTGAGACAGAATTATTTCCTGTTTGGTAATGATTACTATTTGCAATGTAGAGGTACAGCAATGGGGGCCAATATGGCCCCCGCTTATGCTAATCTGGTTATGGGGGTCCTGGAGGAGGACTTTGTCTATGTGTCCCACCACTTTCGACATGCGTCGATGTGGTGGAGATACATAGATGACGTCTTTCTCCTTTGGACTGGGACCCAACAGGAATTAGAGGCCTTCCATGTATTTCTTAATCAGATAGATGAAACTATCAAATTTACTGTAAATTTTTCCAATGCGGAATTACAAATTTTGGATGTATTAGTTAGACAAAAGAATGGAAAATTGGTTACAACATTATATGTAAAGGAAACTGATAGGAACAATGTATTATTGTATAATAGTCAACATCCAAAAAATATGATCAACTCAATCCCCTTGAGTCAATTATTAAGGGTGAGACGTATAGTACATGAAACGGAAGGTGTTGATGTGGTACTTGACTCTATGATTGATAAATTTTGAAAAAGAGGATATCCAAGTAATCTATTGAAAATGACTAGAGATAGTGTACTCCAAAAAAATAGATTGGAACTATTGGAAAAGCAACGTTCCAATAAAGAATTGGTGAGGATCCCGTTTGTCTCCAGATTTACTGAAGAGAGTGGGGATATATCTAGGATAATTAGAAAGCACTGGGGAATGCTAACAAAATGTCTCCCTGGAATTGAGGGGTACAAATTTCCCCCCCTTTTTCTCTTACAAAAGAACAAAAAATGTTAGAGACTTTTTAATTAGATCCGATATTGGACCACTAAAAAAAACTACACAGATGTCTTTAACAGATACAGCAAGAAATGGGTGCTACCCCTGTTTGAGTTGCGTCAATTGTAATCAGATGATTAAGGGAGCAAAATTTGTACATTATGAAACAAATAAGGAGTACCGTATAGACCACTTTCTAACGTGTGATTCTGAATACATAGTTTATTTACTAGAATGCCCTTGCAAATTATGGTACGTAGGCGAGACGACATGTGACTTCAAAACTCGAATAAGTCAACATAAATACACAATTAGAAAGAAAAGAATGGATCTTCCAGGCTCAAAACATTTTACTGAATTAAAACATACGGAGAAACAATTAAGGTTTAGATTAATAAACGCAGTCCCTATAACAGAGGAGAGGGGGAGATAGAGTTGGTCTCCTAAAGAGAAAAGAATTGCAATAGATATATGAACTCAATACTTTGAAACCTAAGGGTCTAAATGTAGACTTTAGACTTAATTCTGCAACCCAATAGGGTATCCACGCTTTATCTATCCATTGGTAGCTATTGATTATGGTCAGTAAGTAATTTGTAATATAATGTTTCTATTTTTCTATTTTTTGTAGATAATGATATCGAGAAGAAAATCGAATATCTGGGGAGCTAAGTCTGAGATGGAGGACGCACTCAGGAACAAATAATTTTTTCTAGTATATTTTTCATACATTTGCGCAGAGTCCCTTGTATAAAGTGCTCAATAAAAAATATGAACATCATGAATGAGAGTGTCTGTTGACATATTCTTATTGAAAATGGAATTTTAACTAGTCAAAAGGTTCAGTACTGGGGAACGAACATCTCCATCTTAAGACATTGGGGTTGAGGGACCCGTGCCACAAAGGGTGCGGAATACCTCCCCCTTTTATGTCATAGGTGGTGGGAAGTGACCCAATAAAGGGAACTGTCCCGCTTACCAGCAAATTTGGATTCTGTGTCTGCAGGCAGGGGACCAAATAGACATAGGTACTATTTCCTAATAAAGAGAGTAAAAGCCATATCTGCCACTAAGAAGGAGCCATACATGAAGATTCTTATGTATTGATATGTTTTTGAGCAAGACTGAAAAGCACAGACTGCATAATTTGTGAGTTTGTGCAGTCTGCCACATCCAAGATGGCACCTCGGCACTGATACTGCCGTAGTGCGCATGCGCAGTGTACAAAATGCCACACAGTAGTTCTGATTGGCTGTAGGCCAGTGAAACGTCCAATTAGATAGGAGACATGCGCAGAGATGTGGTGTGTGAGACCAACATGGCGATTTTAGCGTCCTCCATGTGCAGCATAGCTCCTCTGGATAAGTGAGTACCTCTGTGCATAATTTTTGATCATAGCTGTGTGTGCTTTGCTAATGTAGGTAATCAGTGGGAAATATGTGTAATACATAGAAGTACAAAAGAATATGCAACTGCTAAATATTATGTAAGGTGAATATGAGGTATACATGTTATTACTGTATTATATGAATGCACTCTATGAGACTATTTGTCTAAAATTTGACTAATTGAATATAAAGTGGTTGTGAGACATAGACCCTATAAAAAAAACACATTTGTATGTTAGACACTGCTTGAGGAAGGCTCATGGAGCCGAAACGTTGCTGTCACATGTGGGTATAATAAAATATCCACTTTTTTCTATCTACCTGTGGAGTGCTGCCTGTTTTTTGGAATATTAAGTTGGCAAGTATTGGAATTTTTGCTGAAGAGGATTTGCACCCATTATTTATTTGTTCCTATGCTGCTCCAGCTTTTTTCATAAATAGATAGATCGATAGATAGATAATAGATAGGTGATGATAGTTAGATAATAGATAGATAGATAGATAGATAGATAGATAGATAGATAATAGATAGATAGATAGATAGATAGATAGATAATAGATAATAGATAGATAGATTACAGATAGACAGATAGATAGATAGATAGATAGATAGATAGATAGATAGATAGATAGATAGATAGATAGATAGATAGATAGATAGATAGATAATATATAGACAGATAGAAGATAGATAGAAAATAGATAGATAATAGATAGATAGATATTACATAGAAAATAGATAGATAGAATGGTACATAAATAGTTAAAGAACCACGAGCACACACACACACAAAACCTTTATGCAATAGCGTTAATTTTAAAAACAATGGGAAAAAATGGTGTGGCTCACGTGCAATTTACTGCTCCAGAGTAGGAAGGCCGACGGCTCGGGCCAATATTTCTAGCCTGGGAAGGGGTTAATACCTATGGAGCTTCCCAGGCTATGAATATCAGCCCGCAGCTAGCCTCTACTGGCTATTAAAATAGGGGGACCCCCAAAAAATTTACGTGGGGTTCCCCAGTAATTTATAGCCAGAAAGGCTACGCCGACAGCTGCGGGCTGATATTCATAGCCTAGGAAGGGACCATGGATATTGGCGCACCCCCCTCGCTAAAAATACCAGCACCCAGCCACCCTGGATTGGCGCATCTGTAAGATGCACCAATTCAGGCACTTAGCCCCTCTCTTTCCACTCCCCTGTAGCAGTGGGATATGGGGTAATAAGGGGTTAATATCACCTTGCTATTGTAAGGTAACATTAAGCCCGATTAATAATAGAGAGGCGTCAATAAGACGCCTATCCATTATTAATCTTATATTAATAAAGGGTTATAAAAAACAACACACGCATAAGAATAAAGTATTTCAATGAAATAAAGCACAACACAGTTTTCATATCTTTATTATACGCTCAGATCAAAGTGACGCCATCGATCTCCTCCAATAAAACGTAAAAAAATAAAACAACCGTATACTCCATGTCCGACACAGTCCAATTAATAACGAATGTCCCACGACGGTCTTCCCTATAGAACAGTGACATCAGGTGATGCCATTGCTCTGTAGGGCCTCCCAGTGATGCACTGACAGGAGACAATGGCTCCTGCAGTGCATCACTGAGTTCATTCTCTCACTTTATGGCAATGCTGCATGGGAATTTTCTCACCCAGCATTGCCAGTGAGAGAATGAACGGAAGTGACGTCATTCTCTCCCGGCGTCTAATGTCAGTGCATCACAGGGGCAGTGTAGAGCGCTGACATCATCAGATGTCAGCGTTCTATACTAGAGATCGTCATGCGACACTCGTTATTAACTGAACTACGGTGGACAGGTGATGTATAGATTGTTTTATTATTTTATTTTTATTACAGGAGACGATGGCATCGGGGAATAGATGATTGGTGAGTATGTACTCTATGCTATGTGTTGTATGTTATGTGTATGTACTGGATGTTATACGTTATGTGTACAGTACAGACCAAAAGTTTAGACACACCTTCTCATTCAAAGATTTTTCTGTATTTTCTTGACTATGAACATTGTAGAATCACACTGAAGGCATCAAAACTATGAATTAACACATGTGGAATTATACATTACACTTAACAAAAAAGGGTGAAACAGCTGAAAATATGTCTTATATTCTAGGTTCTTCAAAGTAGCCACCTTTTGCTTTGATTACTGCTTTGCACGCAGAAAAGGTGAACGGATGGACTCTACATGCCTTGTTCCCACCATTAAGCATGGAGGAGGAGGTGTGATGGTATGGGGGTGCTTTGCTGGTGGCAATGAGCGGCGCCGCTTTGGTGGGGGATTTGAATCCCGCGCTGCTCCAAGCCACGAGGCACCGCTGCACACGTCATCTCGTTGCCCACAGTGTACGTCCTTGCTCATTATTGAAAAAAAGGCTCCTGCAAGTGGCAAAACCCGACTTTGGCGCTCAGGTCGCCGGACGCTCGGCCGACTGCAACCTGTGGTCGCGTTTCGCTCGGCGATACCCGACTTTGGCGAAAGTCTGTGTTTTTTGAAATTGACCGACCTGTTTCGCTCAACCCTAGTCAAAATGACTCAGTCGGTAGTTCTAGTGGTAAAGCTCTGCAGCACTGCCTCAGAGAAGTGGCAACAGACTCTGCTGAACCTAATTTGTCTCGGATACAAACTGCACATCATGGCAGAGTTACTTAAAGGAATAACAGACCAGAAAGATCTGTGGTTTTTGTTGCAAAACTTTACAATGGATTGCTCGTGTGTGATAATGGACATAACCTGGTGGTGGCTGTGAAGCATGGCAAGCTCACACACGTACCATGTTTGGCACATGTGCTCAATTTGGTGTAACCGTGGTTTCTGAAAACCTACCCAGATTTACCCAAGCTTCTGGTCAAGGTATGCCACATCAGCGCCCATTTTTGCAAGTTCTCTACAAGCTGACAATGCTCTGTCAGTGCTGCAGCAGCACATGCAAGTGGCAGCTCACCATTTGGGTATGACATCACCACGCGCTGGAACTCCACCACTGCACATGCTGGCCCATTGGTATTATGGTCAGACTCCGCATATACCAGCTAAAGAGTGAGCATGGATGTCTGACATTTGAACTGTTCTTTAAGACTTTGAGAACTCCACAAAGCTTGTGTGTGGCAATAACGCCATAGTCAACACAACGGTCGCTCTTCTGTGCCTATTTAAACAGTTGTTGCTCACAATTAAACATGAAGCTTTAAATACGGACCAGGTGGGGATGGAGGAATACATAACAAAAATGAGTGTAGCAAGCCTGGTCTCATCTTTTCTACTCTATTCGGATTTGGTATCAATAATGAGGTGGACAATACGGAGGAGGAAGAGGAGGAACAGGAGCTGGTGGCTAGCACAACGGAGGCCAATAGCCACTCAAACTTCATCCTGTCTCTCCTACATGGATGGACTGAGGATAGGAATGAGCAGGAAGAGAGGGAGTAGGAGAGGGAGGAGGAGGAGATGAAGAGTCATCATCATGGTGGAGACAGGGAAGAGTTGGCTGTTCAGAGCTTGGAACATATGCACTACTTTATGCACAGCTGCCTTTCCCGTGACCCTCATGTTATATTCATCTCTGTCAAAATAGAGCTGGTTTTTCATCCAGCTAGACACACCCTGCAAGGAGAACTTTACATCTCTTCTTCCTGAGGTGAAGAGGTCTTCTAAAATGGTGCTATACCAGAAGGCCGTTTTGGAAAATATGTTGAAAAATTTCCCATCAGACAACGCTAGTGGCAGGGGGCAAACTTCCTTGCTGTAATGTATGGTGTACAGTTCATATAGCGTCTTGTGCTTGGGTGCGAGGAAAACACATGAGACACAGGTTTCATATGGAAGGACTTGTATTACTTCATACAAGTAGGCAAAAGGGTCACACAGTTTGCAGGTACAGAGGCAGGAGACACAGCAGGCCAGAGTAACTTTAAGCTCAGCAATAACTCTCCACAATAGGTTCAGGATCTCTTCTCTGTTACCGTAATTCCCTTGCAAACATGGATTTACCAAACAGCAGGTTTCCAGAGTCCACAAGTGTTCCAAAGTTCCTCAGTAGGAAATAGCTGGAGTACCAAGTCCAAGGTTTCAGGAGTCAGGTCACAGGCTGACTGCAGGCTTGATTCTGAAGCACTGATTGCTCAGCTGAGGCTGCTTAAGAGGCAAGAGGGAGAGAATCAGGGCGGGAACATGAAAGCTGGAAACTCCATATTGACTGAGGGCAAGATAGCTGCAACAAGACAGAAAGCAAAATGGCCGACGAAAAACTGAGTTTCAAAGAACCTTACATTACTCCTCCCTTAGGGACAACCTCCGGATGACCTCAGACCAGGCTTGTCTGGGTACCTCTGATGAAACTGGCGGAGCAGGCGAGGAGCATTAACGTTATTGACCGGTTCCCATGAGTTGTCCTCCACTGTGTAGCCCTGCCATTTAATCAAATATTGAAACTGATTTCTGTACAACCTGGAATCTAGACTCCTTTCCACCATAAATTCTTCCTGACCATCGACCAGCACTGGGTCAGGGCAAGGAGAAGAACGTCCAGGAAACGTATTGGGTGTTGCAGCCTTTAGTAGGGATACATGAAAGACAGGGTGGATTCTCATAGTTCTGGGCAGTTGAAGACGACAAGCAACGGCACTTATAATTTTACTGATTTTATAGGATCCAATGTACTTATGTCCCAATTTAGACGATGGAATCTTTAACTTAAGATTTCTGGTTGACAGCCAGACCAAGTCTCCTACCTTGAAAGCTGGTGCAGGTTAACGAAATTTATCTGCTGCTTTCTTGTACCTTTCCTGAGCCAATTCCAGATTTTCCTTTAGAAGATCCATATTCTTTTGTAAAGAAGTGATTCTTTCAGCCACTGCCGGCAAGGGCATATCTATGGGAAATCGAGGAAGAATGTTAGGATGATAACCTAGATTGGAGTAAAAAGGAGACTGCTTAGTGGAGGCGCTCTGAGAGTTGTTATAAGAGAACTCAGCCAGTGGGAGTAGATCCACCCAATCATCCTGTAGATGGCAGATAAAGCAGCGGAGATACTGCTCCAGGGTCTGATTGGTTTGTTCTGTCTGTCCATTAGTCTGGGGATGAAAAGCAGAAGAAAGGTTTACTTTAATGTCCAATGCGGCACAAAAATTTTGCCAAAACCTTGAAGTGAATTGCACCCCTCGATCCGAAATGACCTCATCCGGTACTCCATGCAAGCGAAACACATTCTTAATCATCAAATCTGATGTCTGTTTTGCAGTGGGTAAGCCGACACAGGGGATAAAATGAGCCGCCTTTGTTAAACGATCGACCACCACTAGAATGGTGTTCTTCCCTTCAGAGGTTGGTAACTCCACAATGAAGTCCATAGAAATGGATCCCACGGGCGGGACGGGGTGGGACGGGGTTGCAACAGACCAGTTGGTGAGGAGCGAGGTGTTTTGCATCTTGCACAGACTTCACATGAAGTGACATAGTTTGAAACATCTTTCCTGTAAGTGGGCCACCAAAAGAAACGAGAAAGAAATTCTTGTGTCTTTAGAATTCCTCTATGCCCAGCTGTCTTGGAATCGTGGATGAGTTGCAATGCTCTCAATCTGACTGTTTCAGGTATATACAGACGTTGTCCCTGAATCCACACACCATTCTTAAAGACAAGACTTACGTCCCTTGGGGGTTGTGCCAACAAAGAATCCGCATGGTATGCCTCCTTGATGTCCTTAAGAATAGTCTTAGGAGGAGTAAGTGGAGGTGTCTCTGCTGAATGAATCCTAGAGAGTGCATCAGCCTTTCCATTGCGCGATCCTGGCCTATAAGAAATTACAAAATTAAATTGATTTAGGAAAAGATTCCAGCGAGCCTGGCGAGGAGTCAGGCACTTAGCCGACCTGATAAATTCAAGGTTACGATGGTCTGTCAGGACAACTATTTGCTGTGCAGCACCCTGAAGAAGGTGTCTCCATTCCTTGAAGGTGGCAATAATGGCCAACAATTCTCTATTGCCCACATCGTAGTTCCTCTCAGCCGAAGACAACCGCTGGGAAAAGAAGGCACAGGGATGCAAGACATTCTTCTCACCTGTTCTCTGAGAGAGTATAGCTCCAACGGCAGAGTCTGAAGCATCCACCTCTATTCTGAAAGCAAGTTCGTGGTTGGGATGTACTAAGATAGGTGCGGTGGTAAATTTATCCTTTAGACGGGAAAATGCTTCCTGGGCTTGCGGGGTCCAGGAGAATCTAGACTCTTTCCGGGTAAGTTGGGTGATAGGTGATACTACCTCAGAGAAATTCCTAATGAAACGTCTATAGAAGTTGGCAAACCCGATGAAGCGCTGCACCTTCTTCACATTTCTAGGAATTGGCCAATCCTTGATGGCTTGGGTCTTGCTTCCATCCATACTAATCCCTTGCGTAGACAGTACATACCCCAGAAATTTAATTTCGGTCCTATGGAATTCACACTTTTCAAGTTTGATGTAAAGATGGTTTTGTCTTAGGCGTTCTAAGACCATTCTCACATGTCCATGATGTTCCTCTGTGGAGTTAGAAAAAATTAGAATATCATCCATATAAATCACCACGAATGTATCTAGGAGATCCCTGAAGATGTCATTCACCAAGTATTGGAAAGTGGCTGGGGCGGTACTCAGACAAAAAGGCATAACTAGATATTCAAAGTGTCCATAGCGTGACCTGAATGCAGTCTTTCATTCATCCCCAGGTCTAAAAAGGACCAAGTTATAGGCCCCACGGAGATCCAGTTTAGAAAAATTTTTGGCATGCCGCACTCTCTCCAAAAACTCAGGGATTAAAGGCAATGGATAACGGTTTCTGATAGTAACCTTATTGAGTTCCCTATAGTCTATGCAGGGTCTCAGAGATCCATCTTTCTTCTTCACAAAGAAGATGGGTGCACCTGCAGGAGATGAAGAGGGGCGTATGAAGCCCTAGGCTAGATTTTCGTCTATGTAATCCTTCAATGCCTTTAGCTCGGGCCCCGCCAGGGGGTAGATCTTACCAAAAGGTATCTCTGCTCCAGGCAATAATTCAATTGGACAATCATATGGACGGTAAGTGGGAAGCTGGTCAGCGTTCTTCTTGTCACATAAATCCACATAGTCCTGGTATACAGCTGGTAGTTCAGGGACTGACATGGTTCCTTTAGGAGCAGAGCAGGCTGAAACTTCTGGACTCATCTGTTTCTCCGGAAAGTGTAATTCCTTGGTCTCCCAGTTAATCGTAGGGTTCTGAGCCTGCAGCCATGGTAGCCCTAGAATAGTGGGAAAGTGAGGAGAAGAGATAAGCATAAAGGACAGTTTCTCCTGATGATCTTTACCCATAAGGGCCCTCAAAGGCTCCGTTTCCTGATCCACTGGTCCAGAGGTCAGCAGGGAGCCATCCACAGTCTCCATCTGTACTGGAGTAGCCTTCTTCACTGAACGTATCCCCTGTTTCAGAGCAAAGGAGATATCCATAAAATTTCCACTTGCTCCTGAGTCGATCATAGCAGAGCTAGACACCCAGACTGAGTCAACCCAGAGTTTGATGGAAAGGAAGCAATGAGAATTGTTTTTTTACAACTCAGCTGGGACACCGCTGAGAAAACTTGAAAAATTGCAGCGTTTACACCGTCATCGTCCTCAGAACTAACGGAGTTTAAGTCCGAGAAATCAAGATCTCTTGCAGCAGATCTCTCTGGAGCCTGAGGCTCGGACATGACAGATCTCCTCTCGCAACACTCACAATGAATGACTGCTGCAGTAGTCTTACGAGAACGGCTGGGGCAGTTTATAATGAAGTGCCCTGACTTACCACAGTAGAAACATAGATTTTCCTTTAAACAATGTTCTTTGCGTGCATCACTAACCCGTCTTTGTAAAGAGTCTACCTGCATGGGTTCAGATTCTGGTTCCCGTGTGATCCTACTCAAAGGTTCCTTAGCTGAGGAGGGAGGTAGGAAAAGGTTAGTGCTATTATTTTCAAACCATCTCTCTTGTCTGCGTTCAGTCAGACGAGCACCAATACGGATACAATAGTTAATAAAGTCACCTAACGCAGTGGGAGGGTCGGCACGAGCAAGTTCATCCTTAATCAGTGGAGACAACCCTTTCCGAAAAATAGATTTTTTGGCTGAAGTGTCCCAAGTGGTATCGAGAGCCCATCCCCTGAAATCCAAGGCATATTCGGCTACTGAGCGCTAACCTTGGCGCAAAGTTAACATGGCTGCTTCAACTGTTGCACCTCGATTGGGGTCATCAAACACCTGCCCCATGGCTGTAATGAAAGCATCAAGATGATTCAAACATTCATCCCTCAGTCTCAATCAGAGGGTTTGCCCACATCAAAGCCTTGTTGGTAAGCAACATGATTATAGTAAACACTTTGGATCGTTCAGTGTGAAATTGTGAAGCATGTGCAGAGAAAAATAGATTGCATTGGTTAATAAATCCCCTGAATTTCTCACGTTCACCGCCAAAATGAAAAGGGGGTAACTTGGGGATCCCAGAACTCGGGGTTATGGCAGGAGCCTGGACTCGTTCCTCTAGAGCCTCAATCCTGGCTCGTAAATCCTGGGTAGTTTGTCCAAACACTTGCAAATTGTGATTAGTGAGGTCCTGTAGGCTTGCAAAACGGGTCTTTAAAGTCTGTATATCTGCACAGATTGTATCAGTCATTCCGCAAAGCTCCTTTATGCGAGCGTCCATCTTCCAGATCTTTTAAGGCAGAAGTACTGGAAGGAGAAGAGAAAAGAAAAAAAAAAAAAACACAATAGTGTTTACCTGTGGTAACACTCCAGAGTAAAATTAAGGGAATGCGCTCACCTGGAATGGTTGTGAGAAGTCACAACCACTGTCATCACAGAAGGTATAAACGGACATCTGATATCCACAGTCACAGCAGACACGGCCTTCCCAGACCCAGCAGACACTAACATTGGCTTCAGAATCTTGTAATGTATGGTGTACAGTTCATATAGTGTCTTGTGCTTGGGTGCGAGGAAAACACATGAGACACAGGTTTCATATGGAAGGACTTGTATTACTTCATACAAGTAGGCAAAAGGGTCACAGTTTGCAGGTACAGAGGCAGGAGACACAGCAGGCCAGAGTAACTTTAAGCTCAGCAATAACTCTCCACAATAGGTTCAGGATCTCTTCTCTGTTACCGTAATTCCCTTGCAAACATGGATTTACCAAACAGCAGGTTTCCAGAGTCCACAAGTGTTCCAAAGTTCCTCAGTAGGAAATAGCTGGAGTACCAAGTCCAAGGTTTCAGGAGTCAGGTCACAGGCTGACTGCAGGCTTGATTCTGAAGCACTGATTGCTCAGCTGAGGCTGCTTAAGAGGCAAGAGGGAGAGAATCAGGGCAGGAACATGAAAGCTGGAAACTCCATATTGACTGAGGGCAAGATAGCTGCAGCAAGACAGAAAGCAAAATGGCCGACGGAAAAACTGAGTTTCAAAGAACCTTACACTTGCACAACTAAGAAGAGAGGCAAGGGAGACACACATCACAGGCTGGGGTACACGGTCAAAGACGTGGGCCAATTTCATGACTCCAGCCCAGTGCTCAGAGCCTGATGACTGGGTATTTATGACAAGGATGGAAACATTTTTAAAGATGGTCACACAATAACTGAAAGACTAAACCAGCAAAATCCCGAATTCCTATGCAACTTTCAACTATTGGGTATCAAAGCTGGACACCTATCTTGAGCTGTCGCTCTATGCCTTAGAGTTATTGTGCTGCCCTGCTGCTAGCATCTTGTCTGAGTGGGCTTTTAGTGTTGGGGGTAATAACAGACAGGGGTTTTCACCTGTCAATGGAGAATGCAGACATGCTCACTGTTATGTTTTGGTAGCTGAGGAGAGCAGGCAAAAACGGCAATACACCAGAGAGGTTGGAATCTACTGAATTGCAGTACCCTGACTAACCACCACAACTAAAGGCAGCCGTGGAGTGTTCCTACGTTGGTCCTAGACGCCTCGTCACAGCCTGAGAGGCTAACTACACCTAAAGATAGAAAGAGGAAAGCTATCTGCCCCGGAGCAGATCCCCAAAAAACATAGGAAGCCCCCAAACATGTAATGGCAGTTAGAAAAGAGGTAATACAGACACAGACAGAAAATAGTATGAGCAAACGCTGGGGCCCAATCTGACTTAGACAGAAAAGGATAAGAAGGATACTTACTGCAATCCAATAAAACCCTAAAAAAAAACAACGCTACTAATCGCAAAAACACCTGAGATCACACGACCTCTACCACCTAAATTAGTTCTCTGGTGTAACAAAACTAAGCCGCAGCCACAGAAAAAAAACTGGAAAAGGCAAATGAGCAAACAACAATAGCTCCAGAGGAACCGAGAGGAGACCAAGCCCCCCGGGAGGGGAACCTGGCCAACCTCACAGAAATGCAGAGAAATATACAAATGGCAAGCACAAAAACAAAAAACAGAAAATATCTTATCTGAGAGCAGGAGAAGAGGAAAGACTCAGCAAGCTTCCAAGTGAACCAGGAAACAACGTTGAAACAAGAACAATTGATCACCGCCAACCATGATGGGGGGAAACCTCCCTTATATCCAGCCAGTCCGTGATCCCTGATTGCCAATCCTCATTGAATGGTTCAGTACTGTTTGCAACCACCAGAGGGAGCTTCTGCTCAGAATTCATTTCTAAAACATTCATAACAGTACCCTTCCTTGAGTAGGGGTCACCGAACCCTCATTTGTGCAACCAGGTCGGTCAGGATGAGCTCTGTGATACGCACGGATCTGTCTCCTAGCATGGATGTCCGAAGCAAACACCCAAGAATTGTCCTCCTGACCATAACCTCTCCACTTAACCAAATACTGGAGTTTCCGTCTAGAAAAACGAGAATCCAATATTTTCTCAACCACATACTCCAGATTGCCCTCAACCAAAACAGGGTCAGGGGCGCAGCCATAGGAGCCACTGGCTCGACAACCTCTTCAATAAGGACTTGTGGAACACGTTATGGATCTTAAATGTCCCTGGAAGAAGTAAACGAAAGGAAACAGGATTAAGAATCTCCATAATATTATAAGGTCCAATAAACCTAGGCTTAAACTTAGGAGATGCATCTCTCATAGGGATATTTCTTGAGGACAACCAGACCAAGTCCCCCACTTTAAACCGAGGACCATCAGTCCTATGCCGGTTGGCAAACCGCTGTGCCTTCTCCTGAGAGAGGGACAACCTCTCCACTACCTGGTCCCAAATCTGCTGCATACGCTCCACAACAGAGTCAACAACCGGACAGACAGAAGCCTCCGTCTGTCCCGAAGAAAATCGAGGGTGAAACCCAAAATTGCAGAAAAATGGAGACATCAAAGTGGCAGAGCTTGCCTATTATTAAGAGCAAACTCAGTCAAAGGCAAAAAAGAGACCCAGTCATCTTGATCAGCAGACACAAAGCATCTCAGATAAGTCTCCAATGTCTCGTTTGTTCTCTCAGTTTGTCCATTGGTCTGAGGATGAAAAGCAGAGGAGAAAGACAATTGAACACCAAGTTTAGAACAAAAAGTCCTCCAAAATATGGAAACAAACTGGACTCCTCTATCAGACACAATGTTCTCCGGAATGCCGTGTAACCGAACCAGGTGCTGTAGGAACAAAGGCACCAATTCGGAGGAGGAAGGCAACTTAGGTAATGGCACAAAATGTATCATCTTGGAAAACCTATCACAAATCAAACAGATAACGGTCATTCTCTGAGAATCAGGAGATCGGAATAAAATCCATAGAGATATGGGTCCATGGTCTCTTGGGCACAGGCAATGGCATCAACAAACCACTAGAGCGAGAGCAAGGCTTGGAGCGAGAACAAGTCCCACAGGACTGCACAAACTCCCTGACGTCACGAGACAAAGTAGGCCACCAAAAGGACAGACTCACCATATCTTTGGTACCAAAAATTCCGGGATGACCGGCCAACGCGGAACAATGAATCTCAGACATCACACCACTCTTCTTCCACTGGTCTGGGACAAATAATGTCCCAACAGGGCAGCGCTTGGGTTATTCCTCCTGCCATCCCTCCAGAGCCAGTCTCAAATTGGGCGAGATGGCGGAAAGAACTACACCCTCTTTCAAAATAACAGCAGGATCAGATAACTCAGAAGAGTCCGCAAGGAAACTCCTCGAGAGGGCATCCGCCTTAATATTCTTAGTGCCAGGAAGAAAGGAAACCACAAAATTAAAACGTGTGAAAAACAAGGCCCACCTGGCCTGTCTAGGATTAAGTCGCTTGGCTGATTCCAGATAAACCAGATTCTTATGGTCCGTGAGGACCACCACCTGATGTTTGGCTCCCTCCAGCCAACAGACTCCACTCTTCAAAAGCCCACTTCATGGCCAATAACTCCCGATTACCCACGTCTAATAATTATGTTCTGTTGGAGAAAATTTTCGAGAGAAAAAAGCACAAGGATTACTTTTAGAGGTCTCAGTATCTCTTTGGGACAAAACGGCACCTGCCCCAATTTCAGAGGCATCAACCTCCACCTGAAATGGCAGAGAAACATCAGGCTGCCGTAGAACAGGAGCAGAAGTGAATCTCCGCTTAAGCTCCTGAAACGCAGAGACTGCCTCAGGAGGCCAATTCACCACATCAGAACCCTTTTTGGTCAAATCAGTCAATGGTTTAACTATAACAGAGAAATTACCATTAAATTAACGATAAAAATTGGCAAAACCCAAGAATTTCTGAAGAGCCTTTAATGAAGTAGGTTGGACCCAATCACAGATGGCCTGAACCTTGACCGGGTCCATTTCAATAACAGATGGAGACAAAATGAATCCCAGAAATGAGATCCTCTGTACGCCAAAAAGACACTTTGATTCCTTCACATACAAGCATTCTCTCTCAAAATCTGGAACACAGTCCGAACATGTTTCACATGAGAGTCCCAGTCATTGGAAAAAATCAAGATATCATCCAAATAAACAATCAGAAACTTATCCACAAAATCCCTGAAAATGTCATTCATGAAGGACTGGAAGACAGAAGGAGCATTAGTGAGCCCAAAGGGCATCACTAGGTACTCAAAATGCCCCTCTGGGGTGATAAACGCCGTCTTCCATTCATCCCCGTGCTTAATGCGAATAAGGCAAAAACGGCAATACACCAGAGAGGTTGGAATCTACTGGATTGCAGTACCCTGACTAACCACCACAACTAAAGGCAGCCGTGGAGTGTTCCTACGTTGGTCCTAGACGCCTCGTCACAGCCTGAGAGGCTAACTACATCTAAAGATAGAAAGAGTAAAGCTATCTGCCCCGGAGCAGATCCCCAAAAAACATAGGAAGCCCCCAAACATGTAATGGCAGTTAGAAAAGAGGTAATACAGACACAGACAGAATATAGTATGAGCAAACGCTGGGGCCCAATCTGACTTAGACAGAAAAGTATAAGAAGGATACTTACTGCATTCCAAAAAAACCCTAAAAAAAACCAACGCTACTAATCGCAAAAACACCTGAGATCACACGACCTCTACCACCTAAATTAGTTCTCTGGTGTAACAAAACTAAGCCGCAGCCACAGAAAAAAAACTGGAAAAGGCAAATGAACAAACAACAATGGCTCCAGAGGAACCGAGAGGAGACCAAGCCCCCCGGGGAGGGGAACCTGGCCAACCTCACAGAAATGCAGAGAAATATACAAATGGCAAGCACAAAAACAAAAAACAGAAAATATCTTATGTGAGAGCAGGAGAAGAGGCAAGACTCAGCAAGCTTCCAAGTGAACCAGGAAACAACGTTGAGACAAAACAATTGATCACCGCCAACCATGATGGGGGAAACCTCCCTTATATACAGCCAGTCCGTGATCCCTGATTGCCAATCCTCATTGAATGGTTCAGTACTGTTTGCAACCACCAGAGGGAGCTTCTGCTCAGAATTCATTTCTAAAACATTCATAACACTCACTCTCATAACATTGAGCAAAGCCTGGCTTAGCCCATACGTTTCCACACCACTGGATGACAGCATGACATAAAATGTTAATAATATTTAATATTTCAATGAGGCCCACCAGTTGTTTCCTTTCCGGGTCTATGGATGACCCTCCTCATAATTTCTGTCTGGCTTTGCACTTTCTGCAAAGTGTTTATGACTGTATAAGTTCATTAACTAAAGTTTCAAAATATTTTCGTTCCAATTTATTTTCAAGGATATAATAACTAAATCTTTAACAAGGTTATTGTTGCATTACAGTGGTATGTAAAAGTTTCAAAGAGCAAAAAAATTCCAGGATTAGATTACCCTTTCATAGACTATGAAAGGCTTCCTGTCACATTTTGTGGTATATAACAGTACAAAAAAGCATTTGAATTTTTTGCTTATTTGTTCACATTTCTTACCCATACACTATTTTGTGCTCTATGGTACATTTGTGTGATATATAAGACTCAAAAAAAGTTTAAAAATATTGCTCGGTTACATTTCCAGCCATACAGTATTATGTTTTCTTTTTGAACATTTTGTTGGTGTGTAACCCTCACAAAAATTGTTCAAAATGTTATTGTTATTATATTGATCACCTATAGACTATTCCGTGGTCTGGAATACATTTGCCTGGTATATAACTCACAAAAAAACTTGTTCAATATTTATTGGTATTATATTGCTCATCCATAGACTTTTGCATATTCTTGGGTAGATTTCAGAGGTATATAAGCCTCAAGATATTGGTTGAAATTGTATCATTATTATATTGATCACCCATAGATTATTCCATGGTCCGAAGTGCATTTCCTTGGTATATAAACCTCAAAAAACTTGTTAAAAATGTATCGGTGTTATATTGCTCACTATAGACTATTCTGTGATCTGTAGTCCATTTCATTGGTATTTAACCCTCAAAACACTTTTTCTACATGTATTGGTATTATATTGATCATTGAGAGGGAAGTATATATTCTCGGGTACATTTCAATGCTATATAACCCTCAAAAAGCTTGTTCAACTTTTTGGGGGTATTATATTTCTCATCCATACACTGTTCCATGGTCTGGAGTACATTTCCTTGGTATTTAACCCTCAAAAACTTTTTCAAAATGTAAGCGATATTATATTGCTCATCCATAAGTTAGTACATTGTCTTAAATACAGTTACCAGCTATGTAAGCCTCAAAAACTTATTCAAAATTTATCTGTATTATATTGATCACTTACAAACTATTTCGTAGTTTGGAGTCAATTTTGTTGGTATTAAAGTCTCAAAAAACTAGTTTAAAATTTTATCCGTATTATATTGCTCATCCTTAGACTATTACATTATCTTGAATACATTTCAATGGTATGTAATCCTCAAAAAACTTCAAAAAATATTTTGACTGTGTGCCCACGTTGCAGATTTGTTGCATTTTTGTTGTGTTTTCTCTGTGCGGATTTGTGACAAAACCTGCAGCAAAACCTTCAATTTCTCTTTGACTTTTAATTTTTTATTGTCATTCTTTAAAATGAAGTAAAAGTGTGACGCCATTCTTCTCAGCAGTGATCTGGAGTCTGAGATGCTTCTAGGTGTCTTCCCCATACTGTTCTCCTTCCATTCAGCACCTTTTCCATCCATTTCAACATTTACACTGCCCCCAGACCTCCTTGTAGGTTCTGCCTGAAAAATGATCAGATTTCCTATTAATGCCGAGGTCACACTAGCAAGGAATATGGATGAGTGCTATGCGATAAAACATTGCATAGCACTGGGACCGCTGTTAATCTATGGAGCTGCTCCCATCACCGTTTTCAGTGACTAGTGGTGATGTCACTGATGCTGTGCTCTCTCATAGCCTGACCTGCGTTGAACTCTGGAGCGTGGGAAAATGTCAGTTCATTTTCCTATGCTCCAGAGTTCAGCATGGGTCAGGTTATGAGGGAGGGCAGCAGCAGTGACATCACGCTAGTTACTGAAGCTCCGCTCCCTGCATCTCCTCATTCACCATTGGTTACAGATGGGACGGTCGCATCTTTGCACCATCCTGGTTGTAAACTGTATATCCCCCAGATATGGATTACAGCGTGGGACACAACTACGGACATGTATGGTATAATTTTGGTTTATTATTTTACTTTTATTACAGGAGATCGAGGACTTTGAGGAATTAGATGATGTTGTAAGTATGGTTTAATTAAAAATAATACAGAAGTCTGTGTCTTTATTTCAATAAAATAAATTTTTTCAGGGTGTCTGTGTTCTATTTACAATTTGACTATTTAATTAGTAATAGGGACATCTTATTGACGCTTCCCATTACTAACCCCTCAACTATTACCCCACATGCCACCACTACAGGGCAGTGGGAAGAGCCAGGCTATGTGCCAGAATCGGTGCATCTTACAGATGCGCCTTTTCTGGGGTGACTGTGGGCTGATGTTTTTAGCCGGGGGAGCCAGTATCCATGGCCCCTTCCTAGGCTAATAATATCAGCTCACAGCTGTCTGCATAGCCATTACTGGCAATAAATTATAGGGGGACCCCATGCCATTTTTTTCCAATAAAAAAACTTTTATTCATTAAATACAATTCCAGTATTTTGTGCACACACATTCTACTAATTATATTTAGCACTGACATTTTTATATCTACTGTGAGGCAGTGACCGGGATCGTTTACAAGGGACGTTATATTTCCCCCAGAATGTGTACAGAGACCTATTAAAGCCATTGGAGTGCATTGCAGTCACACACACAGCTGCGGCTGCAATGCAGGAATGAAGGTGAGCAATGACCTAGTCAGACTACCTGGCTAAGGCAGATTAAGTAAAATCTGACAGGGCCTTCATTTCTTGGAGGAGGTCACATGAGGCAGTGGGGCGGCCTCCTCCCTACAACCCGGGTTTTCCAGTGGCTTTTGCCACAGGTCTTTAAAACTCCTGCACTAAGTATTAGTGTTGTTCTATGTTTGGACCCTGTGAGGAGCATAGCAGGAAAGCTCCACAGGATTGTGTGTAGCTGAACCCACGCCTGGGACGGCTCTGCACCTGTCAGGCTCTGTTCGGCCCGGCGCGGCCGTTGTCCCCGGCAACCATTGTTTATGGACTGATGTTACCCCGGCTGCATACCGGAGGACTTTTCTGTTTAACCCGTGAGTTGCTGAATAAAAGCTGTTTAATTTGGACTTGCTTGGGTCACTGCCTCAGTTACTGCACGGTGTGAACACCGCCGCCTTACAATTGGTGGAGAATGCGGGCATTGTGACTGAGGTATACCCCCACCGGCAGCTTCATGACCCCAATCCGGCCGGCCACTTTTCAGCTTCACCCCGTGGACAAAATGGAGGAGCTGGTAAAGCAGCTGGTAATTACACAACAGCAGCAGCTGCAGTCTCAGCGACAACAGCAGGAGCAGTACCTGAGTCTCCAGCGGCAACAGCAGGAGCGAGAGCAACAGCACAATGAGCAACAGCAGCTATTGTACCAGCAGCAGCAAAAAACAAACAAACTGTTGCTGCAACAGATTTCTGCACTGCGGGAGACCTCGACGGCACCAGCCCCTGAACGTCGCGAGGCCCGAGACAGGGTTCGCTCAGCGTTGAGGAAGATGGGACCGGAGGACGATGTGGAAGCTTTCATGACAGTTTATGAGCGCACAGCGGAGCGGGAAAACCTACCCGCCGGCCAGTGGGCAGAAGTAGTAGCTCCGTTTCTGGTCAGCGATGCACAAAAGGCCTACTTCGATCTCAGTCGGGAGGACGCCCAGGACTACCAGAGGCTCAAAGGTGAGATCCTTGCCCGACTGGGGGTTAATACATACGTGAGGGCTCAGCGTGTATTTTCATGGGCCTATGTGGAGACACGACCCGCGCGGTCTCAGGCTTATGACCTCCTGCAGCTGGTAAAGAAGTGGCTCCAGCCAGAGACTTTGTCTCCAGCCCAGATGGTGGAGAGGGTGATGGTTGACCGGCTGGTAAGGACTCTGCCGGCTGCTATCCAACGTTGGGTGGGGCAAGGCAACCCCTAAACACTCGACCAGGTAGTCAGTTTGATCGAGCGCTACTCGGCCACTCAAGACTTTATTCGAGACTCCGCCCCCTCTCGGCTGTCACGCCAATCCCTGCCAACCCAGGAATCGGGAAAGGGGTCGCGTCCCTCTGCTGGGGACAGTCAGCACCATACCCGTGCTGAAGGGGAACCCCGGAGTGAGAGTGGCAGGAGACCGGTTCCCTCCCAAACTGTCATAAGACCTAACAGTACCTCCACCCTTAGGTGCTGGCGGTGTCAGGGACCGGGACATGTGATGGCTAATTGTCCCCTGACTACGGAACCCATGGACTGCGGATATAGCCACCAGGTCTCAATGTATGCCCAGACCGTCTGCACAGCAACCCTCGACCCCCAGGACAGTGAACTCCAACTATGCCAGGTACTGGTTAATGGGTACCCTACGGAGGCTCTCCTGGACTCAGGGAGCCTCGTGACTCTGGTACATGGGTCACTGGTGGCAGGAGACAACTACAGCGGATGGCAGGTCGGGGTTGTATGTATCAATGGGACCTCCGAGAGTATCCAACTACGGAGGTAGTTTTGTCCACGCCATGTGGAGACATAAAACATGTGGTGGGAGTGGTAAAAAATCTTCCCTATGGGTCTGTGTTGGGAAGAGACTTGCCCCTGTTCTGCACTCTGTGGAAAAACAAAATCCATTCTCCCTGGTAAAATGTATTACAGATGCTGTACCCGACGAACCTGCCGTAGGGGTGTCCCATATAGGGATAGAGTGTGACCCCGATAGGTTTCCCTTAGAGGTGCTGGCAGGAGAGGTGGAGGAGACCGCATCGATTCCGAGCTGGAAGTGTCCAGGGCCACGTTTGGGACAGCTCAGCTACAAGATCCCACCCTGACTCAGGCGCGGGAAAGGGTGCTAGAGGTAAACGGCGTAGCCCAACAGCCCAATGCAGATATGGTATTTCCACGCATGGTAGTCAGTGGTGAGTTGCTTTATAGGATAGATAAAATCAGGGACGAGGTTGTGGAACAGTTGGTAGCACCTCAGTCGTATCGTAGGGTGATTCTAGATTTGGCACACTCACACTTGCTGGGGGGTCACTTAGGGGAAAAAAAAACTCTAGAACGTATCTTGCAGCGGTTCTTTTGGCCGGGAGTTTACGCGGAGGTCAAAAGGTACTGCGAATCCTGCCCCGAATGTCAGTTGACCTCACCCACTGAAAGTTTCCGTATGTCATGTATAGTGTACAGTTCCTATAGCGTCTTGTGCTTGGGTGCGAGGAAAACACATGAGTCACAGGTTGATATGAAATGACTTGTATTACTTCATACAAGCATGCGGAAAAGGTCACACAGTTTGCAGGAACAGAGGCAGGAGACACAGCAGGCCAGAGTAACTTCAAGCTCTACAATAACTCTCCAAAGCAGGTTCAGGATCTCTTCTCTGTACCTTAATTCCTCTGCAAACATGGATTCACCAAACAGCAGGTTTCCAGAGTCCAAAAGTGTTCCAAGGTTCCTCAGTAGGAAATAGCTGGAGTACAAAGTCCAAGGTCTCCAGGAGTCAGGTCACAGGCTGACTGAGGCTTGATTCAGGAGCACTGATTGTTCAGCTGATGCTGCTTAAGAAGCAAGAGGGAGAGAATCAGGGCGGGAACATGAAAACTGGAAACTCCATATTAACTGAGGGCAAGAGCTGCAGAAAGACAGAAAGCAAAATGGCCGACGGAAAACTGAGTTTCAAGGAACATGTCAAAAGAGACAAAGAACCTTACATTACTCCCCCCTTAAGGACAACCTCCGGCTGACCTCAGACCAGGCTTGTCAGGGTACCTCTGATGAAACTGGCGGAGCAGGCGAGGAGCATTTACATTATTGACTGGTTCCCATGAGTTGTCCTCCACTGGGTAACCCTGCCATTTAATCAAATATTGCAACTGATTTCTGTACAACCTGGAATCTAGAATCCTTTCCACCATAAATTCTTCCTGACCATCGACCAGCACTGGTCAGGGCAAGGAGAAGAGCGTCCAGGAAATGTATTGGGTGTTGCAGCCTTTAGTAGGGATACATGAAAGACAGGGTGGATTCTCATAGTTCTGGGCAGTTGAAGACGACAAGCAACAGCACTTATAATCTTACTGATCTTATAAGGTCCAATGTACTTATGTCCCAATTTAGACGATGGAATCTTTAATTTAAGATTTCTGTTTGACAGCCAGACCAAATCTCCTACCTTGAAAGCTGGTGCAGGTTTACGAAATTTATCTGCTGCTTTCTTGTACCTTTCCTGAGCCAATTCTAGATTTTCCTTTAGAAGATCCATATTCTTTTGTAAAGAAGTGATCTTTCAGCCACTGCCGGCAAGGGCGTATCTATGGGAAATCGAGGAAGAATGTTAGGATGATAACCTAGATTGGAGTAAAAAGGAGACTGCTTAGTGGAGGCGCTCTGAGAGTTGTTATAAGAGAACTCAGCCAGTGAAAGTAGATCCACCCAATCATCCTGTAGGTAGCAGATAAAGCAGGGAGATACTGCTCCAGGGTCTGATTGGTTCGTTCTGTCTGTCCATTAGTCTGGGGATGAAAAGCAGAAGAAAGGTTTACTTTAATGTCCAATGCGGCACAGAAATTTTGCCTAAACCTTGAAGTGAATTGCACCCCTCGATCCGAAATGTCCTCATCCGGTACTCCATGTAAGCGAAACACATTCTTAATCATCAAGTCTGATGTCTGTTTTGCAGTGGGTAAGCCGACACAAGGGATAAAATGAGCTGCCTTTGTGTAATGTATGTAGTACAGTTCATATAAGCGTCTTGTGCTTGGGTGCGATGAAAACACAGGAGTCACAGGTTTGATATAGAAAAGTCCTGTATTACTTCATACAAGTTGGCAGAAATAGTCACACAGTTTGCAGACACAGAAACAGGAGACACAGCAGGCCAGAGTAATCCAAGCTCAGCAATCACTCTCCAATACAGATTCAGGATCTTCTTCTCTGTTACCGTAAGTCCATGCAAACGTGGGTCTTTCAAAGAGCAGGGTTCAGAGTCCACAAGTGCTTCAGAGTTCCTCAGTAGGAATAGCTGGAGTACAAGGTCCAAGGCTTACAGGAGTCAAGTCACAGGTTCACTGCAGGCTAGATTCTGAAGCACTGATTGCTCAGCTGTGGCTGCTTAAGAAGCAAAGGAGAGAATCAGGGCGGGAACATGCAAGCTGGAAACTCCATTTTGACTGAGGGCAAGATAGCTGCAGCAAGACAGAAAGTAAAATGGCTGACGAACAAACTGAGTTTCAGGAATATATACATAGAACCTTACATTACTCCCCCCTTAAGGACAACCTCCGGATGACCTCAGACCAGGCTTGTGTGGGTACCTCTGATGAAACTGACGGAGCAAGCGAGGAGCATTAACGTTATTGACCGGTTCCCATGAGTTGTCCTCCACTGGGTAGCCCTGCCATTTAATCAGATATTGTAACTGATTTCTATACAACCTGGAATCTAAAATCCTTTCCACCACAAATTCTTCCTGACCATCGACCAGCACTGGGTCAGGGCAAGGAGAGGAACGTCCAGGAAACGTATTGGGTATCGCAGCCTTTAGTAGGGATACATGAAAGACAGGGTGGATTCTCATAGTTCTGGGCAGTTGAAGACGACAAGCAACGGCACTTATAATTTTACTGATTTTATAGGGTCCAATGTACTTATGTCCCAACTTAGACGATGGAATCCTTAACTTAAGATTTCTGGTTGACAGCCAGACCAAGTCTCCTACCTTGAAAGCTGGTGCAGGTTTACGAAATTTATCTGCTGCTTTCTTGTACCTTTCTTGAGCCGATTCCAGATTTTCCTTTAGAAGATCCATATTCTTCTGTAAAGACGTGATTCTTTCAGCCACTGCTGTAAAGGCGTTTCTATGGGAAATCGTGGTAGAATGTTAGGATGATAACCTAGATTAGAGTAAAAAGGAGACTGTTTAGTGGAGGCACTCTGAGAGTTGTTATACGAGAACTCAGCTAATGGAAGTAGATCCACCCAATCATCCTGTAGGTGGCAGATAAAGCAGCGGAGATACTGCTCCAGGGTTTGATTGGTTCGTTCGGTCTGTCCATTAGTCTGGGGATGAAAAGCAGAAGAAAGGTTTACTTTAATGTCCAATGCTGCACAGAAATTTTGCCAAAACCTAGAAGTGAATTGCACCCCTCGATCCGAAATAACCTCATCCGGTACTCCATGTAAGCAAAACACATCTTTAATCATCAAATCTGATGTCTGTTTTGCAGTGGGTAAGCCGACACAAGGGATAAAATGAGCTGCCTTTGTTAGACGGTCAACCACCACTAGAATGGTGTTCTTCCCCTGAGAGGATGGTAACTCCACAATGAAGTCCATAGAAATGGATCCCCACGGGCGGGACGGGGTGGGAATAGGCTGTAACAGACCAGTTGGTGAGGAGCGAGGTGTTTTGCATCTTGCACAGACCTCACATGAAGTGACATAATTCAAAACATCCTTCCTGCAAGTGGGCCACCAAAAGAAACGAGAAAGAAATTCCTGTGTCTTTAGAATTCCTCTATGCCCAGCTATCTTGGAATCGTGAATGAGTTGCAATACTCTCAATCTGACTGTCTCAGGAATATACAGACGTTGTCCCTGAATCCACACACCATTCTTAAAGACAAGACTTACGTCCCTTGGGGGTTGTGCCAAAAAGGAATCCGCATGGTATGCTTCCTTGATGTCCTTAAGTAGGTCTTGATTATGAATTACTCCTAGGAATCTAGAGTCAGGAAGAATAGTCTTAGGAGGAGTAATTGGACGTGTCTCTGCTGAGTAAATCCTAGAGAGTGCATCAGCCTTTCCATTGCGCGATCCTGGTCTATAAGAGATGATAAAATTAAATTGGTTTAAGAAAAGATTCCAGCGAGCCTGGCGAGGAGTCAGGCACTTAGCCGACCTGATAAACTCAAGGTTACGATGGTCTGTCAGGACGACTATTTGCTGTGCAGCTCCTGAAGAAGGTGTCTCCATTCTTTGAAGGCGGCAATAATGGCCAACAACTCTCTATTGCCCACATCGTAGTTCCTCTCAGCCGAAGACAACTGCTGGGAAAAGAAGGCACAGGGATGCAAGACATTCTTCTCACCTGTTCTCTGAGAGAGTATAGCTCCAACGGCACAGTCTGAAGCATCCACCTCTATTATGAAGGCAAGCTCGGGGTTGGGATGTACTAGGATAGGTGCAGTGGTAAATTTATCTTTTAGACGGGAAAATGCTTCCTGGGCTTGGGGAGTCCAGGAAAACCTAGACTCTTTCTGGGTAAGTTGAGTGATAGGTGACACTACCTCAGAGAAATTTCTAATGAAACGTCTATAGAAGTTGGCAAACCCGATGAAGCGCTGTACCTCCTTCACATTTCTAGGACTTGGCCAATCCTTGATGGCTTGGGTTTTGCTTCCATCCATACTAATTCCTTGTGTAGACAGTACATACCCCAGAAATTGAATTTCGGTCCTATGGAATTCACACTTTTCAAGTTTGATGTAAAGATGATTTTGTCTTAGACGTTCCAAGACCATTCTCACATGTCCATGATGTTCCTCTGTGGAGTTAGAAAAAATTAGAATATCATCCAAATAAATTACCACGAATGTATCTAGGAGATCCATGAAGATGTCATTCACCAAGTGTTGGAAAGTGGCTGGGGCGGTACTCAGACCAAAAGGCATAACTAGATATTCAAAGTGTCCATAGCGTGACCTGAATGCAGTCTTCCATTCATCCCCAGGTCTAATACGGACTAAGTTATAGGCCCCACGAAGATCTAGTTTAGAAAAAATTTTGGCATGTCGCACTCTCTCCAATAACTCAGGGATTAAAGGCAATGGATAACGGTTTCTAATAGTAACCTTATTGAGTTCCCTATAGTCTACGCATGGTCTCAGAGATCCATCTTTCTTCTTTACAAAGAAGATGGGTGCACCTGCAGGAGATGAAGAGGGGCGTATGAAGCCCTTGGCTAGATTTTCATCTATGTAATCCTTTAAAGCCTTTAGCTCGGGCCCCGCCAGGGGGTAGATCTTACCAAAAGGTATCTCTGCTCCAGGCAATAATTCAATTGGACAATCATATGGACGGTGAGGAGGAAGCTGGTCAGCGTTCTTCTTGTCACATAAATCCACATAGTCCTGGTATACAGCTGGTAGTTCAGGGACTGACATGATTCCTTTAGGAACAGAGCAAGCTGAAACTTTTGGACTCATCTGTTTCTCTGGAAAGTGTAATTCCTTGGTCTCCCAGTTAATGGTAGGATTCTGAGCCTGCAGCCATGGTAGCCCTAGAATAATGGGAAAGTGGGGAGAAGAGATAAGCATAAAGGACAGTTTCTCTTGATGATCTTTACCCATAAGAACCCTCAAAGGCTCTGTTTCCTGATCCACTGGTCCAGAGGTCAGCAGGGAGCCATCCACAGTTTCCATCTGTACTGGAGTAGCCTTCTTCAATGAACGTATTCCCTGTTTCAGAGCAAAGGAGACATCCATAAAATTTCCACTTGCCCCTGAGTCGATCATAGCAGAGCTAGACACCCAAGCTGAGTCAACCCAGAGTTTGATGGAAAGAAAGCAATGAGAATTGTTTTTCTTACAACTCAGCTGGGACACCGCTGAGGAAACTTGAAAAATGGCAGCGTTTACACAGTCAACGTCCTCAGAGGTAACGGAGTTTAAGTCCGAGAAATCAAGATCTGTTGCTGCAGATCTCTCTGGAGCCTGAGGCTCGGACCTGACAGATCCCCTCTCGCAACACTCACAATGAATGAGTGCTGCAGTAGTCTTACGAGAACGGCTGGGGCAGTTTATAATGAAGTGCCCTGACTTACCACAATAGAAACATAGATTCTCCTTAAAACGATGTTCCTTGCGTGCATCACTAACCGTCGTTGTAAAGAGTCTACCTGCATGGGTTCAGGTTCAGGTTCCCGTGTAATCCTACTCAAAGGTTCCTTAGCTGAGGAGGGAGGTAGGAAAAGGTTAGTGCGATTATTTCGAACCATCTCTCTTGTCTGCGTTCAGTCAGACGAGCATCAATACGGATACAAGTAGTTAATAAAGTCACCTAACGCAGTGGGAGGTCGGCACGAGCAAGTTCATCCTTAATCAGTGGAGACAACCCTTTCCGAAAAATAGATTTTTGGCAGAATGTCCCAGTGGTATCAAGAGCCCATCTCCTGAAATCCAAAGGCATATTCGAGCTACTGAACGCTTACCTTGGCGCAAAGTTAACATGGCTGCTTCAACTGTTGCACCTCGATTGGGGTCATCAAACACTGCCCCAATGGCTGAAATAAAATCATCAAGGTTGATTCAACAATCATCCTCAGTCTCGATCAGAGGGTTTGCCCACATCAAAGCTTATTGGTAAGCAACATATTATAGTAAGCACTTAGATCGTTTCAGTGGGAAATTGTGAAGCATGTGCAGAAAAAATAGATTGCATTGGTTAATAAATCCCCTGAATTTCTCACGTTCACCGCCAAAACGAAAAGGAGGAAACTTGGGGATCCCAGAACTCGGGGTTATGGCAGGAGCCTGGACTCGTTCCTCTAGAGCCTCAATCCTGGCTCGTAATTCCTGGGTAGTTGTCCAACACTTGCAAATTTGATTATGAGGTCCTGTTAAGCTTGCAAAACGGGTCTTTATAAGCTGTATATCTGCAAGGATTGAATCAGTCACTCCGCAAAGCTCCTTTATGCGGGCCTCCATCTTCCAGATCTTTTAAAGCAGAAGTGCTGGAAAAGAAGAAAGGAAAAAAAAAACATATAGTGTTCAACCTGTGGTAACACTCAGAGAAAAAAATTTAAGGGAACTGCGCTACCTGGAATGGTTGTGAGAGTCACAACCACTATCATCACAGAAGTATTCAAACCGACATCTGATATCACAGTTCACAGCAGACACGGTTCCAAAGACCCAGCAGACACTAAAATTCGCGCCTGAATCATGTCATATAGTGAACAGTTACCTATAGTCGTTTCTTGGTGTAGGGAAAACACATGCAACAAGGGTAAAATTAACTTGGTAATTCTCAACTGGAAAGGTAATTGAGACAGACAGCGAACACTCACCAGAAGTACACCGCTCTAATATCCACAGTCAGGATCCGTCCTTCCAGACCGCAGCAGATTCACCAACGTTCGGTTCCAGATCTTGTAATGTTTACAGAAATAGGCTGTTGGTCAAAACCGGGTC